>LPNX010753104.1:7145-189291 GCA_001517045.1 Pseudotsuga menziesii
ATTGTTTCCATCAACGTACACCAAAAGTTCTTTGTTAAAAGAGATCAATGAGGTTCTTCAAGAGCTCAATCTTCCATCAATATCAGAACCAACAATGAGCAAGATTTGGAATACTCATTTTCCATATGTGGCATTCTCAAATAACACTAACTTCAGTAAATGTAGTGAATGTATTGTGTTGAAAGCACAGATGAAGACATCGACTACAAAAGAGCTGGAAGAAAAGGCATGAGCTAGACTGAAGAAACATAACAAGATTGTTATGTGTGGAAGATATTGCTACTATGCCCACATAATTCTGTTAGAGCGCTATCCAAAGGAATACTTGAGCGTTATCCATGATAAAATGGACAAACAAAGACTTCAATCCCAAGATTACGTGTCAAATCAAAATCTGTTGCAGGAACAAACTTGGGTTTGTTGTTTACAGGTATGCTAACACATTGGCATAGCACAGGCAGTTTTAGTCATTTCTCCCTACCATTTGTACACATGAGATCACAATTTACCATTACATCTATTGCAAAGTGCTTGAGGGACCTTGAAGACCCACACCTTGATATGTATGGTGATTTTCTTTATGAGAGTGGAAGTTCAAGAAACCCACTTTCAAATGCATTACTTCAAAATTCTATTTACTCAAAATGTAGAGTGTACAAGGATGCTTTCTTATCTTAAAATAGAAGCTCAAAAAATCAAAATCTTGATTTTAAACCTCTTCCTCCACATTTGTTGTTATAGTTGGACAATGCAGCTAGTGATAATAAGAATTGTTATGTTTTCATGTTTCTATCACTATTAATTGCACTTGGTGTCTTCATCACTATTGAGGTTGGATTCTTGATTGTGGGGCACACCCATGAATACATAGATGGAACCTATGGAAGAATGTCTTACAACTTGAAAAGTAAAGATATATATTCTTTACTTGAGATGATGGATACATATCGCACAATAGAAGAAAAATGAGGATTTCCACCTAAACTTATTGACAAAGTGTAGGATTTCAAAAGTTTTCCTAATGGGTACATCAAGGAGGGGGAAAATGCAGTAGCTGGACATCTTAATGTCTAGTACTTCCAATTTCTTGTACTCAATGATGTTCTAATTATGAGGTATAAAGAATCCATCAGAGACATTGAGTGGTCAAAACCAGTTGAGTTCTGGAATATAGATGATGAAGGTCGACCTATATTTACCACAGGGAAGCCATCTTTCTTACGTCCCAAAGACAATGATGTTTATTTAAAAGAACTAAAGGAATGAATAATATCATACATAAAAATGTGGAAAGAGACTATTGGAAATGAGAATTAACCAATTGTTACAGAGGAATGTAATAAAAAACTAGAGTATTGGAAAAGAGTTCTTGATGCATTAGATGGAATCTATAATTACCATACACCCTTGGATGAAAGTGATTCTTCTTCTAATGATTTTTCGCCAAAGACAAGGAAAAATGTTAACGTCGATGGTAATGCACTCCATGCAATATCAAGTATTATGTATGGGGATTTTGATAATGTGACAGATGAACCGGTATATGTTGGACCCAGGTGCAACTAGCCAAAGCCAACATTCGATCCTAGAATTGATGTTGAGAAGGAAAGATGTTGCTTGTTAGATCAAGAAATTAGGATGAAGGAGAGATGATTTGGATGGAAAAATACACCTCAGATATATTCTAGGACGATGACAGTGAGACCCTTCATGTAAAGATTGATTGGTGGCAACTTAGATGAGGGAAATACAAGGGAAACATTTTAGAACAATATTGGGTACCAAATCCCGATGACACAGAACTTGGATCTATTCCAATTAATACCATAATTTGGGCATGGGTGCCAAAGAAAGAAGATTGTAGGAAGACTAAATAAATGTGGTCTACAAGCTGTACTTGATATGCATGAGTAGATATAAGGAGATTAGGTGGAGATGATTCATGAATGTAATTTTTCTTTTTGAATGACTTTTAGTATACATGAAGAAACATTTTTCAATGTTTGTAGTATAATAAATACTCTTCAAGTGACTTTTTGAAGAATTTTATATTATTTACCGCATATATGAAAATTTCACATCAAGTTCAATGTTAATTCATGTGATGATACTTTATGCGAATTAGCTAACACCATTCAAATTTTAACTTTTCAATTTGTCTTTTAGATTAACACAACATCTCACTATATCAAATGTGCATAATTATATTCATTAATGTATGTACACAACCCTTACCTTATTTCTTATTAGCTTTTGCTCACTCTCTTCAATACCACTTTGAGCTTTTCATTTTGTTCCCCTGATGATTGGTGGAGTATCCACTCGAAACGTAGGGACGTTTCAATACACAATTAAATTCCATAAACTCTTTTTGTCATTAAGATTAATTGTGGAAATCTTCATCCTCAAGCTGTACTTGATCTGCTTGAGAAAATATAAGGAGATTAGGTGGAGATGATTCATAAATGTAATTTTTCTTTTTCAATGACTAATTAATATACATGAAGAAAAAGTTGTCAATGTTTGTAGTATATCGAATATTCTCTTCAAGCTACCTTTTAAGGAATTTTATATTATTTGCTACATATATGAAAATTTTGGTTCAAATTCAATGTTAATTTAGGTGATGATATTTTATGCGAATGCACCTTAAAACATCTTATAGGCTTGCTTTGTGAATAAATGTAATGCACTTGCAATAAGGTTTGAAGTGAGTTTTCCCTATTATTCGTTATTATAGTTGATATAAATTTAATTGTACTATTATGTTGCATTCAAATTCATAATTATATTTTCTCGTGTAGACTTTAAAGTGGTGCCAAATTTGTACTTGTATATTAACTTATACTCAATAAATACAGTACTAACATTTTGAGTGTGCATGTTTTATCAATTTCTAATCATTGTGATTGATTTTTTGGGTTAAACTGTGTGTGTTTTTTAGACCAACGTTTTGAGTGGACACTCCACCCATGCTTGTTATGGGAACCATGAAAAGCTCATTGTGGACTGAAAAGATTTCACATAACTTAATCCAAAAAATCAATCATTAAGTAGTAACATCATGTTAGCTTTAATTCATGTTAGACATTATCATCAAATACATTGCATCACAAAGACAATTTAATCCATGTGAGATTTAATGCACTGCATGTAATATAAGTATTATAGATGGAGATTTTGATAATGTGACGGATGAACTGGTATATGTTGGACCCAAGTGCAACAAGCTAAATCCAAAATTCAATCCTAAGATTGAAGTTGAGAACGAAAAGATGTTGCTAGTTAGATCATGAACTGAGGATGAAGGAGAGATGATTTGGATGGAAAACACCACCTCATATATCTCCAGAATGATGAAAGTGAGACTCTTTATGTAAATATTGAGATGATTTGGGTACCAAACCTTGATTACACATGACTTGGATCTATTCCAGTTAATACCAAAGTTTGGGCATGGATGCAAAAGAAAGAAGACTGCAGAAAGACCACGATAAATAAATGTGGTGTACAAGTTGTAATTGATTTGCTTGACTGAATATAAGGAGATTAGGTGGAGATGATTCATGAATGTAATTTTCTCTTTGAATGAGTTATTAATATACAAGAAGAAACACTTTTCAATGTTGGTTGTATATCAAATATTCTCTTCAAACCATTTTTTAGGAGTTTTATATTATTTGCTAATATGAAAATTTTGGTTCAACTTCTATGTTAATTCATGTGATGGTACTTTATGTGAATTATATAACACCATTCAATTTTTAACTTTTCAATTTGTTTTTTACATAAACTCAACATGTCACTATATCAAATGTGCATAATCATATTCAATAATGAACCTTAAAACATCTTCTAGACTTCCTCTGTGAATAAATGTAAGGCACTTGCAATAAGGTTTGAAGTGACTTTTCCCTATTAGTTGTTATTATAATTGATATAAATTTAATTGTTCTACTCTGTTGCATTCTAATTAATATTATATTTTCTTATGTAGACTTTAAAGTGGTGCGAACTTTGTACTAGTGCAATATCTTATACTCAACAAAGACAAAGTAGTGACATTTTCAGATTGTGGGCTTTCACAGTTTGTCATCATTATGAATGATTTTCTGGATTAAGTTGTTAGTGAGCTTTTCAAATCAACATTTCAAGTGGGAACTCCACGCATGATCGTCGGGGGAACAATGTAAAATTAATTATGGTTTGAAAATCTTTCACATAGCTTAATCCCGAAAATCAATAGGCAAGTATTAACATTTAATGTCAGTACTACATAAGTTAATAATATTCACAACACAATATTAATATGTTGTTAAATAACTTTATATTATGTAAGAAATTTCTTACACAAATTATTAATAATTCAGTAGTAAAATATTGGTGACTTTTGTTTTAATACTTAAATATAAATATTAATGATAATCAAAGTATATCATTAAATACATTTATAGGTAAAATTTCTCGCATAAATATGTTATTCATAAAATCAACATTAATTAAGTTAGTTTTTAATACACCACCACCACCACCAACAATAATAATAAATTATGTCTCTATTCTAATTCATAACTTATTTTAATCATTACTAAGATAAAACCTATTTTACTCTAAGTCATAAAAATATTTTCTCTTGTCCTCTATCAAGTGGTGTCATCTTCCAAAAATAAAACATCATACTCAAAAAAGACTTCAACCTAGACACATTAGTTAACATAATTTCAATTAAATGAAATTCCAAGATAATAATAGCAACAAACATTGATTATTAATGTCATTAAATAACTTTAATAATAATATGTAAAAAAATCTTCTGTAATCTATTTTTCGTGATATAACCATTGATCAACTTAACTTTTATTAGAAAATATAAATAATAGTGATATAAATAAATTATATTTCTATTCTAACGTATAATTGTTTTTTATCGTTAAAAGAATAAACTTAGCATAGTAACACTTAATATATAATAGTTTTTCTTGTCACTTATAAAATGTTGCCAACCTTCTAATATATTACAACATGATACTCAACACATGCAATATTGCTTGCTACGTCGAGAATTAAAATTGTTATAGTAACAAACACATTTATATTATGTCATTAAATAGTTATTAAATAGGTCATTCTAAAATATTTCCAACCTTCTACTAGTATAGGAACTCAACACCAACAATGTACTAGTTACCATATCAAATTATAATTCAATTGCTTAATCATAGTAACATATACAATATTAATGTCATTACATAAACTTAATCGACTTACCATTTGATACAAACTATAGATAATATTAATGGAAATTATGTAAGGAATCAAAGTCTAAGATTTTCATCATTTTGATTTGTCACAGAGGATTAGAAAGGTGTAATTCAGGTGTTAACACAATCCCTCTCCCCTCATGTTGTAAAGGGTGCTAGCTCAATGGAAGAGCACCTGCATTACGAGCAGGACGATGGTGGTTCGATTCCTTTGTGCCCTAACATAAATTAATAGATAATTTAAAATCTAACGATAATATAAATATTGTAAGATATCTATATTTTCAATATAAATATGCTCTTTTCAATTAAACACATCGTTCAAATACTTCATAAATAAATAATGAACACTTGCAATAATTAATTCAATTGGTTTTCCCCCTTTCCTCTTGTATATGAAAAAAGTTAAACTGTATTGCACTAATGCTTTTCTAGTTCATAATTGATTTTGATTGTTAAAATAATTAATATTAATAAACAAGAGATGATTTACTATCATCCGATATCATTAAATAAATTTATAGGTAAGAAATTTCTCACGTTAGTCTATTATTCATAAAGTAAACATTCATCAACTTAGTTTTTAATACACTACCAATACCAACAATAATAATAATAAATCATGTTTCTACTTTAATTCATAATTTATTTTAATCATTACAAGGGTAAAACTTAGACTTTAAAGTCATAAAATATTTTCTCGTTTTGATTATAAGTGGTGCCAACTTCCAAAAATAAAACAACATACTCAACAAAGACAAAAATAATTACTATGACAATATTTATAATTGTTGTAATAACAAATACAATGTTGGTATTATGTTATAAAATAATTTAATCAACTTAACATTTAATACAAACTATAAATAATATTAATAGAAATTATGTAAAGATTCAAAGGCTATGACTTTTTTCATTTTGAAAGAACTCAATCTAGCGGAAGTTCTAAATTCTAGATCCACTAAATAATTACAAATTTAATGAAATATGTGTTTAACACTAATCTACAAGACAGTTGCAACTGACTCTTTAGCTAATAGTAATGTACATGACAATTGCAACTGAGTTTTAACCAACTATTTATCTTCATTTTGATGACCCATGCGTTCATAAAATTAACACTGATACACCGTTTCAGCAATAAAACACATTTAAAGCAATCAAAGGAATTATATGCTTCTCTATTTGACAGAAGGAACAACGTAGCCACCTGTACGATATGCATTTGGAGTCTGGTAAGGATTATTATTTATTAAAACTTTTAGTTTAATTATAATCATGGGATTTATTGAAGGATTATGGAAACACTCATATTTACAAACAGAGTCAACGAGAATGAGACTATAATGGTGAATTAAATAGGTTGGATGGCGATCAAATGTTTGAAAGAGTGGTGATAGATTTTATCCCCTAATTGTTAAATGTGACCATAGTGACCATAAATCCATTAAACCCTAATCCTAACTATTTATAAGACCCATAAACCCAGATCCCCTAAGACCCCTAACCATTAAATGTGACCATAATGACCATAGCTACTATGTATATTATATAACATATTCATATGACATAATGTGACCATAAGCCCCATAACCACTAAAACCCCTAATAAGCAATCCCTTGACCCCCTAAACCTAAAGCTCCTTATACACCTAATTCCTATCCCCCCTAATGTGACCTTAATGGCCATAGTGACCATAATCCCAGTGAACTGTAACCCTAAATCGTTATAACCCCCCTAATCCCAAATCCCCCAACCCATTAACGAACTAATCCCTAACCCCTAAAGACCTTAATTGCTAATTAAGGTGACCATGATGACCATAGTGTGACCATAATGATTATGTATTTTTCACAATGCATACATCATAATGTGACCATAAGGAAGATAACCACTAAAACCCCTAACAACTAAGCATTGAATTATCTAAAATCTTCTATCCCAAACTATCAAGATAGGTAAAGAAAAGTCCAATCCTAATGAATTTTTTAGGTGGTTTTTTAATCCCCCCCTCCAACTCCCTAACCCCCTAATGTGACCATAATTACCATAGTGACCATAAACTCATTAAACCATAACCTTGAATCCTTATAAACCCCCTATTCCTAAATCCCCGAACCCCTTAACCAAACCCTAATCAAAATAAAAATTTAATCCTCGTCATAATCATCGTTATTGATAAGGACCTGAATTTTTTCCTTGGATGATAGCTCAGGCCATGAGAACATTCCTAGTTCCCATGAACAACCTTAGAGTACACTAAATGTTTTGACCCAACAACCTAAATTTTTGGCATTGAACTTGACTTGGTGTAACAAACTTTAAATGGACACCATATCCAACTCACGTGACAAAGTTCCCATTTATAAGGCCTTTGTAGTGGCTAAGGACCCCACAAATTATGGATTATGAAACCTTTACTTTGGTATCATTTATAACCATCCATGTTGTTCTAAACCTCAAAATGGCCATGACCATATCCAAGTTACATGCCAAATATTCCCTATGGAGTGGTTGTGGTGGTAATTTGGGGCCCCACGTATGGAGCATGAGCTTTAGAGGAAATGCTATAGCCTAAGACCATAGTTTGGACTATATTTTAAGCCATGCATCAAGAACCATCCCCATATGCAGAAGTTTTGAAAATGATAACCATATATCACATGTAGACTAGATATTTTCTAAGTAGATTCATGCTATGTGATAGTCAAGGGCATCATGATGTTACATGACCATGTAAACAAATGGTGTGAACTTAGGCCATAAATTAAATCCTTATACCATGGTGTGGGATAAGAGATCCATTATTTATGTTATAAATCTCAAAATAAAAACATACTCCACTTGTAGTTGAAAGAATATTCCCTCCATAGAGATTATGTGTTGTATCAAGGCCTTATAATGCATCAATCATGAGACACATTGTTACATGTAGGATAGATATTCCATACGTAGTTCTTATGTGGTAGTCTAGGTTAACATGCACACTAACATTTTTGAAAAACAAATCTGAGGGATTAGATGTCTAATTTTCAACATATTGTTGTTGACAATTAGAAAATCCTCTTTCTTTTTATACATTGGTTAAATTTCAGCATTTTTCCAACAATGAAAACATGCGGTGGAAATCCGACATATATTTGAAGACATCCACCTATTACTTGAAGGGAATCCTAACTTAAAAAATGTAGAGGGAGGTTCATAATTCATTCCAAAATAGAATAGTGCATAACATGTTTGAGAAGGGATTGAATGTTCGATGTTGTTGGAATATAATCCGTCAGGATTATACGTTAGTGTACATAATAGGAATATGAATAGTTACATAGGAAGGTGAAAAGGATGGTCGGAAGATGAATCTCAACCACCAGATGAAATGTATAAATGTATGCATTAGCAATGGAATAGAATTGAATTCGGGAGTTATGACCTAACAGTGGTATCATAGCACCACCTGCCATAAATCCTGCTGTTAAGTTTCAGTCCTGGCAACCTGTATGCTTACCAATGCATTGCCAGACTGTTGGCCCATTAGTGTGTCTGCCCTCTGATCAGAATTGAACGTTTTGCACCAGAATCATTCTGCCTGCCATTCTTCCTGCATGCTTGTCTTGTTAGTCTCCCTCTCTGTGCTTTTCTCCTTCAGCCTGGGTGCCAATAATTCTGTGCGTTATGCTGCACTGTTGCATTTTTTGTGAAGGAGTTGTACTGAAACCCTAATTTTCCAAAACTTAATGAGATCGTGACCTTATATCTCCATCCATAGCCCGGTTGTCATAGAAGACATGTGTTTTTATTCAAATTTGGGCAGAATCCAGATTGTATGAGACGCAATTTCATGAGGGACTATTTTTTCTGTTGCAATGGCTTTGAAGATGATGAGAATACGAAAAAAACCCCTAAATTTACCCTATACTGCTACTACGTGTGTTGAAAATGTTATGTTGAAGATTAACACGGTGGAGACTGCTGCGTGCGTTGGAGACTACTGCGTGCGTTGAAGACTGCTCTGAGTGAACACGGTGGAGACTGCTGCATGCGTTGAAGACTGCTCTGAGTGAACATGGTGGAGACTCATGCCTTTACATTTGTGTGAAGTGTGGAGAAATAAATGTATGCTATGATTGTTGTATTGGAGCTGCGTATATATGCTACATATTTGAGCTGTGAGTTTAATTGGAAACTCTAAGTATATTTTTTATATGCGTGCTGCGTATTGGAGCTATGAGATTGAATCTGTGTATTGGAGCTGTGAGTTTGTATATGCTGCGTATTGAATATATATGCATTGAGTATATATGCGTTGAGTTGTGAGTTTATATATGTTGCGTATTGAATATATATGCGTTGAGTATATATGCTGTGGAGCTGTGAGTTTATATATGTTGCGTATTGAATATATGCGTTGAGTATATATGCTGTGTATTGGAGCTGTGAGTTTGCATCCAATTCTTTGTTGAGTCTAGCCATTTGTGGCTGCGATTGTCTGAAGAGACGTGTCCTCTTTGTTAAGGAGTGAAGGCTTTGCAAGTCTGTTGAAGAACGAGGATAGAAGGATGAAGACATACATGTCTTCATTCACATGAAGGTTGAGGTCATCCAGCTGCTGCTAATCACTTGATTTTGCAGATTATATAGTTTGGTGCTTGATTTTTGCACAGACTATAATTTGTGCACTTATATCCTATGCACACTTATATCCTTTGCACACTAATATATTAGCTTCTCGTGCCTCCATGCATAACATATTCTGTAGAGTATATATCTTATAAAAAGAATGTTGCTGTGTATTTGAAGCTCGTGACTGATATATTTTGTGTATTGAAGAAGCCTATGTATGCTATAAACTTGCATTGTATTCACCTAGAATGGCTGCGCTTTCCTCCTAGAGCTATAGAATTTGAAGTTACGACTAGAAGAGCACATGCTGTGTGAGGATACTGCTCCTGTGAATTGGTGAGATATTGAAAGCCATTGAAAGCATATTTTCTCTGCCTTCATGTTGTTGGTCAATGATACTATCATTGTATCACTTTAAAACTTGAAGTTGAGATATTAAGATTGTAAATCACCTTGGCAGAGACTGTAGACCTACAAGGTTATTGTTTTTTCTATTATCTCATTCTCCTTTTCATATTAAGTTCATTATTGTAAATTACACTAGCAATTGCAGAAGATGCAATCTATAGCATCTGTAGTTGGTGTCACTCTCTCTGGCAAAGAGAGAGGCAGAAAAAGAAGAAACTTCAGAGGTAGAGGAGGTAGAAACAAATCCAGCAAAAGATAAGATTTGAAGTGCAAACGTTGTGGAAAGATTGGACACACAGCATATTAGTGTTGGGCTTCGTGGGACTCCATCAAAGACAGACATAACTAGAAGAAAGATGACAATAAGAACCAAGATGCTAGTAAATCTTTAGATTCTGCTCATTGTATTGTTGCACATTGTAATCTTGGTATTAATGAAATGACTTCACTTTCATATTACATAGAATGTTGGCTACTTGATACTGGTGCAACATCACACATGACTTTTAGAAAAGACTGTTTTGAAGAACTTAATGAAACAATAAATGGCATAGTTTACTTTGCAGATAAGTCAAGTCTTAAACCAAAGGGAATGGGCACCATTCGGCTGAAGATGCCTGTATTCCCTGATTTCTTGTTGAAGAATGTTCTTTATCTTCCAGAGTTGCAGAGAAGCCTGTTGTCCTTGGTAGAGATTCGACAGCAAGGCCATTCCATCCACATGTTTGATGGAATCGTAGAAATAAGAAATTCCTCTGACAACCAAGTCATCATGAATGGATACGAAGATGGGAAGCTGCTAAAGCTAAAGGGTTCATTTGCAAGGGTTCATAACTATGCCTACCTCTCTCAGCATGGATAAGGTAATTTGTCATCAAGTTTATTGTGGCATGAAAGATTTGGTCATCTGAATTATAACAGTCTTCGTTTGTTGAGAAATAATGTTGTATTTGGTTTGCCTACCATTCCCAAAGATAAGAGAAAATGTGATGCATGTATATTAGGGAAACACAGTAAGCTGCCATTCCATGAATCTAATTTTAGAGCAAGTAGGAAATTAGAATTAGTGCATTCTGATTTATGTGGCCCAATGCCAACTCCTTCTGCTAATGGGAATAAGTATTTTATGACCTTTGTTGATGACTACTCAAGAATGTGTTGGATTTACTGTTTAAAGACAAAATCAGAAGCATTTCAAACATTCAAAGACTTTCATGCATTGATAGAAAAACAAGCACAATCTAAAATTGGTACACTTCATACTGACAATGGGAAAGAATACACTTCAAATGCTTTTGAAGATTATCTTCGCCAACATGGAATTGCACATCAGACTATAGTTCCCTACAATCCTCAACAAAACGGTGTAGTAGAAAGAATGAACAAAACCATAATGAATATGGTTCGCTCAATGATGTTTTTTAAGAATGTAAAACTAATGTTTTGGGGGTGATGCAGTGAAATGTGCAGCCTATTTGAGAAACAGAAGTCCCTCAAATGCTCTTGATAACAAGACTCCACATGAAATGTGGTTTGGCCATCTCCCTTCAGTCAGGAATCTCAGAGTTTTTGGTTCCACCTGTTATGCCTTGATTCCAAAGGAGCAAAGAAACAAGCTTGGTGCTCGAAGCAGAAAATGCATTTTCCTAGGGTACGAAGAATACTCCAAGGCATACCGTCTATATGATGAGGTAAACAAGAAGTTTGTTATTTCCAGAGATGTCATTTTTCTTGAGACTAATAAAAATGACTAGTCCATTGAGAGACAGCTTGATCATTTGGAAAAATATCCCCATCCAAAGAAATATTCTGAAAATGAATATGAAATTCCAAACCTTGAAGGGGGGATTCCTATTCTGGACCAACCTTTGGAATTTCCATATGAAGCACCAACTCCCCCGCATGAAGAAGTTCCTACTACTTCACCTCAACAAGAGATTTAACTAGATGATGTGATTGAGAGAATTGGAAGACTCTCAATCAATGATGAAGCACCACCAGCTGATCAACCAGGACCATCACGGAAGATTCCTAAATGGGCCACAAAGACACTTGAAAGTGTCCATCTGGATGAAGTTGGAAAGATGGGAACGAGAAGTTCAAAAAGAGATGAAGATGGAGGAGAGCCAGATAATTCAGGTGATGACATGGATGTATCATTTGATTGTGAATTTAATTTATCTGCTAACTTTGAACCAACTTCCTTTGAAGAATATTCTACTCGTGTTGAGTGGAAAGAAGCTATGCAAAATTTGTATGATGCACTCATAAAGAATGGAACTTGGAAGCTGGTTGAACCTCCAGTTGGAACCAAACCAATTGGCTGCAAGTGGGTGTACAAGAACAAATACAAATCAGATGGCTCACTTGACAAGCACAAAGCGAGGCTTGTAGCAAAAGGCTATGCATAGAAGGAAGGAATTGACTATGAAGAAATGTTCTCTCCTACATCAAAATGGGCTACCATCCGTACCTTACTCTCTTTAGCTGCTCAGAATGGGTGGAAAGTTCATCAGATGGATGTGAAGACTGATTTCTTGAATGGAGACTTGAAAGAGAATGTCTTCATGTCTCAGCCAGAAGGCTTTGTTGTGAAAGGAAAAGAACAAAAGGTATGCAAGCTTGTCAAATCCTTGTATGGCCTAAAACAAGCGCCTCGCGCATGGTATGAAAAATTAACCGAGCATCTTTTGAAGTTAAATTTCGAATATTTTGATCTTGATGATGCAACACTATTTATAAAGAAAGTTGGAAGATCTATTGTGTATCTTGTGGTGTACATAGATGATATTTTGATGAAAAGGAACAATGAGAGCTATATAGCATCCAATGTAAAGAAGGATTTGAAAAATATCTTTGAAATGACAGATATGGGACATCTCCACTATTACTTAGGAATTGAAGTCACTCAACATCGTAAGTACATATTCCTATCTTAGAAAAAATATGTTGGAGAACTACTAAACAAATTTTGCATGACAGAATGCAACCCTATCTCTACTCCAATGGAACAGAAAATTAAGCTCACATCAAGCGAAGGAAAATAATTTGAGGATGCGACCAAGTATCAAGAACTTGTAGGAAGTCTTATCTACCTTACAACAACTAGACCAGATATTTCTTATGTTGTTGGCATACTTTCAAGGTTCATTCATAAACCTTGTGAAGGACACTGGTCAGCTACAAAAAGAGTTCCAAGATACTTGAAGGGGACTCAAGATGTTGGACTCAAGTACTCTAAAGTGGATGACTTCAAACTTATTGGGTACTCAGAATCAGATTTTGATGGCGATAAGGAGACAGGAGTATCAACTTCTGGATACACTATGAGTCTTGGATCAGCAGCTGTCTCATGGAGATCACACAAATAGTCAGTACCGACAGATTCAACAACAGAAGAAGAATATGTGGCTGCATCTGAAGCAACGAAAGAAATAGTATGGCTCAGAAAGATACTTGAAGATTTGCAAGAAAAACAAGAGAACTCCACTCCATTATTGATCGACAATACTTCTGCAATCAAGCTAGCTAAGAATCCCAGATTCCATGATCGAACCAAACACATAAACACAAAGTATCATTTGATTCGACATCATGTAGAGGCCAAGACAGTCCATCCTCGACATTGTTCCACAAATGATCAAGTTGCAGACATCTTCACCAAAGCACTTGGATGAGAAAAGTTTGAAATATTCAGAAACATGCTCGGACTTACTAACACCCCTTTGGATTAAGGGGGGGATTGTTGGAATATAATCTGTCAGGATTATACGTTAGTGTACATAATAGGAATATGAATAGTTACATAGGAAGGTGAAAAGGCTGGTCGGAAGATGAATCTCAACCACCAGATGAAATGTATAAATGTATGCATTAGCAATGGAATAGAATTGAATTCGGGAGTTATTACCTAATATATGTGAAGGCCCTTTGTGGAGCACGTCATCTCTACCATCGACTAGAGAAAATTCCACATTGAAAAAACCTTGTACAGCGATGAATAATAACACCCCCTATACAAAGGGATTTCAAGGGTTTACTATTTCAACATATAGTGTAAGTGTATATGTGTGGAAAACATAATACTAAGGTGGGGGAGTTTTTCTGTTACTCTCAGCAACACACACAAATCTCTAACTTCAGAAATTTTCACCTATAGTATTGTTGCATCTATCTGTTTAGCTAACAGTAATCTACAGGACAGTTGCAGCTGAGTTGAAACTGACTGTTTAGCTAATAGTAATCTGTAGGATAGTTGCAATTGAGTTGCAGTTGACTATTTAGCTAACAATAATCTACATGACACTTTCAGTTGGATTGCAACTGACTATTTAGCTTCGTTTTGATGACCAAAATTGTGGGAAGGAAGGGGAGTGCTACTCTTGCTCTCAGTAGAACACAAATATATAACTTCATAAATTTTCACCTATAGGACTATTGCAGCTGAGTTACAAATAACTATTTAGCTAACAATAATCTACATGATAATTGAAGCTGAGTTATAGCTGAGTCTTTAGATAAGAGTAATTTACAAGACAGTTGTAGCTGATTGTTTAGATAACAGTAATCTACATGATAGTTGCAGTTGACTGTTTAACTTCATTTTGACAACCCCTGTGTTCATAAAATTAAAAATGATACACTGTTTCAACAATAAAATACATTTAAAGCAATCAGAGGAATTAAACACTTCTCTATTTGACATAAGTAACATTGTAACCACCTGTAGGCTATGCATTTGGAGTCTAGTAAGGATTATTCTTTATTAAATGTTTTATTTTAATTATAATCATGGTATTTCTTGAAGTATTGTGGAAAGACTCAACTTTACAAACAAAGCTGATGAGAATGAGACTATAATGGTGAAGTCATGGATGGCGATCGAATGTTTGAAGGAGTGTTGAAAAGTTTGAGCGCCTAACTGCTAAATGTGACCATAGTGACCATAGTGCCATAAACCCATTAAACCGTAATACTAACTCTTTATAAGACCCATAAACCAAAATCCCCTAATCACTTAACACTCTAAACCATAACCCATGATTCCACTAACCCCTAAGTCTCCTAACCACTAAATGTGACCATAGTGACCATATTGACGATGTATATTATGTAACACATTCATATGACATAACACGACCATAAGGCCCGTAACCACTAAAACCACTAATAACTAATCCCTTGACCCCGTAAAACTAAACCTCCTTATACACCTAACTCCTAACCCCCATAATGTGACCTTAATGACCATAGTGACCATAACCCCAGTGAACTGTAACCGTAGCTCCTTATAACCCCCCTAATCCCAAATCCCCTAACCCATTAATGAACTAAGCCCTAACCCCTAAAGCCCTTAATTGCTAATTAAGGTGACCATAATGACCATAGTGTGACCATAATGATTATGTATTTTTCACAATGCATACATCTTAATGTGACCATAGGGAACCTAAAGACTAAAATCCCTAACAAGTAAGCATTGAATTATGTAATACTTTCTATCCCAAACTATCAAGATAGATAAAGAAAATTCCAATCCTAATGAATTTTTGAGGTGGGGTTTTAATGACCATACTGACCATAATGACCATATTGACCATAACCTTCACTCCTTATAATCCCCATATTCCTAAATCCCCTAACCCCTTAACCAAACCCTAATAATTTTTTTTTTATTCCTCGTCATAATCATCGTCCTCGACACGGAACTAAATTTTTTCCATGAATAACAGCTCAATCCATGAGAACCATTCCTAGTTCCCATGAAGAACCTTAGAGTACACTAATTTTTTTGACCCAACAACCTACATTTTTGGCATTGAACTCAAGTTGGTGTAATGCACTTTAAATGGATACCATATCTTACTCATGTGACAAAGTTCCCATTTATAAGTTCTATGCAGTGGCTAAGGACCCCACAAATTATGGCTGATGAAACCTTTACGTTGGTATCATTTATAACCATCCATGTTGTTCTAAGTGTCAAAATGGCCATGACCATATCCAAGTTACATGGAAAATATTCCCTATGGAGTGCTTGTGGTGGTAATTTGGGGCCCCACATATGGAGCATGAACTTTAGAGGTAAATGTTATAGTCTAAGAACATAGTTTTTACTATATTTTAAGCCACGTAACAAGAACCATCCCCATATGCACAAGTTTTCAAAATGATAACCATATATCACATGTAGACTAGATATTTTCTAAGCAGATTGATGCTATGTGATAGTCAACGGAATCATGATGGTACATGACCCTATAAACAAATGGTGTGAACTTAGGCCATAAATTTAAACCCTATACCATGGTGTGGGCCAAGAGATCCATTATCTATGTTATAAATCTCAAATTAAAAACATATCCCACTTGTAGTTGAAAGAATATTCCCTCCATAGAGATTATGTGTTGTCTCAAGGCCTTACGATGCATCAATCATGTGACACATTGTTACATGTAGGCTAGATATTCCATACGTAGTTCTTATGTGGTAGTCTAGGTTTACATGCATACTATAATTTTTTAACACAAAATCTAACAGCTTAGATGTCTGATTCTCGACATATTGTTGTCGAAAATTCGACAATCCTCTTTCTTTTTAAACGTTGGTTAAATTTTGGCAGTTTTACGATAATGAAAAAACACGCCAAAAATTTGACATATCTTTTAAAAAATCCACCTATTACTTGAAGGGAATTCTAACTTAAAAACTGTAGAGGGAAGCTCAGATTCCATTCCAAACTAGAATAGTGCATAAGATGTTTGAGAAGGGATTGAGTGTTCAGCATGAAGGCCCTTTGTGGAGCACGTCATCTCTACCATCGACTAGAGAAAATTACACATTGAAAAAACCTTGTACAATGATGAATAATAACACCCCTATACAAAGGTCTTTCAATATTTTATTATCTCAATAGATAGTGGAAGCGTATATGTCTAGAAAACATAATAGTAATGCATAACTTTTCTATGCATATATAACAGGTCTTTTATTTAGCGAGGGTCCTACTAATGTGATGTAATAAATAGCACATGCTCTCTGATCGTTAAACACCGAAATTATACACATGCCTTGCTCTTTTGATGATGTGTCTGTTGAGAACATAAGAAACACCTCATCAACAGCTTGGGGCATAAGAAGGTAGTTCTGGGTGAACTGATCAGTCATGCAACCATCAAGATGCAACCATCCCCAAAACTGAGTAATTTTGGGAACATCTGGGAGACTGTCAAGTACTTAATGAACCCTAAATTATGGGAAGGTAGGGGAGTGTTTCTCTTACTCTCAGCAACACACACAAATATCTAACTTCAGAAATTTTCACCTACATGAATGTTGTAGCTTAGTTGCAGCTGACTGTTTAGTTAATAATCATCTACAGGATAGTTGCATCTGAGTTGTAGCTAACTATTTAGATAACAATAGTCTACAGGACAGTCGCAGCTGAGTTGAAGCTGACTGCTTAGCTAACAATAATATACAGGACAGTTGGAGCTCAGTTGTAGCTAGTTGTTTAACTTCGTTTTGATGACCCTTGTGTTCAAAATATTAAAACTTATACACTGTTTCAGAAATAAAACACATTTAAAGCAATCAAAGGAATTATAAGATTCTCTATTTGACATAAGGAACAACGTAACCACCTATAGGATATGCATTTAGAGTCTGGTAAGGATTATTATTTATTAAAAGTTTTAGTTTAATTATAATCATGGGATTTATTGAAGGATTGTAGAAAGACACATATTTATAGACAGAGTCAATGAGAATGCGAATGTAATGGTGAAGTAAATGGATTAGATGGCGATTGAATGTTTGAA
The DNA here is from genome assembly GCA_001517045.1 of Pseudotsuga menziesii. Classification (NCBI taxonomy): domain Eukaryota; kingdom Viridiplantae; phylum Streptophyta; class Pinopsida; order Pinales; family Pinaceae; genus Pseudotsuga; species Pseudotsuga menziesii. The sequence continues at coordinate 25,256 of LPNX010753104.1, forward strand.
GGAGTGTTGACAGGTTTGAATGGGGTTTGGAAATGTGCCTAGATGAGTGCATCTATATTTTGGATTGAAGATGATGGGAATTGGAGACATCATTGGAAGGAGATGAGGTTAGTGGGAAACTCAGGCTGTGATAGTAACATGTTAGTGCAAATAGATAGGTTTTACCAATTAATGGGTTCTCCATGGTTCTTGAACAAGACCAAATAGGTTGTACTATGGAAGGACCATGATGGCTAGATTGGAGGTCATTATGGAGGAAATAAAATTGAACAAGGTGTTATAAAGGGTGTTTCTTTCAGGATGGATTTCTAAATGAGCGTTCTAAGCAAGCTGTGCCACCATTTTGTTGAGGCAGCTCGTTAAAAATATTCTTGACTCAACTACTTTTAGGTTGGCATAGTAAATTGTTAGTGTATTGATAATATAGTTGTGTGAGTAATGTAGATATTTTACCAACACAACCTAAGCGTTGGTGGATGCCAATTTTCCCATGCAACGCTTAAGAAAGTAGATAAGCTTCAAATAGTTCAAGAAATAGAGTAGCTATACATAAGATACATGAATTAGTTATACTATTGAGATGTTCAATTTGCCCAAAATTGTTAGATGCATCACTCCCACACTCATAGCTGTAGTTTCTGAAATGGAGTGGAAAAAAGGGATAGAAATTTGTACTTACCGAAGACATATTTGTAGTTAATTTAGAACCAGTTACAATGAAGGCCTAAAACCAATCATGGTTGGTTAATCACAAACCCGTGTAGATAATATTTGTTGAAGTCTAGGGTTTCAACATCATTCAAGCATACATTAGGTTCATACACAGCGATCAAAGACAAAGAAATATGGGAAGGGACGTCCAATCCGTCTTTGCATTATCTTTGGTAATTATTTATACATTATGAGGTAGGTTGGAGCGGTTGTACCCGCTCCAACTACCTATTTGTTAATATTTATTTATCTTTTAAACTATAATTACATGATGACATTTAGGAGGTAATTAGGGTTGTCCAATCCATCTTTGCATTATCTTTGTTAATTATTTATACATTATGAGGTAGGTTGGAGCGGTTGTACCCGCTCCAACTACCTATTTATTAATATTTATTTATCTTTTAAACTATAATTACATGATGACATTTAGGAGGTAATTAGCCCCCTCTACATCTCCCCCACAAACAAAATATTTCTTCGTCCCGAAGAAAACAAATAAATATGCACCACCGTCCTGGGTCTCTGCTACTGCGGAGTAGTCCTCACTGTGCATCAACCATGCATACCGGTCTGCATAGGTAACTCAGCCGCAACAGCCGCCAGCTTGATAGGAAAATGCATGTGTACAAGGCTCTACTGTGACTGGTTACTCTTCAGCCTCCATCTTCAATCTGACAATAGTCCATCGAAGTCTCATCCTCTCACAACGGCGGGAAACCATATTCTTCCGCAACTAGGCCTTTTTGTTTAAAGCCCCACCCGGGCGCATCTGACCGGCATCTCCATCGGTTCAGGCATGCGGGGCCTTTTGGCTCTTCGACTTCCTATGTCATTTCTCTGTCTTCTGGCTTTCCGAGGTCACAACCTAGGAATAGTTTCAGCATTTTGATAAGGAGGGGTACATTGTCATCATGTTCATTGAAGCGCTTCGCTGTGTAGGTGAATGATATTTGCTTGAATGCCATCGTCGTCGTCTGGTTCTATCGTGAGAGTATGAATTTCCTGCTCCAACCCAACCGACCTGTTTCAACCAACATGCTCCCACCGACATGATCATATCGACCACTTGAAATGCCGACCAAGGTGAGTTGGACCCACAGAAGAATCGACCATATTTTTACAACTTAATCAACGCTCAGTCAATCAAGGAGGCAAGGTATTTAACACAAAATAAACTCCATAATGTTACCTCTCATGATACATCAAAATTTTTAATCCGTAGTCGGGACAGGGTCGACGAAATGGTGGTCGACCAGCTCAGTCGGGTCGATGGAGGTCGACCAGATCAGTCGGGTCGCTGGCCCAGTGTGCTAGTCGGCGTGATTTAACAGTCCTTCGTGGTTTAACATACTGGATATTCCATGCTGGCGCCTCTCCATTTTGTTTTTATGAGAATATTCCATGAAGGAATCCAGGTAGATGCCAACGTGACCGTTTCTCTGGAGGTTCTACCGCTGGCAGAGCATCTGTCTCAGGCTCACGTGGCCTCTTCTTAGCTTGGTTCACATCTGCACGAGGACGCAAAATGCGGACTGGGGGGGCGTGAAGTGACCGACACCCTGGCCTCACAACTCATATTACATTTCTTCACTTACTGGAATGGATGGGTCGGTGGCTGGGTCGACCCGACGAGTCGGTGCAGGTAGCAGTTTAGCGCCACTGCATTCACTCCTTTGAAAACAACTTCAGCCCATTTCCTGCGAATGCGTCATGACTTTGGTTCGACTTCGACATGAAGGTATTCTTGCAGCAACCCGACGGCTCTAGAGATCAACGGCCACCGATTCCATCCATCTTCAAGCGCATTTATCACGCTCCAACAGAGTCGACTCTTCTCTTTGGAACGCCGGAGAAAAATCAGGAAATAATCGAAGATCTTCCAAATGCTATGAATGCCGCAGAGATCACTGATAAGCTTGGTCTGCATTCTCTGCGTCGGCGGCATTGGTATATTCAGAGTACTTGTGCAACTTCACCTCATGCCCGCAACGAAGATCTCATGCCCGCAACGACATGGACTGTGGAGTGCAGCAGCAATAACGTGTGGTCGGCTGCTGTAGAAACAAATTTTATCCATGCACGAACAAACTTTCTTGCAAGCTATTCCACCCTCATTATTGATCACGACTCATGCATCACTATATAATTTATTTCAAGCAACTAACAGTTAAATAAATAAAATTTAATAATAATAAAATCATATCTTTCTTTTGGCAGGAGCATCAAGACGCGACCAGCTTGTCTCCCATAATACTTCTTCATCAACGCACATGCAGTCTCTTTAAGCTGCTCCTTTCAGATTCCCGAATGCACGAGCAGTATTTCATCTTCACGACAGCTTCTCCTTTAGATTCGACCAACTCCATCCGCTGCTGCTATCACCCAGACCGGATAGAGGCGGCAACGGCGCCAATGTTGAAGTCTAGGGTTTCAACATCATTCAAGCATACATTAGGTTCATACACAGTGATCAAAGACAAATAAATATGGGAAGGGACGTCCAATCCGTCTTTGCATTATCTTTGGTAATTATTTATACATTATGAGGTAGGTTGGAGTGGTTGTACTCGCTCCAACTACCTATTTGTTAATATTTATTTATCTTTTAAACTATAATTACATGATGACATTTAGGAGGTAATTAGCCCCCTCTACAATATTGCAATAAACTATGTGAAGGAATAACGCTGAAGAAAATGATAGATAAAGAAGTGAAAGAACCGTCTTTATGACGGAACTCAACCCTGAAGCAACTGGCTCTACGAGGGAACTCAGGAAGTGAAAACTGCAACAAACGGGATTATTTTTATATGCAAGTGAAAAATGCAATGCATAGGATGATTTCAAGTTGAGGTAAGTGAAAAATTAGTGTACATGTTTATTTTCATTTTTATATGATTTGTTTTTATTTATTTATTATTTATTAATTTTTAATATTTTTATATGTATTTTTTAATTTGTTTATAATTAGTTTAAATGTGTGTTTTAGATGCCTTGTTTTATTGTTTATTTATTTACTTTTTATATGTTATTTTTTATTATTTTAAATTAATTTTTTTATGTATTGTTTTATTTGTTTATTTAATTATTTAATGACGATGACGTTGATGACAATGATGACGATGATGATGATGATGATGACGATGACGATGATGATGATGATGATGATGAAGATGAAGATGGTGATGATGATGATGACGATGATGATGACGACGACGATGATGACGATGACAATGATGATGATGATGACAATGTATATGATGATGTTGGTTATGATCATTTAAAATGTGAAGGAACAATGTTTATAGGAACCTCAAGTTTTAGTCATGTTTGATGATCAAGATGATGATGACGATGACGATGATGATGATGAAAATGATGATGATGAAGATAAAGATGGTGATGACGATGATGAAAAAAATGATGATGAAGATGATGACAATGACGATGATGATGTTGACGATGACGACGACGATGACGATGATGACGACGACGACGACGATGATGAAGATGATTACAATGATGATTATGATGACAATGGTGATGATGATGATTATGATGCTATTATTTATTACGACGACGAAGATGACGATGACGATGACGACGACGACGACGATGATGATGATGATGAGGATGATGATGATGATGATGAATATGGTGATCATGATGTTGATGTCATGTGAAATGATGAAGATCATGATGACGATGATTATGATGATGTTATTTATGATTACGATGATGATGATGATGATGATAATGATGATTATGATGATGATGATGATGATGTTTGAGTATGTAAACCCTCCCATACTGTTAATGAATTCATCAGTCATATTGTTTGACAATGAATGTGATGATGATAATGACGTTGATTATGATGATGATGATGATGACGATGATGACGATGATTATGATGATGTTAGTCATGATCATGACCATGCTAAATTTAAGAACAAGCTAAAATTATTAGAGTCAGTAATATTTAATTCTAGAAACCATCCCACTTCGTCAATGCATGCATAATTTCTAACCATGCCAAATTTCAGTCCAAGCCAAATTTACATCCACCAATAAAATTCAATATTTATATTGCAATATTCAATCAAAATATATAGAGTAGAGAAATTAATGCATACCTCATACAATTCAATATAATTCATCATCATCTTCATTGAATTCATCATCCATATAATCATATCTAGAGTCAACATTGTAAGGATTGTCCATATCATCATTGTCATCTAAGTCAGTTAAGATCATCATGTCATCGTCGATATCATCTTCATGGGAATTATCTGCTACATCATCTGATTCAACTAATTCTTTGACATATTCTTCTGGAACATGATCATCTAACTGATGTTGATCATGATATTCATTGTCGTATTCTTCTTTTAGACTCTCTTCATTACCTTCCTTTAGGTTGTACTTTAACATCCTTCCCCTTGGAATGTGTCTCACAACAAATGACCAACCCGCTTTACCTGGAACCTTAGAGTAAAATAAATTTTCACATTGGCTTGGAAGAACATAGGGCTCCATTCCTGGATCAAACAACCTTGTATTTACCATGGTAAATACATTATCATGTTCAATAATAGTTCTATATGGATCACGTTGATTCAATCGTAAGCTTCAAATAGTTCAAGAAATAGAGTAGCTATACATAAGATACATGCATTAGTTATACTATTGAGATGTTCAATATGCCCAAAATTGTTAGATGCATCACTCCCACACTCATAGCTGTAGTTTTTGAAATGGAGTGGAAAAAAGGGACATAAATTTGTACTTACCGAAGACATATTTGTAGTTAATTTAGAACCAGTTACAATGAAGGCCTGAAACCAATCATGGTGGGTAAATCACAAACCCATGCAGAGAATATTGCAATAAACTATGTGAAGGAATAACGCTGAAGAAAATGGTAGAGCAAGAAGTGAAAGAACCGTCTTTATGATGGAACTCAACCCTGAAGCAACTGGCTCTATGAGGGAACTGAGGAAGTGAAAAATGCAACAAACGGGATTATTTTTATATGTAAGTGAAAAATGCAACGCGTAGGATGATTTCAAGTTGAGGTAAGTGAAAAATCAATGTACATGTTTATTTTCATTTTTATATAATTTCTTTTTATTTATTTATTATTTATTAATTTTTATTATTTTTATATGTATTTTTATTATTTGTTTATAATTAGCTTAAATGTGTGTTTTAGATGCCTTGTTTTATTGTTTATTTATTTACTTTTTATATGTTATTTTTTATTATTTTAAATTAATTTTTTTATGTATTGTTTTATATGTTTATTTAATTATTTAATGACGATGACGTTGATGACAATGATGACGATGATGATGACAATGATGACGATGATGATGATGATGATGATGATGACGATGATGATGATGATGATGATGAAGATGAATATGGTGATGATGATGATGACGAAGACAATGACGACGATGATGACGACGACGATGATGATGACGACGACGACGATGTATATGATGATGTCAGTTATGATCATTTAAAATGTGAAGGAACAATGTTTATAGGAACCTCAAGTTTTAGTCATGTTTGATGATCAAGATGATGATGACAATGACGATGATGATGATGAAAATGATGATGGTGAAGATAAAGATGGTGATGACGATGATGACAAAAATTATGATGAAGATGATGACAATGACAATGATTATGTTGATGATGACGACGACGACGATGATGATGACAACGATGACGATGATGATGAAGATGATTACGATGATGATTATGATGACAATGGTGATGATGATGATTATGATGCTATTATTTATTACGACGATGAAGATGACGATGATGATGATGATGACGACGACAATGATGATGATGATGATGATGATAATGATGAATATGGTGATCATGATGTTGATGTCATGTGAAATGATGAAGATCATGATGACGATGATTATGATGATGTTATTTATGATTACGATGATGATGATGATGATTATGTTTGAGTATGTAAACCCTCCCATACTGTTAATGAATTCATCAGTCATATTTTTTGACAATGAATGTGACGATGATAATGACGTTGATTATGATGATGATGACGATGATGATGATGATTATGATGATGTTAGTCATGATCATGACGATGCTAAATTTAAGAACAAGCTCAAATTATTAGAGTCAGTAATATTTAAGTCTAGAAACCATACCACGTCATCAATGCATGCATAAGTTCTAACCATGCCAAATTTCAGTCCAAGCCAAATTTACACGCACCAATAAAATTCAATATTTATATTGCAATATTCAATCAAAATATATAGAGTAGAGAAATTAATGCATACCTCATACAATTAAATATAATTCATCATCATCTTCATTGAATTCATCATCCATATAATCATATCTAGAGTCAACATTGTAAGGATTGTCCATACCATCATCGTCATCTAAGTCAATTAAGATCATCATGTCATCGTGGATATCATCTTCATGGGAATTATCTTCTACATCATCTGATTCAACTAATTCTTCGACATATTCTTCTGGAACATGATCATCTAACTGATGTTGATCATGATCTTCATCGTCGTATTCTTCTTTTAGACTCTCTTCATTACCTTCCTCTAGGTTATACTTTAACATCCTTCCCCTGAAATGACCAACCCGCTTTACCTGGAACCTTAGAGTAAAATACATTTTCACATTGGCTTGGAAGAACATAGGGCTCCATTCCTGGATCAAACAACCTTGTATTTACCATGGTAAATACATTATCATGTTCAATAATAGTTCTATATGGATCACGTTGATTCAATCGTAACTTGTACAATTTGAAAACGAACAAAACTACCTTTAAGGAGTTAAAGTTACAATGAAGAATATCTTACATATACCCATAGTATTGATTTTCTAAGAGTTCTAGATGTATGTCACTTCTAGAGGAAACATTGGCCACCTTAAAGACTATAGATATCCCACAATCTAGTGTTTTCATTGTTTATCCAACTTTTTGATGCGATATCTACAACCATTGCACACCATGTCCTTATGGTGTCTTACCTACAACAAGCGATACATGGAAATATTATATAATGACTCAATATTTATGATTAAGTGCATGTTTATGCCATATAGGGAAAAAATCAATGTGTACATCAACATGTAATTTACAAAAAAAAAGTTAGAGTGGTTGATTAATATGATTTCCTCCTTGTCTTTTAAACCATATGCTAAAACAATTTCCCTTTGTGTAATATTGGTATATAAATTGCAATGTCTTTCTTTAACCAATGAAGCCACACCTCCCCATGATATTCCATGACCATATTGTTTGCATTATTCAATCCATACCTTCATCTAGTCAAGATTGTTTGGATGTATAAATGAATTGCATCCCAATCTCGACCAACTACTTGATGACAATAAGAATAAAATTCAATACAAATGTAAATTATCTTAACAAAGTATACACTCTTAATTGATGCAATATATTGAGTATAAAAATAGAACATGTATGATATATATACATAAAATTCAACAATAAAATGTATTATATCAATTGATATCAAATATCTAATAATTACCTTTCACCTTCCTTGATATACCTTTCCCCTTCAGGTACTCTCCTTCAAAATTGTTATTGGAGTCTGGATCACAAATGCGACGTAAATTGATATTTAACGCTAAATTAGGAAGATATTCACTAATATACAACATGCTTTGGTATACCATATATCCCTCCACCCAACCATCCACATATACCTTGAGTGTACAAGTCCACACAATTCAATCTCCTTGACTTGGTGTATGAGGTAGTGCTTTTGTGCATTGAAAATTTGTGAAGGTATATGCTTCCGCATTTCACACATGAGACAATGAATTTCTCTGCTCCAATACTTTATCTATTCTTTATGTATTTATTTAAATGACAACCATATACAAGTGACGCAAACCAATAACGATATTTAACAAAAAAAACATTAAATTACATAACATGAATTAGTGCACAAAAAACAAATGTAAGTTCTACGGTGAATTAAACAAACACTAAGAACATGCAAAAAATCACTAGTTACCTCAAGTATTTCCCAAGATTACATATAAGTTGTTTGAAATTGTTGTCGAAGTTGTCTAGATGAGAGAGAGGTAGAACATATTGTAAGAATATACAAACCACATCATTTTTTAAACAAAGAGTATACAAAGAAAATAACAACAATATGCACTGGAATTAAAAAAGCAATAATTATATGGATACCATAATAATTACCTTCATGAAGACATGCTAATCATTTTTTTTCAGCCCCGCAAAATCATCTTTCTTTGTTATGATAGTCTTCACGTTCACACAAAATCTAGTGGGAAATTTTAATTTTCGTGTGACTTCTTTTACAACATTACTTTGCTTCTCTGTTAACATCCATGGAATTGAGTTTATATTAATTTGGTCTCCATTTCTATGAAACTGAATGGCATCTTTCATTACATGGTTTCCTTCTTAAATGTCTTTGCATAATTTGACAATTTTTTTGTCGCTCCTTAGCTCCAATAGTCGCCATAATGTTTTAGTCACATTATTTCTGATATGCATTGTATCAAATAGATGAGTGATTTGTAGGTGATCATAGTAGGGAAACCTGTTGAATTATTTAGGATAACTTTTCATTCCTCGTGGAAGCCCATTAATGCCTTCATGATCACAATGGACATCATTAATCGTAGTTTATAAAGAAATTACAGAACTCAATTTCCACTACACTAAACATGAATCGTAGTTTATAAAGAAATTACAGAAATCAATGGCCACTACAGTAAACATGAATCATAGTTTTTAAAGAAATTACAAAAATCAATGGCCACTATAGTAAAAAACACACAATAAAAAAATACATAACATTTCATATCTGATGATCCATACGTACTAGCTTGACAATTTCTATTATATTGTAACTTCAACAGGTGAGGTGTCATTCTCCATGGTTTTAATGTAGTCTCTTGCCTCCCATTGAATTTTTTTTTCGGTTGTTCGATACATGTGATTCTTAGAGAGGAAGTGGCTATACTCATCAAAAACCTCATTTCTTAAACTTTTTGAGTGACGCGATTTGATCTTAGGACCATAAACTAGACATGCAAAATTTCCCTTTGTCTGAATACCTACATAAAGATATAGAATATCTATGTCAATTATAATTATATATAAAATGAATGAAATATTTATAAAAACATGCATGCATAGTACTATATTAATTAGTTCATAAAATTAAATGAAATTAAAGTGGAACTTAAAAATACAAACCACAAAAATTGGTTAACCATGGGGCATCGTGTATTGTCCATACAAACATTGCATGGAATTGAATTTTCCTTTGTCATATTGGTATAGATACATCAAACATACTGATTCCATTCCATAACCTTAGTAGCTCATCTATAAGAGGTTCGATATATACATTCATATATTTAACTTGGTACGTCCTTGATTGATTTGAACATATAAAATATATAATTACGAGTACCATTTAGATATATAAACCATGCATAAGAGGAAAATAAAAATATATATATATGACATTAGGAAACAAAATACGACAAATGAGATGCCACAGCTACATTAAAAATAAAATAGTCTTAGACACATTATAACTGTAATAATCATCGACAACATTGTGTGCTCCCTCTTTATTGAAAACCATGGAGGAATGTTATTGTTGATAACAAAAATAGGTCACACCATGTAAACAGATCTCATCTATGGAAATGGATTGACACCATATGCTTCCAAAGAAATATTAATATTATGGGGTTCTTATTTAAAGTGAGGCCACTTTTCCTCCATATAACTAATTGCAGAACCATATATAGGCACTCTAATAACGTCGTCTTGACTTTTTTTCCTTCCTTGCATGGTAATCCATAAATTTCACTATGTTTTTATAGCTGAACAATCATTGCAAACGTGGAACAATGGGAATATAATGAAGAACCTTGTGAGACACCTTTTTTGTTACTTGATCTATTCAATATATACTTATATGACATTCCATAAATTTTGTTGCAAATTCATGCTGATTTTAATATATAACATGGTCATCGAGGCATGCATGAATTGCTTCATAATGCATTCCAATTTCTGTCATTGTGGCAGATAAATCTTTGTATGTGCATGGTAAAATATTTGATGGTGGTAACAAAAATTCATCTATCAAGCTACATCAAATTAAAATAAAAACAGAGTTAATATAATATATAAATAATATTCATGAAACATATTTCATCCGTATTAATTTGAATTATGAATTAACATTACAATTATTATAGGAACAAAGATAAACTTTATCATGATCATATATATGTGATGTATTATTTTACATACCTTAACATCTGTGTGATTGATATGTTTGAAAGACCATTCATAACCTTCAAGTTCATTATCAACAATATTGCAGAGAGAAGATTTGTGTTGGAGCCTTCATAAAGGGGTTCATATGCCTTCTCAAGAAGAGGTATATCGTGAACATCATCAAAGTCATCAATATTTTCATGATCATCGTCATCATCATCATCCATTCTAACATTAAATGAANGTTATAAGTATGATCATATTCTTCAATAGGATCATTAACTTGTTCTCCATTAATCATAGCTCCATGTTCCTCCGGGACTTGTTTTGTAAGCACTTCCTTTGGATGATATGTCATAGGATATATTTCATTTATAATTACATCAATACATCAATAGATATAAGTTAATATAAGAAATATTAAAATAATACATACATTTACCAAAGAAAAAAATATAAAACACTTTATATTTCTAAACTTACGAATGGACGATATTCATTCCCCCCTTCAACGTGTCCATGTTCCCTACAATGTTTTGTGGTTGTTGTTATCAATATTCTTCTCCTCTTAGATCCCCTGCATTGACTACATTAACAATAACATTTCTCGTCACCCCTTCTTTTCGTTGCATGCCACAGTCTAGAAAGAAATTGTCGATTTTGTTCTTTTGGATTAGGAATATTTCTATTTGACATTTGGTCACAAAAAATATTGAACAAAGGATATAGAGGATCTTAAAAAATAAAGGTCCACACATCACTATTTCTGCAAACGGTCATTTGTCGAAGAATAAAATAATTTTGGAAAATTGTTTCTCAAAGAATAAAATGATATCCGCAAATGGACAGTCAAAAAATAAAATAATTCCTCAAACCGTATGTCAAATAATCAAACAATTCCTCAAATCGTCCATCGAGGAATAAAATAATTTCTGCAAACCGTCCATCATTTCTATAGTAAACATGTCGGAATGTTTCCGTAATTTACATATTTTCAAATTCAACAATTGTTGGATAACCAACGATAATGACCCTAGTTACCATTGCATAAATTTCCAAATCCAACGAAGTTGAAGGTGGAAAATCCAACAAAGCTTGAAGTTTTGGGTCGAAAATACGATGAAGTTTAAGGTCGAAAATATGACGAATTTGGAGGTTCAAACTCTAATGATGTCTGAATTTTTGTGTCCAAAATCTGAGGAAGTCTTATGTCAAAAATCGATGAAATTCGTAATTTGAAAGTTAAATCCGAAAAACATTAGATTTCGTCGAATGTCAGTGGATTTTGTCATCGTATTTTAGGTTCAAATATTGTTGTTCCGTAGAGAGAGAGAGAGAGATGTGGGACTTAGTTTACTGTCTCTTCATTGCGTAAGTCACCTATCTTACCTTTCTATCACCTCTCTAGTAGAAATAAGTCCCAAAACTTGAAGAGGTGCATAATATGTCGTTTGCTGTCGACATCACTATATTTTTTGATATTGGGATTTTTCCTTGCCTTCCCAATTTAACAATCTAGAAAAATAGAGCTGTGGGTTTATGGTGTATCCTTCACACTATGAAGAATGTGTTTATCTAAGGGTTGCGACATACTTCTATGTTATCTAAGAGAGTTGTTATTCCTATGACATTTAAAGGATATTGCAATGGATATTAAACCCTAGTTCTGAAAATACTGTATATGTTGTTGCGATTTAACCCTCTCTAGGAGTACTAATTGTGAATAGTGAATTCACTTTAATTTACAACCTTCCTTTGATTAATCATGTAGCTTGTATGTATTTATGTCTCCTTTTAGTTACGGCCCATCTAATGATATTAATGTAACATTAAGAATTCATTATTTGCAGAGTTGTAAAGCTGAATTTATTAAAGATGAAGTGACCTCAGTTTTATGGTTGTATTACTGAAATAATAAAAGAGGCTATGCAAGTAAGAGTTTTTACCACTGGTAAACTAGTTAGCAGTTATTTCCTAGGGTTTATAGGTACTCAATTTAACGTTAGGATTAAAATATCCTAATTGCAATTGTGTGTCTCGGTATCTAGGATTTACAGATTATGCATGTTATTACTGAATAGTTCTTTTGCGTCTCGATTACCCTTCACATGGGTATTTAATATAATTGAATAAATTTGTAATAATAAGGAAATATATGGTTTAAGATTCATTAATACTGTGTAACTACCATTTGCACTAATATAAAATAAATTTCATAAATACTTTGTAAATTTTTTCACACAATTAAAGAATTACCAAGCGTAATATTCCATTTTCATTAATTATAGTTATAAAACACATTTCATTCTAATAGGAACATAAGGGTTCATTTTATTAGAAAACGATATATGATTATGTGTGGAACTGAAAGGAATAAAACAACGCACGACCTAGCCTTAGGAATCCTTGAGAATTATAAATCTATAATGTCTCCACCCCCTTATCTAGATTCCTGAGTTGAGGACTCACTTATTCCTTCTTTCAAGTTACCATGAGTCTAATGAGAAGAGCTACTTATTACAGAACCTAACACATTTAATGTGCTCACTAATAGTTCTACCTCAGAGTCATCTAGCACCACTTAGATGTTCATTAATAGCTTTTTGATATTTCTCAACAATTTTCTAGATCCTACGCCACTCTGAGTGATCTTTGACAACTCTCCATTTTCCTTTATCCATTCCTCCTTCTTTCTCAAGCATGCCCCCCTCTTTTCCTTTCCTATTACTTTAATAGTTGATAACTAAGTCCTCACAAAGACTTGGCACTTGTCTTCATAAATACAACTAATGGTTCAACTACTACCATAAACTGAGTTTCTATCAATTAACTGCATGACTGTCTAACTTCCATATCGAACATTAACAATTAATATTAAAATAATACTTCTATAAAATTTACCAGTTTTTTTCAGAAAATAAAAATTAAACAAAGTTGCTAGCAATGTTATGAGGGGTATTAGAATCCCCCCTACTAAAGTATTGTCACCATTCTCGATGACTATTAAGTTTGATTTAGAGTTTTGAAATAAAAATGGGTAAACTTGTTTCATTACATCCTCTCCTTCCCATGTATCTTCCTCTGGAGCATAATTCTCCCAATGAACTTTAAATTTTACAATGGTTTGTTTCCAAAGCACAACCTCTCTCAAATCGAGGATGCGCACTGGTTCCAGATGAAAGTCTTCCCCTGGTTCCACCTGTACATTATTCAAATCCATTATTTGAGATTTATCAGTAATATACTTTTTTAATAACGAGACATAAAAAAATCATGAATTCTTATGTGTGGAAGTAGATCCAGTTGATAAGATACATCTCCCACTCTAGCCAATACTTCAAAGTCTCCCACGTATATTGGTGCAAGTTTCACATATAATCATTTTCTTAAGGTAATTTTATTTGGTTTGATCCATAGGAGCACATGTTCCCTTACATTGTATTCACTAGCTGTCCTCTTCCTATTGACATAAATTTTTTTGTCTATCCCCTGCAACCTTTGTATTATGTTTTATTTGTATTACCATTGTTTCCATCCATTGGATAATTTTTTTTGTCTGTCCCCTGCAACCTTTATATTATGTTTTATTTGTATTACCATTGTTTCCATCCATTCCAACATGTTTGGTCCTGAGGCCATTTTATGTTTGGGATTACTCCAACTCAAAGGTACTTTACACCGTTTGCCATACAATACCTTAAAAGGGATCATTTTGAGAGAATCTTGATAATTTTTATAGTATGCAAATTACACTAAATGAATATATTCTTCCCACTTACCTGGTTTATTCATTACATACATCCTTAGCATATCCTCTAGTGTTTTATTCACCCACCCAGTTTGACCATCTATTTGAGGATGGCATGATGTACTAAAATTCATATTTGTATCCATGCCTTGAAATAGTGATGTCCATAAGTTTGAGGTAAATTTTGTGTCTCAAATAGTGATGACTGTTTTTGGTATCCCATGAAGTCTAAAAATTCCTCTCATAAATATCTCAACAATGTTTATAGCTTTATAAGTATATTTTATGGTTATAAGATGTGTTGCTTTGCTTAATTTATCCACTACAACCATAATAGAGTCATATTGTTTCCTTTTTTTAGGTATCCCAGTTATAAAATCCATGGTTATAGTTTCCCATTTCCATTATGGAATGGGTTTCGGTTGCAAAAGTATGGCTAGATGTTGGTGAACAACCTTAACTTGTTGACATGTAAAGCACATAACTACATATTCATCTGCGCCTTTCTTCAAATTGGACCAGTAAAAATATTTTTTTAAATTTGTTATAAGTTTTTGATACCTCGGGTGTCCCACATAAGGATTACCATATAGCTCTCTGAATATTATTTGTTTTATATTTAACTAATTGGCACATAAATTCATTTTTTGTAACACATAAATCCTTTTGCATCTATCTAATATGCATTATCCTCAGTAAAATTAGATCTATTAATACATTTTTCCATCCACTTGTTATACTTAGAATCATTACTTGATATTGTTTTAAACAGGTTTTTAAATTTTGACTCATTCCCAATTTACCACTAATTACTATAGCCTGCAACTCATGTTATTGCCGACTAGGGGCATATGCTACAATGTTTTGTTTCCCTTTTACATGCCTAATTTCAAAATGATGTTCCCTCAGAAATGTTAGTTTTTCAACATTTAAGCTATCATTATGTTAGGATCTTTTCACTGAGAGAATAACAAGCATAGCAATAAAACATAAGCACATCACAAGAGAGAAGAGACACAAAGAGTTTTGATCGGGGAAACCATAAATGGAGAAAACCCCGCAAATTCCTCAAAGATAGAATCACCACAAGATGTAAGACCCCAAAACAGTAAGATGCACTCCCGACAGCAGTAGTCTTCTAGTCCCAGTATATTTCCTTCTTCACTAGTGTGCCACACTTGAGAGAGTAAGTGATGTGATGTACAAGTGATAAATAGAGAGACTCTCAATCTCTATTTATATTCTTCCGTTCACTTGAAGTGAATTTTCACACGTAGTCTCAACCAAGAATTACTTACTCGATCCTACACCTTAATTAGTGTATAATAACTCAAGTTCCCCGAAACTGTGGGGACTTACCTAATGACTTGACAAGACTTGTTTACATTATTAATCCTCCCGATCGGAACATCGAAGCATGACAACATGACTCAAATACATAATAAAAACATCCCGGAATAAACATCGGGTTACAATACATAAGATACATAGAAGAATACATTCCAAAGTTATATGTACATCAACACTCCCTCTTAACTAGGAAGGTATTCTTTCGACACGATTTTCAGCACTGGTCTTCTTCTCTGTATCAACTGGATTATCTTCGTCTTCAAGTCATCTTCGTCTTCAAGTCATCTTCATCTTCAAGTCATTTTCATCTAGATCATCTTTCGATCTGGATCATCATAGAACTAGATCTGGATCATCATAGAACACCATCAATGGATCTGGATCATCACTGGAATGGATCTGGATCATCACTCGATCTGGATCATCACTGCTGGATCTGGATCATCACTTCTTTCTGGATCTCTCGGAGTCATCATAACTCGATCTGGATCATAGCTCGATCTGGATCTCCTCTGGTCATCATCATGTTTGTACTATCTCGTCATAGGAAGTTCTACAGAGCCAGCCCTTTTTCATGCTGGTTGTAGGCCTAGCCACCAGGTAGTTCTTTTCCCAGCACTTACATCTGACCTGCTCGTCAGAAAGGCATGCTCATCACTCACATCTGATCATGTAGTAAAATACAATCACATCAGAAAGGCCCAGCACTCACATTCACCAGCATGATAGGAAATCACATCACTAACATCTGTGAAATGGCTCTGCACTTATATCTGACCTACTCGTCAGAATGGCACATCCATCCAGGAAGGAACACATCCTACCACAGTGATGAATGACTTTCACCCAGGCCAAAGTCCCTCCTACCATAGTGATGAAATATTTTCACACATTCACCCAGGCCAGAACACATCCTACAACAATGATGAATGAATCTCACCCAGGTCGGAGCCCCTCCTACCACAGTGATGAGAGATTTGTGCACTCACATCTGACATGGTAGGAACCGAATCCTACACCCTCATCAGAATGGCCCCAAGTCCCTGACTGAGCTAGCTGGTAACGGACCAGGCGCCTCCACTCTCCCTGAGAGTGGCAGTTGCCCTTACATCTATCCTACTCGACAGAATGGCCAGCACTCACATCTGCCATGGAAGGAACTTAATCCTTTGGCCATGAACAGAATGGCTCAACCATTACATCTAACCTGCTCATCAGAATGGCTCTCTTAGTCCCTAACTAAGTGTTCCTGGTAACTGACCAGGTGCCTCCATTCCCAGAATGGCAGTCAGCACTCATATCTGACATGGAAGGAACCAAATCCTCTCACCATGACAGAATGGCTCAGCCCTTACATCTGACCTGCTCGTCAGAATGGATTTGGATCTCTAGCACTCATATCTGACATGGAAGGAAATGAATCCTCTCACCATGACAGAATGGCTCAGCCCCTACATCTAACTATGGAAGGAACCAATCCTCTCACCATGTCAGAATGGCTATGGGTCTCATCACTTTCTCTCGGAAGGAACCTCGATCTGGAGAACACCAAGTCTCTCTCTGAAGTACTTGAACTTCAGCCTAGCCAATGGCTTTGTCAATACATCAGCTATCTGTTCCTCTGTCGCAACATACTGGAGCTTCATTGCTCCTCTCTGCACCATATCCCTAATATAGTGATACTTGATCTCGATATGCTTTGACTTGTCATGGAACACTGGATTCTCTGACAACTTCACGCAACTCTAGTTGTCACAATTTATACAAGTAGCATCCAACTAGAGATCAAATATATCAGACAATAGCTTCCATAGCCATACTGCCTCACAACTAGCTGAACAAGCTACGACATACTCTGCTTCAGCTATACTCAGTGCCACACAGGATTGCTTCCTACTAAACCAAGAGATCACACCTGATCCCATATTGAAGCAACATCCTGAAGTACTCTTCCTGTCGATGGCACTACCTGCCCAATCTGAATCAACATAACCCTCCAGGTTAATCTTCTGATTCACATCATACTTGAGCCCATAATCAACTGTACCCTTCAGGTACCTCAGGATATGCTTTGTAGCTGTCAAGTGAACACTCCTTGGATCTTTCAAGTACTGGCTCAAGGTGTTCACAGCAAAGCAAATGTCTGGTCTCGTGTTCATCAGGTACATCAATGACCCAATCATCTGACGATACATCGTAAAATCAATCGACTCTGATGAAGCATCACTTAATAGCTTCATGTTCGATGCCATACGTGTGGTCATGTAGTCCATCATCCTGAACCTCTTCAGGATCTCTACTGCATACTTCCCTTGTCCAAGGAATATTTCATCTGTACTTTTCCAAACCTCCATGCCTAGAAAATACTACATCGACACATAACAGGAGTATCACTGGTCTTTCGCCTTCAACCTTGAAGCAAAGGTTGGAATCCACTTTACTCTCAGTAAATCCTAGAGTCATCAGTAATCTGCCGATCCTGTTGTACCATGTCGAACCTTAGATCTTCTGTAGTCACTCCCTCTGAAGTGGAGCATCATACTCCCTCTGTCTTCTATGCTCTATGCACTGAAATTATTCTGTACTAGAGTGACAAGTAGCTTCCTATGCTACTAATATTCTATGTGACCATCTAGTGTATAGACTTGCATCTTCAACCTTGTAGCAAAGGTTAAGATCTTCATCAATCTCATCATGTATGTGTTTCAACTCTTACTGGCTGCAAATGTCTCTTCGTAGTCTAGGCCTTCCTTTCATGAGAAGCCTCATGCTGCGAATATTGCTTTGTATCCCATGATGTTTCCATCTACTACATGATGGAACTATGAACTTCTCTTCAGGTCTCGATAATACGCCCTGACATCATTCTTCTTGAACTAGTCTTCCATTTCTTCTTATTTACTTCTTCATGGCTGGAAGGTTCTGCATCAATGATGTCACTGCATTCATCATATTATTCTTTATCTTTAAATTTCATCACTTGTTCTTCGGAACAAGTCTTCATTCTTCTTTGCTTGTAGGCAATTATGTATGCGGTCTTTCCTACAAGTCAAATGCAATTGTATGGTTAGAATATTTCATAAGGAATATTTATACTGGCAAGTTCTTATGCATAAATATATGATCATGCAACTACTTTAGCCAATACAACATTCATCCATATCTCACTGAAACTTTCTAGATGCCTTCCATCTCTACCAGGACAACATTGAGATTGTGCACTAATCCAATATGTCAGCAAAGAGGTTTCATTCTAGATAAGTAGCAATGGAGAATTTGTATAGCACCATGAGCTACTTACCCATCACATGCATATTAGTAGTATACTGTCATTAATGCAAACATCCTATCATGCATAATGCAATAACAAATGCATAACAAAACAATATCATGAAATGATAATTGAATACTTATCTTTATTTGTTTCGTGGGTATACTCCTTCTTGAGCCTTCAGCTTCATCTTCTTCTTCATTCATGATAGCATCATTTCTTATCCAAATACTAGGATGGATAAGAAGTTCTTCAAGAGTTGAGTTCTGCATATTCCTCATTGCTTGAGGGATATTCTTTGGATGGTAAGATCTTGATCTTCAGTTTCTCCCATCTTCTCTTCTCTTCTTATGAGTCGAGCTTATTCTTCTTCTCGAAGTCTACTGAAAATAATCACTTCCTTCTGGAACACATTCCTTGAATGAATCAATTCCACGATCCTGGGAGGCCATTCAAGGTGGCCATCACCACTTCTGCATTCTTCACCTCTTCTTTTACTGCTTCAAGTTGTTCTTTATTTGAGAGACTCTTATGACTGCATGGTCTCTGCATTCTGGATCTTCACATTCTTCAACTAGTTTCTTCAGGTCATATTTTGATTTTTTGTTCCTCCCTTCAAATAGCTTGAAATTCTGGAAGACCTTCAACAGCTTTGCTTGCAATAGGTAGTGCTCTGTAATGCACATGTGCAAGCCTTCTATGCCAAAGCTGATTTGGCTCTACTATGTCATGGATCAAGGCTTGTTCTAGATGGCCCTTCAATTTGTACAAGCCTCCTTCTTGTTCTCCAATCACTACCGCATCATCGATAGTCTTTCCTTTTGGCCATATGATGACATGACCATCTATGAATGCAACCCGTATTCATTTTGCATCAATGCTGAAATGGAGAGAATGTTCTTCTCGAGTCCTGGAACAAAAAATACTTCTTTCATTATTAGAGACTTACCAAAGTCTAGCTTGTATGAAGATTCCCCACTACCTTTTATTGGATATTGGTAGTCATCTCCTAGTTTCACCTTGTGAGGTGATTCATGTTTTGACAATCTTACAAAGGATTCCTTGAATCTCGTCATATGTTTGGAAGCCCCACTGTCTATAAGCCAATCATCACTTCCATGAGTAATGTTACATGTAAGAGCTGATATCAGAACATATTCATCCTCGCTTGAAGAATATTCACTTTCATATCTGGATCTCTTTCTGGATGGTTCATCATCCTCTGTAGCATGATCATGATGTCTTCTTTGGCCTTGACCAAGTTCTTCTTGTGAAAGGCTTCTAACCTCATCTCCCTCTGAAACTGGAACCTCTATACTCATGTAGGCGTCCAATCCATTTTCGTCAGAGAGATCAAATACTTCTATGCTTGGAAGTTGTCAACTTCACCAAGCTTATAATCAAGCTGTTGTGATAGATCACTTTGAAATGAGAACCTCAAATGGAAATAGCAAAGGATTATATCTTACCGATTTGAGGTGTCTGTCCTTGTCCCGGAGTTTGCTAATCTAGGGTTTGTCACAGAAACCCTAATTTTCAAAACTTGGAATATTTTATATCTGATTGGATAGACAGATAGATATCTTCAAATGGAGCTGTCCAATGTACTCCTTTTCTGAAAACAGTGGAGGGAAGCTCCTGGAACAACAAGCCCTAGATTTCCAATTTCTTCTACAGAAATGCCTATTATTGTTTCTATGATATATCCGAAATTACGGCTCATATATGTCTGAAACTTCTCATTGAGGTAACCTTGGATGTCCTTGATCCAAAACCACAAGTTTCATCAGAATTGGTTTCACCATTTGGGACTTATGAGCCTTTTCCCAAGGTGACCTGTTACAGGACTGTTTAGAAAAGCGAAGTTGTACGGCATGCCACATGTCACTGGTTCATCCTCTGAGTCTGATATTTGGACCACAGAAATTAAATTCCATGAAATTTCTGGAAAATATTTATAAATTCCATTTGAACCTCTATAGCCCAAGATATTGCAATTCTCCCCAAGTGTCCTGTTTATCGATGAATTCTGGAAGAGGCTGGAACCCGAACTTGGAGGGATCATATATCTTAGAATACAACGAATATGATGCTGATTTTTGGATAAAGTGTTCATTAGGAGATTATATTTGGACCCTACAATTTTTAGGTTCTGATACTTCACAAAATGCGGAATATAGCGATTGTACCAAAACGTATCATTTTTAGTATTTAGGGTTTTTCCAGCTCAGGGTCAAACTAGGGTTTGACTTTCCCAAAGTTTCACCCAACCAAATTTCTTGATCCAGGTCTCTAAAATTAGGTTTTGATGAAGAGAATAATCCTATGCTGGTCTCACTCAAAAATTCCTCTTCTGCAGAAAGCCCTAATTTCCACATCGAAACTGAAAATGCTCGAAATCGAAATTCTGCTTCGACAGAAAGATGCGCCCTAAGGAGGAGAGTTGTTCCACCTTAATTTTGCTGAAAATATATGGAGGAAGGTCCAAAAACTAGGAATCCCTAGTTCCTGCAGCTACACAGTGTCTTCTTCTCAGGTTAGCTCTGATACCATGTTAGTTTTTCAACATTTAAGCTAGCATTATGTTAGGATCTTTTCACTGAGAGAATAACAAGAACAACAATAAAACATAAGCACATCACAAGAGACAAGAGACACAAAGAGTTTTGATCAGGGAAACCATAAATGGAGAAAACCCCACAACTTCCTCAAAGATAGAATCAACACAAGATGTAAGACCCCAAAACAGTAAGATGCACTCCCGATAGCAGTAGTCTTCTAGTCCCAGTATATTTTCTTCTTCACTAGTGCGCCACACTTGAGAGAGTAAGTGATGTGATGTACAAGTGATAAATAGAGAGACTCTCACTCTCTATTTATATTCTTCCATTCACTTGAAGTGCATTTTCACACGTAGGCTCAACCAACAATTACTTACTCGATCCTACACCTTAATTAGTGTATAATAACTCAAGTGCCCCGAAACTTTGGGGACTTACCTAATGACTTGAAAAGACTTGTTTACATTATTAATTCTCCCGATCGAAACATCAGGGCATGACAACATGACTCAAATACATAATAGAAAATCCCAGAATAAACATCGGGTTACAATACATAAGATACATAGAAGAATACATTCCGAAGTTATATGTACATCAACAAGAAATGCAAGCCATATGGATTGGTGCGCATTTAATGTTTCTTGATCAAACATATATTTTTTCTCAATGTTATCTGTCAAGAAAAAAAAAATCCTTCCCACCAAAGAGTGTCCCCAAATTTTAAGAGCGTGCACAATAGAATTTGAGCCCAAAATATGACGACTACCATGTCTGAAATTTGATAGATGCTTGTCGGTTATTCGACAACAACAAATTTTTTGTCGTCGGTGGCATATTGTTGAATATTTGACCACATGCCAAAACCCAACAACTTTTTGATGTACTATTCTGAATTATTTCGCCACTAAGTCATCGAATTTTTGAATCCCAGGTTGTCAAAAATATGGTTTCTCCTTATCGACTGTGAGATAGTTCCTTTGCAAAATTTTAGGCTTATGCCGTCGAATGTTAGAGGAATTGATTGTTGGATTTTGGACTGTGACGGGTTGAATTTCTGACGACTCTTTAGTTGTTGCTCTGATGACAATTTCTCTATTTTTCGAGTTCACCTTGTTGTTTGTGTGACTCCTAGGTTGTCGGATTTACGACGGTGATGGGTTTGAATTTATGATGGGAGCGAGTCGGTTTTCTGGTGACTCTTCAGTCGTTGCTCCAACGACGATTTATCCATTGTCCGAGTTCACCTTGTCATTTGTGTGACGCCCAGGTTCTCGGATTTACGATGGTGATGGGGTCAAATTTGCGATGGGCATGAGTAATTTTTCTAATGGGCTTAGTCCAATGTTTGACGACATATTTTTGGATCGGGATTCTTGGAGTTATGGCATCCTTGTCAGACGAGAGCCACAACTCGTTGAATAACTGACAGACTATTGTATAATTAAAAAAATATTTTCAGCAAGGGTGGGTTGTAAATGTTTTTTGGTATTCTAACAAGCAACAATAAGCTATACCTTATATCAGAAGGCCTAACCCTCCAACTTAGGTATTCATCAATTTTGCTTTCTTCTTAGATTTCATAGCAAATGTTTGTTTAGTCATGAATTCTACACATTGCAAAAAGTGATTATCTTGGGTTCCATTGAGTGGAATTTCATTTTTTTTCAACAGATTGTATTCATACACTTGCCTAGCACACAAAGTGACTAGTTTCAAGAAAAATACACATCATTGGAAGAGTGGGATGTTACTTGTCAGCCTTGATACTAATGCATATCACCCAAGACACAGTAGAACATGGGCATCTAAAATGTATTTATATACTTTCCTAGTCACTACAGTCTCAGTGGTATCAATTGTTAAAGTCCTTTTGATTAAACTCAGTCACCAATAACATTCAAAATAATATCTTCTAATTCTTATGGTATGGTAATTTACAAAATTTAAAATTTCATTTACCATCTTGGGAAAGTATATCTCTAGCCAAATGTATGAGAGGTTGGGATCTCAAGTGTTCAGACTGGTTCAATCATGCTTTGCGTGCTAAAATACTTTTGAGGAGTCTTTTTGGAGATGATTTCCTATACAAATATTACTTGTTATTTCATACTTTTACCTACAACAAATATTTTCTTAGAAGCTACTTAGTAGTGTGCTGAGGCATGAGGTCATGGGATGGACAAGGCATGAGACTAAGAGTTGATCAAGATTTCAAAGGTAGCTTTAGAATAAGGTATACTTTTTTATATGGATATAGCCATAAGGAATATTAATAGGACTATGAGTTTTCATGCCCAAACACATGATTTTTATGAAACTAATAGGGAGTCTAGGTAAAATCCTTTAGACATTCATGTTATTTAGGCATTGAACCGGAGTTGGAAGGCGAAATCATTGATTATGAGGGTAAGTTATTATCCGATGGAAATATTTTTGTTTACCCTAATTGAAGGAGTTAGTTTGATCCCAAAGAAAACACAACAGTATGAATGTTGCTTTATATGAGGTAATGAATAGGTATATTTTAATGGATTTCCAACAGTAAGGTTTTGTGTTAGGAATTCATGTGTGAAATCCATTGTTGAAGAAATAGAATATCATGGATTGGAATACATGATCAGTATCCTATGGTATCCTATCTCTTTCCATTTGATTCTAACATATGAATGAATCCATAATAAAATTCATGGCCTACTGAGGATTTGTTCCCATACTAAGGATTTGTGCCCAGTGCCCATAAAATCCCTATGGAGTTTACAAAGAAGAAAATATAACCCAAGTTTAAGGAGAGGTATATCCACATAGCTCAAACAAACAAAACAAAATGAAAAAATAACTTTGGAATGCAAATACTACACAAAAGTTTGAAGATACTCCAACCCTTCTGCCATGTCCATGACAATCTGTAGCCTCTAGTTCCAAGTTAGAAATAAGATCCCTAACACATGACCTTGTTCCATGGATCGAGTTTCTGAGATACCCATTTTCCATGAACTCAAAGATGAGATACACGTCTTTGTTTAAAATATTAACTTTTAAGCCTGAACTTTAAGATCCAATAAAAGTAAAAATTCCTCATTTAGTGTTCTAAATAAATTTATGGTCTCTCGAGAATTTAACATGATAGATAAATCATTGTGACAATCATTAAACTTAGCCTTAAACCTCCCCTTGACTGCAGCCTTGTCTAATATTCACAACTCAAGAACAATATCCTATCTATAACACTTGGTAGATTACCAATAATAGTCGTTATAAAGGAAAAAATATGAACCTCAGCATCCTGTTTGACAGAGGTCCCAACATAGTAAAATCCACTTAGAAGTCCACAGATAAACCAAGAAGTATGCCAGCCTAGAACATGGTATTATGGACAACATAAGAAATAAGAAATAAACATTACAGAAAAATCATAAAACAATGGAAAAACAACAAACTTAAAATCACTTTATCCATTTGATGACTAAACCAAAAGAAAAAATGTTGTCATTCATTAAAAAAACACTACCAATTCCCATGAAGTGAAAGAAGACAAGTAATGTGCATACCTTGGAAGCTTCAACTCATTTTTTATATATGATATCGAGATGGGGGCGCAATTTGGCATGATTAAATATCATCTCTTATTTTTTCTGCAAGAAGTATATTATATACTCATGATTGTTAAGGAACTTCATGACTACACCCATCATTCTCATAAGCATCAAATTCCTACCCTGACCAGAACTGATATAAGAAACATAAGTGCAAGAACAAAGTGATTACTAGCGGGTGGTAGCCATTCTTTCGAATAGGAATCAAGTACTCCATCAAGATACATACAGAAAGTGGTCACTAACGTAATCAACTTGTTCAATTATTAGTTTACATCAAAAATAAAACATACAAAAAAAATAAAATTATAAGAATGTATAATCTGAAGTAAAATTATGTTAGGAAGAGATCTAAAAATATTACCAGCCCAACCATGTCACAAAATCCAATGCAACAAAAGAAAGAACAAAAACATTGGCAATATGCAAGTACAACACAACAACATGTTTAAGTAAAAGACTATTCAAAATATCCATCTATTCAACTATCTAATACCATTGCGTTCATTTCTTTAAAAACCATGATCTTTCTTGATATTTCAGTTTCATCTATTATCATTGGCCTACATTGTATCAAATTACAAGAAGAAGAAATATGAATTCATGATGCCCATAAATGTAGGAACATTGTAGCTATTACCTTATGACCTACCATGTGTTATTCCTTGACCCAATTCTAAACCCACTAAATAAATCTTTGAATCATTGCAAAGCTACTATTAAAACTGCAAATTTCACCTTTAACGAATTCTAATTCTTTCTTCCAAGACGATACAACTTTTAGCAATAGGAAAACCATAATGGACATGCTCATTATACTTTCATTATTATAAACATGTTAATGTGGTTTTTTGTTAACCTAAATGATTGACAAGAATAAGACATGGATTCTAAATGATAGAAGAAGTTGAAGGATGTAGTTGATGAAGTGAGACTAGGTAGAGAGAAATCATCTGAGCCATAGTTAGACATGGGTACCCTAGGGACATTATGTATGGATACATTATGCAATATAGATGATGAGCCCAATCATAAATGGGATAAGTGTATCAAATTTTTAGAGAATAAAATTATCCATAATTACCACTTTCTAGTCAAGTGAATCTTAATGAAGGATTATCTCAAATGATCAGAAATTTAGATATTCATAAAGTTTTAGCGAGGCCAGCGATGCTCCAATGTGATGGATTCATACCTTGGTTTATTAGTCATGCAAAAATCAATAACAAGATGATAAGAGATGTAATAGGGAATGTCATTTCCTCTTTCCAACCTTATCTCCTAGATATCTATTATAATTTCCCTAACCTTACTAAATAATGGTCTTGCAGTTTACCATTAACTATCACAATCCCATTAATAATTGGTGGATCAATAAAAAAAAATTTAGAGCTAGGATATTAGGAATGCATCCTACAAATCATACGAGAACTCCTTACGATATTACTATCATGCATTGATAATTAGAGTTTATGGGGAGGAATATTCTACAGATTTCAATTAGGCTTGGGTTCCACTCATTTATTAAGTCACCTTGGTCAAGAAATTTTTAAAATGGAGATATATACTATCAACCTCCATGAATAAGAACATCTCCAAATCCAAATACACAACCACCACAATCGCCCCAACATTCTACATGTCATCATAATTTCTATATGTGATGTACTTTTCTAATATGTTTCTAGAGACGTGAAATCATTGGGGACCAAGCATAGTGGCCAGCCATGTATATTTCCAAATCCTTTAGCAACACACATTTATAATACATTATATAAATATTTGTGAGAATATCATAGTGCCCATGTATAACATGATATTTTGTGAGCCTACCCACTACATGTTAGGAAAAGGAAATGCAAGCAATAAGTGATAATGGAGATTTGTATGTAACTAAAAGAGGAGCATACATTAGAATTTTTAGGGCTACCAAATTCCTAGACCTATTACCCAAACTCATTCTTTACAAGATTTTTATTTAGGAAGTAGGAAACCCTCTCCCATGACAAGAAGGTATTGTGGCACTTTTTACCTCTTTTCATAGGTGTATTGTTGGAGTAGTGTTGGAATAACAACCACACCTATGGGAATATATTATGGACTAAACTTGACACTAGGATCATGTCACTAACTGCCACACTGGGATCATCGGACTAAACATGTGTGAATGGTTTATAAATTTTACCAACATTTGAAAGTTTTGGTGTAACAAAAAAACTTGCACGGTATAAGAGAAAGGTTCCAAGTTCAATTCCCTCGAGTTGCGTCGGAGGGTGGGGCACTGTTGAAGTAGTGTTGGAATAATTGATGCAACTTTGGGAATATGTAGTAGACTAACCTACACACTGGGATCATGAGACTAACCTTGCATGCTTGGTTTGAAAAGTTTACCAACATCTGCAAGTTTTAGTGTAATGAAAAACCTTATGTGCATACATTATAGTAAATGTGAAAGGCATGAGAGATTTAGGACACGCAATCTAGTTTATGTGGTGGTCCACCATTTCCATGCCTGCAAATATAGGTGGCCTTATCAAAATTAAATATGGAAATAAGAAGAGGTCTATTGGAAGTAGGTGTCATTAGGTGAGGTGGCGTAGGTGTCATTAGGTGAGGTGGCATTGAGAATGGGTAGCAAGGGTAGAGCAGGAGCTGACAAAAGGAGAGAGAATTTACAGAAATAAAGGGTAGAAAAAGAGAAAAGTTAGATAGAGGTAGAAACAATAGATACAACAACAAAAGAATCTTAGATAAATACATAAAGATAAGCATAAAATACGACATAAAAATGAGACGAGAGGTTGAAGCTCAAACGGAAACGTAAACACAAGAAGCTGAAGAAAAAGAAAAACTTGATGTAAAGAAGAAAGTAATCAAAGAAGTTGAGGAAAAGGAAAGGGAGGATATTGAAAAGAAGAGGAATGAGGAGTTTGTTAACACATAATGCATGGATTTCAAAATTTCTAACCTAGACACATCCTTTGATTCCTCCATGTTATTCATCGATGGTGGGAATTTTCCTCTTTACGAGTTATGTTTGGGAAAATTCACACCTTCTAAAACTGATGTTGTTTCTTCCTTTACTCTTTCATGTTTGATAGGGAGAAGAGGTGGTTGGTAAGACATACCCAAAATAGGTTCAATTTGATTAGATTCTTAGAACTAAAAATAATTACAAAAATTTGATGGTAACAAAAATAAAGGCCAACCCTACAGTCGATACCTATGTAGGATTTGCTTTCTTTGAAGTAAATGAATTCAACATTTAGAATATGGTCAAAGAAATGGAAATTTATAAGAGGATGATTACCACCATAGAAGGAGAGGTAGATCACTATAAAGTGGAGATGACTAGTATGGAAAAGTTCAAGGCCTACAATTTTGAGTTACATAATGAACTAAATGTGACATAAATCCTGATGTATAATGAACTAGAAGAATCTCAAAAAAATTCTTCCTAGTTTCTCACATACCTGGAGAGAATCAAGGATTAGATAGTGATACTAGATAGAGTTTAGTAAGGCCTGCAGTAAGGATTTCTCCCTACTACGGGGGCAGGAATGGATCCCTTCTATCTATAGGACAGAAGGGTAGGTTCCTGCTAGTGGGTAAATGTAGAGAATAAAATGTAAATGTTAAGAATAGAACAATAAACTAAAACTAATGACATAAAGAAGAAAAACGGAGCAAGGTTGAACCCCTCTACACACAATGGGTTAGGGTTCCTCCTCCAAAACTTGCAAACAAATCCTAAGCTACAATAAACTGCAAAACAATGTTAACAACAAAACTTGCAACTGAAATAAGGGTTAGAAATGAAAGCAAACTAAACAACTAAGAAACAATAAACATGGGTATACCTTCTCTTGGGTGGAAGTGGGCCACCATACCCAAGCTTTTGGAAGCACCTCTCTTGGTTGGGGAGCTTTGGCTCAATGGAAATTGAGGAGAGGGAGTGTGGGTGGATTGAGAGCTAAATGTGTCCCAAGGCATCCACGAGAAGCATAACAATATGCAAGGGAGAAGTGTTTTGAGAGTGACCCCCCACCCTCCTTTTATAGCTTTTCCAAGGGGTTTTGGGGTTTTATGCCCTTGGTAAGGCCTTTAGCCCTTTTTTGGGCCTAAATTTAGCTCCTTTTAGGGTTTTAGCCCCTTTTTGAGGGCTTTAGCTCCTAGGAGGCTATTTTGGGCTCTTTTTTTTGGAGTTTTAGCCCCTTTTCTTCATCCTTAGGCTATTTTGAGGGTGTGGGGGTTTAATGGAGGGTCAAATGGAGTGATATGAGGGTCATGAGATGGTGTCCTTNGAAAGCTATGTGGGGGATTTGTGGGTAAATAGATTGCCCCCTGATATGTGAGGGAAGGAGCTCAACATATGGCCGACGGACATCATAGGATTTTGTTGTGTAGAGGTGGTGCTTCTGGGGGTGGGGCATGGTGGCTTTTGGTTTTTGTATTAATATGGTTCCCATCAATGGGTGAGATACAATAAATGTGTGACATGTATATGGACGAGGTGGGCATCCCCATGCTTGTGACAATGTCGAAAGAATAATTTGATCTTTGCTCTAAAATACAAGAGTTGATCATATACAATTGATGTTACAATAATGGTTGCCTCTATGTAAGGCTGAATACAATACTAATCTGGTATATTGGACCCATGGCATTCTCATGGAATGCTATATCTTCATGACTGATGGTCTGCTGGATCTGAAATGGTACATAACTATATGGACTTGTTGATTGAGCGTCAGAGTCTCTGTGGTACAAGTATGCTTGCATCAATCATAAAGGTATATCGAAGCACTGCTGGGGCTTTTGAACACTGTCTCCAATGCAACCCATAAATCACAAGGGACATAACCTATTTAGGTCCCTTAAGTAGACTCACCAATGTGCTAGATTCAGGTGACATCCGGGGTCTTCAACAAAATACTGTGTGGAACAAACCCTGTACAAATATCAACGATGCGATGATGGAGTTGAAGCCGAGAACGTGAGAAACAACCATCACGAGAGGCACTAAGGACTCCTCTAAAGTGGTCCAAGGAACTCATCAATGAGGTTAATGAAACCAAGGTATAGGGACCTCTGGGTCTGTGCTCTAGAATATGTGTGTTGGCATCGAAAAAGGGAGACATGCCCCTAGTCAAGGCAATGATGTTTCCTTGACCAAGAGCATGAGGGAGATAACCGAAAGATGTGAAGTAATCTACGGACTGACTCACTAAATGGGGAGGGGAGGGGTAGGGAAAGAACTAAACAGGGGCAGGGGGAGTGTGGGAGACTGAAACTTCCTTTGTTCAGAGTATGACAGCAGGGCGGACTAGGTAGCAAATGAAACTGGCTCAAGGGAATGGGATCATAGCTGTAATACTAGGAATGTTGCTACAGATGGGAAATACTTGGAGGAGGTGGACACTTTTGATACTGATGGGATCCAAGGAAGACACATTGTAGAGTACTCTAAACAAAGGTGACCCAATGTGGGAATGCTGCCAAACTATTTACTGTTGGGTGGTGTCTAGGGACACCATTATGGTACAATCTCTTGGATTTTTGGTGAGCCCGAGAAAGTAAATGCTTGATGGTGCTTTCAATTTTAGAGAGTCTGAAAGCATGAAGAAGACTCCAGTGGGGGCTCTTTTTCATTGATAGTCTCCTATTCCCAAAAAATGATAAAAGTATACATAGGAGAGCTTGCCCATCCTATAGGGGATGAGAGACTTCTTTACCATTGGTAGTCCAAATCAGGACAGAAAAGGTTAAACCTATACTGACTGGACGGTCATTCAAATACTTTTACGAGCATGAATGAAAGCAAGTTTGTTCGGCAATATTTTCTTAATGAGATGGCTGGAAAAGTGCTTAACGACAAAAGGTGGTGAGCTTTTTCATAAAGTGTGGCCCCTCTACCCAAGAAAGCATAAAATTATGTAGAGGGGAACAGTCTTGGCTTGAGTGTGCCAAGGAGATCGTTTTCAATTGATGGTCTACATGGTCCGCAAAAGGAGGTAAACAAGACGATGTAGATGCCCTTTCCTATACTTTAGCGAGCGGGAAAGGAAGCAGCTGCACTTAGCAATCTTTTCATTGTTTTAAGGAGTCAGAAAAGAACTTAAACAAAACTCCAGTGTGGTCAACCGATTGCAGTGGCACATGTAGTGCCCCTTGTTGGGATGGTGGACAGAGGTCCAAAGATCATCCATGCAGTATGGATGGAGCAGAAGGCTCTCAAACAAACCAATACATGCATGGTATAGAGCATGGCAGAGGCTCATGAGTTGGTGTGACAGAGGCATGCAAACCAAGGTGGTTCTCGGATAGAGGCTAGGAGAGCATGTGTGTGTGTTGCGGTGGATGGACTTGACTACATGTGATGTGAGTGCAAGTCCGAGGGAATTTATATGCCGAATGCATACAAGAAAAATAAATTGTTTTGTGGACAGTGGTCCAAAGGTCTGCGTAAGGTGCATTGAAAAAGACAATTATAAATACATAAATAAAAATAAAATTACATTCCTTAATGGACGACGACTCGAACACTTGCATGAGTAGCGGTCGGGAAGTGTGATACAAGTACAAGTCCGTAGACACTTGCATCGTCATGTCATGGCTCGTAAATCGAGGTGACTGGTGGAAAATGGTCTCAAAATTGATTTATTAAACATGAGACGATGGTCTCACAAAGAGATATAAATTTGAGCCCGAAGGTGTGAGAGGTGTCTCGAATCAGTTTCGGGTGACTTTGAATTAGTAGCTGATGGTGCTGCCCCTAGTGTGTTGGTGCACTTAGGAGTTTTTGTGTCGCTATGTGTATCCTGTTGAGAAAGCATATGTGGCTTCTCATTTTGTATTGGACATGTGACTTATCTAGTTATCTATATATTTTTGACGCACGTGGATGCGCTTTTATGGCTTTATTATGTGAGTATTTTTATGATGCTGTGGAATGCAAATGTCTATGTGATGTATTATTACAATGTGTGTGTATTTTTAGACATAGTTATGCATGATGTTATGGTTGTATGTTTCCTATATGCGGTTGTGGATGTGCCAATTTAGAATATCGTTAGCCATTTGATTTGCGACACTATTGAGGTTTTTGGCAACATGTGTGAATGTGATGGATTCAAATGTTCTAACCATCTATTTAGTGAGCAAGTACTTCCTAAAGAGGTAGGGATCCCATACTCGATAGTGGTTGTTCAACTGAGAAACAAGCAGCTAGGAGTCTAAGAAGAAATCGATATGGTGAATGCCTATCTGAAGAGTGGTGGCCAAGAGGCCATTGACACCATCATATTTCACCTGGTTGTTGGTTGCAGTGCCCATGCATATTCCGTCGATGTGGATCAACTCGTGCGATGGGGAGTAGATTACCTATGCAGCTGAGGTGAGGTTCGGAGACCATCTGCTTGCTCCATCTACGAATCCCATATACCGGTTTGAGGTGTGCTCCATCTGAAGCAATGAGAGGAAATGATACATAAGACTCAATTTTGAAAAAAAAAAAATTCTAAAATAAAAAATGGAGAGACTGTAATACAAGTTGAAATGCTGTCACTAAAAGAGGTGACGTTAGAGGGAAATTCATTTGGACTTTCCCAAGATCAACAATCATTCCTTTGTGTGACACGATGAATCCTTGTAAACGGCCCATGGGGACATAGAAAACACACTTGAATGGGTTCAAGCAGATTCTACACTGGCGAAATCCTATGAAGACTTGTTGCAAGTTATCTATGTGTTGTGTTTTCTTCTGCGACCGCGCGATGAGGTTGTCGAAACAAACCAACATGATGTGAACGAGGTTGCAGAAGTAGTGTGTCATGGTGCACTAGAAGGTGGCTCCAGCTTTTTTTAGGCGAAAGGGCATGAATTGGTACATGAGTGTGCCCCATGGGGTTGTGAATGCCATCTTGTAATGGTCTTCTTTCAAGATTTGGATTTGGTTATAGCCGGAAAATATATGCATGAAGGAAAAGGATTCATGTTCGGCACAAGCATTGATGAATGGTGTGGGGAAGTTGTCTTTGGGACATGCCCCATTGAGGTCATGAAAGTTTGTGCAAACATGAATGGTACCCTATTTTTTATTCACAGGAACAAGATTTGAAACCTAAGTGGTGTATGCAATGGGATAAACGAAGCCGGTTGTGTTCAGCTTATCTATCTCGGCTTTCACCACAACCACTTTGGATGGATGGATGGTCCATTGCTTTTTATGTATGGGAGCCACATCAGGCCATGTGTCGATGTGGTGTTCCACGATGGATGGATCTAGGCTGGGCATCTCGGTGTAAGACCAGGCGAAGATGTCGCAGAATTTTTGGAAGAGGGCTATGTAGGCATCGACTTCTTATGGGGAGCAAGATGCCCCCAACATGATTTCTTCAGCGATCTCAAAATTGGTTGAGATGTCAATTTTAATGGTTGGTGAAATGTTCACCATGTTCCCTTCTTCGAAGGCATTAGGTGCTGGGATTGGGTTCTTGAACTAGTCTACCTTCCCATGGATGAAATATTTGGTCTCCAAGAAAAATTGGTCAGACTGTGACACAAGTTCTTCTAGGAGGAAGAATGAGCGATGGTGCATGTCATCCCATGGGTATTCCAGGGCGGTTAGAGCTTCAAGTATCTCCTCATCGTTGTTGAAGCAATGAAGAGATAGGTCTGATGGATTTTCGATGGAGGAGGAGATGAGTAGGTCAGTGGAACTAGACATCATGTAAATGGACATGGTGTCTGATGAAGGAGGTGGTGGGTGAACTTCTTCGATTAAGGTGATCCTAGACTCAAGGGAATGTTGACGGAGGTTAGCCAGAGCCATTCAAAATTCAGGTAAGTCTTGGCAATGGTGGGAGTAATGTCCATACAAGCCACAAAGGGTGCAAGAATGGTTTGTTCTCAATGCCTTGTTCCTGACTATTGGCGCGGTTGGGAGTTCAACCACGGGGATGTTTTCTTTTGTGTCCATGGCATCTAGATGTGCACGGATCATTAGGATTTTAGGGAATTTATGAGTTGGATGGCCCTGTTGCTCATAGACGATGCAAGGTGGGACTTGTCATGGCTCTATGGTGGTTTTGGTATTCTTTCCCCTGGCTCTTTTGGGTTGGGGCTATGCTGGTGCAGGTGAAGAGGTATGCTTGTGTGAACCGGGTGGAGGGTGAGGCTCAACTGCAATCGGTTTCATTGGGGGTTAAGACAAGCTGGGGCATTGCTGGTTGAGTTGGTGGATCAAGATACCACACTGGAATTCCCAATGTAAAGTTGGGCAGGCTTAAGGTGGCCATGACCGGCTTGCTCATGACACCGGGTGGGGGAAAGAGGAAGGGAATTGTATGGACTGGGGATGATCCCACATAACTCCTGGCTAGTTGCATGTGGGGATGTGGTTGTGATTGCAACTGCGCATAATGCTGCTATTGCGGGTGGTGTTGTGGCTATAGACGATGTTGTGGTTGTGGTTGGGTCTGCGGCTATGGTTGTTGTTTAGGTGCAGCAGTGCTAGATGAGACCATGCACAAGTCCATAGTTTCATTTTGTGTTGGCGGTGGTGACACTAATGGGAAATGATCCGTCATGGTGGGATCGGTAAACAACCCAGGGCCCACATTCAATGGTGGGGAGGATGGTGTGTTTTCAACCATAGTGTTGATTGTAGGGACGACGTTGGCATGTGTGTTCGTCCCTTGTAGCTCAATGGTAGTGATGGTAGGGATAAAGTTGGTGGGTGCCGTTAACCCTTGGGGATCATGATAAGTGAGCTGGTCAACTGTCACAATCTTCCCTTCATGGGGGAACATCATGAGATGAAAGACAGTTGATGTGATTGCTTGCATGGCATAGATGTAACTCCTTCCGAGGAGGAGGTTGTAGTCCATTTGAGCATTGATGACTTCTATGTCAATCAACACTATCTTCCTAGCTAACGTGATGGGGACATGGGGGAGGATTTCTTGGGATTTATTGGGTTGTCCATCATAAGCATACAGAGTTGTGGAGTACGGTTGTAGAATTGGTGACCCAAGTTTTTGCCAAACCAAGGTAGACATGACACATGTGGATGCCCCCTCATCCATTATGCACTGATGCACAACCAAATTTCGAATGGACACTGGAATTTTGAAGGCGATGGTCGATGGCATGCGTGGTTCCCCGTTCTCTATGTCAAAGGTGATCAACTTGGAGTCAGAGGGGTCTACTGCCACCAGGGCGGCTAGCAAGGCTTTCCGCTACATTGGGCATGTTTTAAGCACCTCAAGAGTGGACATGGTGGTTGGCATTTGGGCCAAATCATCCACAATGCTATAGCTGGCTGTGGCTCTAGCTGTGGCATTATTGGCAATTCTGAGTATGGGGCGGAACAAGAACGGGGGTAACTGGAGAGGTAGGTTCAGTGGTGGTACTGTATTGATTTCGTCTATTATGTAAGTTGACCTCTTTAGTGGTCATGGCTAGTAGGTGGTGAACACCTATTCTGGCTGTGGGAGGTGCCCCCAGAGCATTTGGATTGGCTTGGGGAGGGGGAGTGGTTGACACCAATCCTTGGACTGGTAGTGGGTTTTGAAGCACCATGGAAGGAGGTCCTTGTGGTGCTGAGTTGGGTTGGGATTTCTTTGCGGCATTGGTGTCCTGTTGGTCCTCATGTTGAATGGCCATCTTAGTGTGAGCCATGAGGGGACACTCAAACGTGTAATGCACATAAACATCATAGAGCGTGCATGGTTGGTTTGTGTGCAATGGAGCATTGCATCTTGGCACATTTTGTCATGGGTGGTTTTGGGCTGGCCGGTTAGCCATGGAATTGTTGGGAGGGTTTGGTTGTTGACCGCCTCCCTGCGATTGGTTATTTCCTTGGTTGCAGGGCCGATTATTCCTAGCTTTCCCTTGTTGATTGTTGGGGGCAGGCTGGTTGGGACGGTTTTGCTGTGCGAACACTTGTCCCAATGGAGTGGGTGGAGCAGGGGTAGGGGCTTAAACTTGTTGCACTGGCAGTGCATAGTATATTTGTAAGGGTGGCGATGCCACAAATGTGGGAATTTTCCCCACATACTATTGTGTTGGCCAAGCCATTTCCTGATCTCACTGCAGTGGCATAGGTTGTGTGTAGGAGGTTGTTCCTCTAGACTAGGACATCATTCTTGCATAGTCCAGAGCTTGGTTCTGGTAAGAAACACTAGCTGTGTTGATTGGTTGTGGTGTAATGGAAGGTGGTGTCAGTTGAGACTATGGCTTATGGGAGACTAGCCCTATGATGTTGTCTACTGCATGGGATGCCCCTGGTGCGTCACGATAGGAGGTAATCAAAAGGGGAGAATTTGGAATGATAGTGTACAAGTATCCAGACTGAGCATAGATAAGGTCAAACTGTTGGGCCTTCAATATGACCTCCTCTTCAGATTGGGGATTTTTGGATGCAACGTCCTTTGCTATGGGAAGGGAGCAAGGTCTTAAGGAACCAATCCAAGAATATCCTGTCGTCAAGTTGGATTTTGCATAGACTGCAACGTTGCTGCCACTCTTGGATATGGTCAGTTATATGAGTGGCAGTGCTTTGGTGACAGGATAACAGGATCTCCACTCCCTCCTCATATCTGACAGGGAGTTGGAAGTACTGTAGGAACATGAAGGCTAGGGAGTTGAAGTCCGGGTACTTAGCTTATGGCATCTCAATGTACCATTTAGCTACGGCACCTGTAAGGGTGCGTTGGAATAGCCTCAGCCTGATGGAGTCATCTATGATGTTGTTGGATGAGCACCATAGATGGAATGTCATTATGTGGTTTTGGGGACATTCCCCTACTTTTCCTTCAAACTTGGGGATGTCTGATGGAAAGTTATTGGCATGGGTGGCCAAAAAGCTTGGTGGTGGATGGGGTCGTTTGTTAATATAGCCAAATTAGGCAAGTTAAAATGAGCCATGAAGGATAGATTTGACCCCAAGTTGATGTGGGATGGGTTTGCGATGGGGGTGGGGTTTGCAGGTACATAATGCATCTGCACAACTGGGGTGCTTGTGGTGGCACCATTGCGGATGGGCCAATGCCCCCAAGTGTTGTGGGTGGGATAATATGAGTGGTGGGGACATTTCCCCCATGTATGACAGTAGGGGCAATGTACGTGGATGGTATCCTACCTCCTTGTGTGGTAGGAGGGGTAGTGTGTGTGGAAGAGCCACTGCCCCCGTGTACTGCAAGTGGGCCAGCTTGACTGGACACTAAAGGTAGTGGCAACTGACTAATGACAGTTTGCATGACTGTGCTTGGGCCACTTGCTAGGTTGTGGGTGATAGGTTGTGATGTGGACATGGGTCCACTCACTAAGGTTAGGCCAGAAAATGGATCCGGGTTCGCACTAGCCATAGGGATTGATGGTGCGGTGTGGAGGTCTGGTTCAGACTGATATGGGTCTAAATCAGAATCAGAGGCTGTGTGGCCCTCTGATGGTGTGGGAGATCGCTGAGAACGGCTTCGACGGTGTTGATCAAGTGTTCCGAATGGTGGTGGTTCGCCTCTTAGGTGTGAGGAAGAGCGTGGAGGATCAATTGTGTTTGATTTTATTTATGAAATTGGTGGGAATGAGATTTGAACCTCAGTTTCAGTGGCTTCCTATTGGCTAAAGGTGGTCTCTCGGCCACCAAGACTACCAGAAGACAGCGCTTGTCTTGTTCCTCATACGTGTTTCTACTCAATCGGAAGGGGTCGTTTCC
This sequence comes from Pseudotsuga menziesii, assembly GCA_001517045.1. Lineage (NCBI taxonomy): Eukaryota > Viridiplantae > Streptophyta > Pinopsida > Pinales > Pinaceae > Pseudotsuga > Pseudotsuga menziesii. The sequence goes on from LPNX010753104.1 coordinate 63,559, forward strand.
CATTTTGCTTGGCAATTCCTCGCAATGGCTAGCTACTTTGGGGTTCTTCTGGTACTCCTCACAATTAGTTTTTGGGCAGATCCCAAGTACTTCCCACAGGTGAAGTAGTCATGGACTTATGTCCTCAAAGACTGCAGAGTTGTTTGCACTTAGTGTAAATTAGTAAATTTTAAGGCTCACTCAGCGTCACGAACTAAGTTGGGTTAATTAGTTGGTATGGTTTATTTGTTTGTTTGTTTTTCTGGTATTTGGCTGCTGCAAATGGTTTATGAATTCATCATGGTATATTTCATGTAATTGTGGTTGTGTATGCAAGCATAAATAATGAGAAATTGTTTAACAAATATAGTGATTAACCCTGAATGTTTGCTGGCCTAACTAGATGTCTACCTCACATTGATATTCCTCTTCAACCAAGAGAAGGTGTTGGGCTCTCAACATAATGCGACTAATCCCATCCGTAGATCCTCAGGTCACCTCCCGGATGCTAGGTTGGTCAACATGGAGGGCGTTTAGCGTCGTGAGAAGCCATCCATGACGCAAGGGGAAGCAAGACAGTATGTTTTTAAGTTGATTTTAGTTAGACTAGGTTCATTTTATTAAGCCATAATCATTTAATTGAAATTTACACATTGTTCATGAAATAAATTGCTAAAAACAGAAATAGAAACTAAAATTGAAATGGTGTGCTGGATAGAGGCGCCTGAGCCGCACTGACAGTCCCTATGAAAACAAACACTGAACCCCAAAAATGAGTTGCACACCTATAAAAGTCATGTTTTTGCAAAGTGGATTCTGATCAAACCATGAGGAACTACCTCAAACAGTTGAAAACCCACTTAAGAAATGGGCCCTTTTAACCTTAATGGTGGGCATATTCACAAATGGCTCAGCTATTTGGGCAAAAAATGAGCCCAAACATAGGTGAATTTTCAGAAATACGGTTCAACCGTTTTTGCACAGTTGAGTGATTTGCAAACCACAGAATGGACAACAGTAACTGGTACTATGGCCAAATGGGCTTGGATTGGTCTTGAGGAGGCTCAACAATAACTAGAAATTTAAATAAACAAGAATCTAAGCTAGATTTAACGAAAAACTAAACTAGGGAAAAAAAACAGAACTAAAAACTAAAACTTTGAAAAATAAACCCAGGGATCCTGTGGGATCAACCTGGTATGGTCGCCAGTTCTGTAGTAAGGATTTCTCCTTACTACAAGGGAAGGAATGGCTCCCTTCTATCTATAGGACATAAGCGTAGGTTCCTTCTAGTGGGTAAATGTAGAGAATAAAACATAAATGTAAAGAAGAGAACAATAAACTAAAACTAATGACAGAAAGAAGGAAAACAGAGCAAGGTTGAACCCATGTGCACACAATGGGTTAGGGTTCCACCTCCAAAACCTACAAACAAATCCTAATCTACAATAACCTACAAACCAATGTTAACAACAAAACTTGCAAATGAAATAAGGGTTAGAAATCAAAGAAAACTAAACAACTAAGAAACAACAATAAACATGGGTATACCTCCTCTTGGGTGGAAATGGGACACCATACCCAAGCTTGTGGCAGGACCTCTTTTGGTTGGGGAGATTTGGCTCAATGGAAATGGAGGAGATGGAGTGTGGGTGGCTTATGAGGCAAATGTGTCTCAAGGCATCCACGGGCAGCATGACAATATGCAAGGGAGAAGTGTTTTGAGAGTGAACCCCCCACCCTCCTTTTATAGCTTTTCCAAGGGGTTTTAGGGTTTTATTCCCTTGGTCAGGCCTTTAGCCCCTTACACCCTAACTTTAGCTCCTTTTAGGGTTTTAGCCACTTTTTGAGGGCTTTAGCTCCTAGGAGGCTATTTTGGGCTCTTTTTTGGGGTTTTAGCCCCTTTTCTTCATCCTTAGGGTATTTTGAGGGTGTGGGGGTTTAATGGAGGGTCAAATGGAGTGATTTGAGGGTCATGAGATGGTGTCCTTGGGTGGTGTAGGCCATATAGAGCTATGTGGGGGATTTTTGGGTTAACAAGGCCTATAAAATATACATATAAATTGGAAAATAGGAGGTCCCAACACAGTAAAATCCACTTAGAAGTCCACATACAAACCAAAAAGTATGCTAGCCTAGAACATGGTATCATGGAGAGCAGAAGAAATAAGAAATAAACATTTCAGAAAAATAAAAAAACAATTGGAAAACAACAAACTTAAAAGCACTTTATCCATTTGATGACTAAGCTAAGGGAAAAAATCTTGTCATTCATTAAAAAAACACTACCATTTCCCATGAAGTGAAAGAAGAGAATTAATGTCCATACCTTGGAAGCTTCAACTCATTTGTTATATATAAATTTGAGATGGGGGCATTGTTGGCATGATTAAATATCATCTCTTATTTTTTGTACAATAAGTATATTATATACTCATGATTGTTAAGGACCTTCATGAATCATGACCACCCCCATAATTCTCATAAGAACCAACTTCCTACCCTGACCAGAATTGAGATAACAAACATAAGTGCAAGAACAAAGTGATTACTAGTGGGTGGTAGCCATTATTTTGGATAGAAATAAAGTACTCCATCAAGATACCTACGGAAAGTAGCCACTAAAGTAATCAACTTGTTCAATTGTTCTTTTACATAAAAAATGAAACATATAAACAAAATAAAATTATAAGAACGTATGCTTTGAAGTAAAATTATGTTAGGAAGTGATTTGAAAAATATTACCAGCCCAACCATGTCACAAAATCCAATGCAACAACAACAAGAAAAAAAACACTGGAAATATTCAAGTACAACATAGCAACATGTTTAATGAAATGGCTACTTAATCTTATTATGAATATCAAAATTTGATTTCTTATTTCCAAAGGACTTCGTAGTATTCTCTACAAATGTTTGTAAAACATGATGTATATTTACACTATGGATTGTGTTCAATATAATTTATGATATTTAACAAAGATACATTTGACAAGAGCTTACATAATAAATAAACTTTTGAATTGGGCATTTATCCATTTGAGTTGTCTCAACCAAATGAACAACCTGAGATAAAGAAAAATCTGAACCTACTTTTTGTCACTTGAATGTGAAGATCCCCTTTTAAGTTCATAGTGTCTCTTATGATTGTCCCCCAAAACTCCTTTGACATTGGTGTTGACCCACTAGTAATCATACTCTGATTGACATGGTTGGAACCCCATACTACTTTTCCATCACCTGGGACCTTTGAACTAGGGTATACTTTGAGCATATCACTCCTTTGAATCAACTATGAATCAATTTATTTTTCTCCCACATCCTTCCCATCAACCATACATAAAAAAAAACATGTATAACATTTATGAATTTAGATGTCGTTATTTATGACAAACAATATAAATAGGATAGTCTAACATTTTTCCTTTAAGAATTTTCCATCCTTTGCGATAAAAGTGAGCTATGTTAGCTCACAAGTAGAAAAGATCTCACTAAAATATTCAATAACAAAGGCAAGAAAATGTATACCATAAAAAGGTAAAATGCAACATGCATAATATATATCAATCAACATTACCATTATACACTATGTCAAAATGGTAAAGTGCATCGTAAACTTTCATCCTTTTAATACTTAGGCAAATTTTGTCATGAAGAAAGGTACCCAAAAAGTTGAAATTTAGCATTGAAGTAAACACAATAATGGCTAAAGATCAGTTCTAAACTTTCTTCGAATTATCATAACCATGGTAGCCTTGTATCATAAAAATTGGGAAAAATTTTGGCATTTACTAAGGGCCATTCTTAGACTTATATTTATGTAGTATGAGGTGGATTCTTGAAATTCATGTCTCAAAAAACAATTCTCGGCATAATAAAAACCCTAAAACATGAATTTCGTTCAGTCCTAAGTCATGTTTGGAAAATTTTGAATGCATTTGGGCATTCAATCCAAAGTTTTGGGAAATCCTTCGGAGATAAACAACCCTAGAAAAGGAAGATATGGGAATAATATCAGACCTGCACAGTGGCAATGTTCAGCAGTTACAACCCTTAAAGGAGGAGGACAAGGACTATTACATATCATGATACGATGGTTTCATAGCCTATGGTCATCACTAAAAAATCTGTAGAAGACTTATGGGTTTCTTTCTTGGAGAATATGGTGTCAATCCAACCTATTACAAAGGGGTTTTTATTCTAAGTTTTGGCTAAGTATGACATAGTGCACATTGTTGGTAAGCTCCCTAGTTTATAGACAAAGCTTTCCCCTTTATGAAGCCATAACAACTTGGATTTAGTCAACCTATAGATTCATTAACAAAGATTTGATTTGGGTAGGAATTCAAATCTTTTGTTCGATTATTGGAATGGGATACCCTTACCAAAAATGGTAACAATCTAGGAAAGTTTATTATTATGGACCATAAAACAATAAGGAAGTATACAACATCTGATGAGGCTCAACAATTGATTCACTACTACGAAAATAAATTACCACATCCATAATTAATTATGTTGCTTTCTCTTGATAAATATCGTGAGTCCAAGTGGAAACCTTGCAAAACGTTGGGTCGACCGATTGAGAAAAATAGGCCAAGTGGTGAGCCTAGAAACAATTTCCATAATTAAAATTATGTTTCTTTCCTATAGTTCCCTTGAAGAATATTACAAGTCGAAGTGGAAAGCTTGCAAAACATTGGGTCAACTGCTTAAGAAAATAGGCCAAGTGGTGAGCAAAAGATGGGTCCAAATGGTGAGCTTGGAAATAGTTTAGCTGGGTATCATTATATTAATATCACAGTTTGAATGACACGCACCAAAGCCAAGTTTTGCAAAAAGGCATAGTCCATGTGGCGAGCAAACTCGTTGACTAAGCTCGTAGGGTAATATAATTGCACAACTCATCTCTAACTTCACAAAGTCTCGTCAATTTAAACTTTAAAACTTAATTGCATGATGGATGTGGGATAAAGTTCTTTGGATAGAAATAAACAATACCTGACCCTACTACCTATTCATTTCTTAGTTCCACAAATTAGTCTTTCATTTATTCATAGCCAATGATATCATTATTAGAACAAGGGATTTTGTGCACTACATATCAACGTTTGATTTGTGAGATATGTGGATGGTTGACTCATGATTGATGAAATATCAAAAGAATTTCATCATATTGGGTGTACTATTGAAACCTACCTTTCAGATGTAGATCAAGCCATGAATACAACCATACTAAGGCTTTGTTCCCAGTGCCCACAAAAGCCATGTGGAGGTTACAAAGAAGCAAATCTCACCAAGTTTAAGGAGCAAAATCCTCCAAAAAAATACAAAATAATAAAAGAAAAGCGTGAATGTGAAAACTTTGGATACAAATAAGAAAAGCACATCAACAAAGATGACATAGACTATATAGTACCATCATGTAGAAAATTGATAGAATTAATAAGTGCCAAAATCATATGGATATATAAATTGAAGCAGTCAGTTGACTCAGGCTCACAAATGAAAGAGGCAATAATGGAGGTTTTAGATGAATTTTTCTAAATAGAAGAAGTTGGTCAAGGTATCTATGGAGCCTATGAGCATGCAGATTCAACTAAGGTAATGAATAATGAAGCTAGGGAATATAATGTATATATACTATATACTTTTTTTTTGAAATGGGAAAGATGATGATGGAGGACACCTTGTAGGTGAGTAATCCCATCATCAACAAACCTAGTTTTGGAAGAAGATAACCAACAAAATAGTATCATGAGGTAAGTTCGGAAGACCAACCCTTCAATGGTTGTTGATCTTCCTAGATAGGATGGATGGTGTTGATGGTCTTGTTGGGATCGATGGTTGGTTGGATAGGATGGATGGGATCACTGGCTGAATTACTGGCTAGGATGGCTAATGAACAAGGGGGGAAAGGAGTGGTAGCGAGTCCTTTTCACCTAATATTCAGAGCATTTTAGGAGTATAACTTCTCCACAAAATTGGCAAGGCACTGGCCTAGAGATTTTGCACTAGAAAGAAGAGTTTCATCCTTTTATGGATGGTAAACCTAAAAAGAAACTTGAACCCACTCTCATACACTCAAGCAAAGAATAGGGTTTTCCAATATCTCACCAGTACCATACTCTAATGCTACTAATGGAATGACATAAAGGAAATGCTATATATATACATTATAAAAGTAATCTCTTGGAATTCTTGGCCTACAAATACATTATATATATTTTTAAAGATATTTGTGAAAAGACTAGATTCTACAACTTGCTAACCCATAAAAATAACAAGTTTCTTTCCCAAGTTATTCAATCATAGAAACAACATGATAAATTAAACTAATTAAGGTAAGATTATAGATCAGATAGAACAAAGTTAGCCTGAATGTATGGTAATCACCATCATCAACTAAATGTGTGTGTGTGCACACGCATAAATACCCAATACACAGTTCAATATAATAAAAGAAAACATAATTATACCTTGATTTGTAGAGCTTCACACTTTCTTCTTTTGCATCACCTTTCAAAACATCATTCAACATACTTCAATTTTTTTCCTGTTGCACTAATTCCATGTTAGGACCCATCAAATAAATATTTGTCTATTTATGAAAATAACAAAACCAATCTAAATAAATACAATACTATCTCAATGTAAATTACAATGCTATTCAACTATTCAAGTAAATTAATTGTTAATAATAGATCACCCGATAAAACATGGAGAACCAAAAACACTATGTATATAAGGCCATAAATCACATCAAAACACCAGTTCTTTCCTCTTAACAATGAAAATGTTTCTCACCGCTATTTGTAACAAGTTCCAATGAAGGAGTGAAATAACAATAGTAAAATTTAAACACTACAATTATAGAAATAACTGTTTTTAATGTATTCTTCCTTACCATTCACTAAGCTCCTCTCTGTTTTGAGAATAATTTAATATTCTCTACTAAATAGGACCAACCACAAGAAGGTGGAAGCTCTTATGNGAAAGAAGCTTTCATTAAATCATTCATTAAACCATTCAATCATTAAACAGTTGAAAAAAAGAATTCATTAAACCATTCATTTAGTCAATAGCGGATAAAAAAATCAGTAAACCATTCATTAAAGTATTCATTTAACCATTCATTCATGAAATAGAGAAAAAAACCATGTAAATTTTTTTTATTATAAATAAGAATTACTCAAAATTTATTTAGTCACTTCCTTTTTACTTTTCTCCACTTTAAAAATTTAGTCAGAAGTGCATCTTCCATAATCTGAACATCGGTCTCCCTACTAGACTGCTCGCAAGATTGAACTTGCGGCGAGGGGCTATGAATTTCTTCAATAATGTCAAAATGTTTCATTAATTTATTTTAATTTTTATAAATACAAGTAATTCATTAAAAAAACATTACGAAGGTGTTTTTTTACCTTGCATGGGAACATCAGCATGTTCATCATTATCCATACATGCTCAACTTGTTCAGTGTTATTTGCATCTACATGCTCTGTAGTGGAATTGTGGAGAATTAAAAATAATGTTCATCATCTATAATTATCTATACAGAACAGTAGCATATTAAAAAATTCATTACCAAGAATTGAAGCATGATCTTCGCCTGGTTGGTGTACATCCTCAACATGAACGGGATCATTACTTTCTTGCTAAAAAAGGAATAAATAATTTTTGTTCATTTTTTATAACAAAAAAATTGCATGAGAATTAATAAATTATCATTAAACTATATAGTTTTTATATACCTGCGCACCAGATGGATCAGTAGAAGATCGTGCAATATTTCTAGACAAGATTTTCTGGCATTCAAAAATGACGCCAAAGCCATGTTTGAAGACAAGCTTCATGCATTTCTCAGTGGGAAATTATTTGAATTGGTCGGCCTGCATATTTACATGATGTCATTAATTTTACATTTTTTCTAGAATAAAACAAAAATAATTTTCTATATATTATTTGGATGTAGTTTCGGGTTTTCGATACTTACATATCAGGCCTCCGAATTCGAATAACCACCATGCCCAAGCTTATGTTGACCAATTTTTTTATTGTTTCATTGGTGGCCTTAGATGTGTCCAACAAACTAATCAAGTGTTGAATTACGTTACTCGATGTTCCAAATTCTATATAAAAACTAATAATAATAAGGCTTACCATTACATTTTGGAATGTATTGCATACCTCCCTGTTCGTGGTGGTATCTTTCCTAATTTTCTTAGACCATTCTATTTTCCATCTTCCACCAAGGATTTACACTCTCTTGATGGAATCATCGAAGGGCACTCATACCTAGGGTTATTGTATAGGTGAACCCTATACTATTCTTGGATAATATTCATATTGTGTCCATCCTTCCCTAGGACCTTCGATGTATCGAAGGTATCTTTTCCGAATAGACCAACCAAGAAATTAGTCAGCTCATCCTTTAAATATTTTTCCTGTCTATCCCACCTTGTGCGAATGGTGGGCCCGAATATCTCCAAGGACAAATCATTTATATTTTTATGAATTACACCATTTCCTGAAAAACATTAATGCCATCATTAGTTAACATTAAAAAATATTATCGGTATATTAGACACAAATTATAAAAACTAAATTGAACAATCTATAATTGCCTGTGATCTTTTCTGTCTTTATTGAAAAGATTTCTTCATTCACCAAAAATGTTGTCACTATTAAACAAGTGCTAGTGACACGAGAAGATCCAATAAATGCTACTTTAGCATCAGCATTAGTATCTAACCCTGCATCCACCCCTTCTTTTGCAACATATGTTGTGGGTCAGGTAGCATCAGTTGCACCCTCTGCTGGCCACGCGAGTTTCATAGAGCGTGTTATCAATTGTTCAGTGGAAACAAAGGGAGTAGTATGTGGTGTACGTGGAGTGGTTTGGTCACTGGGACCAACAACGCCTTGAACACCACTGTTAACCTTCATAATTTCCTGTAAATACAAACCATTGTATTATAAGTTCAATATCATATAAAATTATAAATTATAAATTTCTAAATGAATTTACATTATTATTCTGAAACTTACTTGCAATTGTCGACATCTTTGGAACAACAATTGAATCTTTGATTTAATCTCTTCTGTTTGTCGAACTGTCAATGATAGAAGAGTCAGTTCCTCATTTTGTTTTTTTATGGTCTTCTGTAGCACCCTCAATAGGTCTGCAAACCTACTAATTTCATTATCTTTCATAAACTGGGAGCCATCAAACTGTAAAGATTGTTGAGTTGGTGTTTCATAAATATATAAAACATTGTTTAGTCTTTGAAGCAATAGTCTGTGAAAAAAAATATATTAACAAAAATTGTCTATCATGATAGATTCTTAGGATTACATCTAGTTTTACCTGCTTCCTAGATGAGGGTGTGGTCTAATCAACAGCTGGGGAATTTCCCCGATCATCCACCTGCAAAACAAGTAGAGAACAATATCTCAATGAACATGATATGTAAAAACTAAAAAATACATAACAAAATTAAACAGTGTGCTACATGTTTTATATGTGTACAATTTTGAAGTATTTAGAATGTGGAATTATATTTAAGTTTACAGGTTTCCTCTAGGATCCAGTTGTTTGATAAACAGTTGGGAACTTTCCCCGATCATCAACCTACAAAAAAAGTAGACAACATTATCATCATGATCACAAACATAAAAATGAAAAAAATACATAACAAAATAAACATTATGCTACATGATATACATGTGTAGAATTGTAAAGTATTTAAAATGTAGAATTGCATTCATGTTTACCTATTGCCCCGATGTTGTAGACAGTTGATCAATAGCCAGTTGGATTCCTTGATCAACACTCTACATGGAAAATAGATAAGATTATATAAACAAAACGAATATACTAATGAAAATACATAACAACAAATCTGTTTGTCCATCCTAAATTTTTACAGTGGAAATATCGATGTATACATTCCACCTTGGTGTAGGTCTACTAACATCTACTCTAAGGGAGGTGCCCCTGAGAGTACCCTGAATAAAAAAAACATACTAAAAATTACCTAACTAAACCAAAATATTCACTAAAAGAATTTTAAAACATAACATTTTGATGTATACATGTTGCCTCGCGGATCGTGTACTCCACTCACCTTCATCTAGGGTGATGTGCCCCCCATTACCTCCCTGCAAAGATAACATAGGAAATTTAATAGACAATTATAATTATATGCTAACGAAAAAACTATAGATGTTAAAATAATTAATAAAAGGTTGGATAATTTTTTGTATCTACCACAACCATACTGACCGTGTTTATATCTACACGATTCAAATTGTAATTAATAAGCAGTTATTCCCTAGCAGCTATTGATTTAATGGCACATACAAAGACATAATTTCCTTCACGTGACTCGAATATGCAGTTGGATTTCTTAAGTGTAGACCTTGGTTGTGTACTATTTATAAACCCCGCAATATTCCCAGTTATTTTTGGCCTTTCGTCAATGTACAACGTTGCTCCTTTATTTTGATATTTATCTTTCAGTTGTATATAATTTTATGACAACCCATATATATGCATATTTTGTGTATATTGGACCAGGCGCATCCAATCACTGTAGTTGTAAGAGGGTCCAACATACTCCATCAATTCTATACATCTGTCGTATCCAACCTTTATGACATCCATGCAAAAAAACCCCAATCCATGTAATGAGGATGGTGTAATTCTATATGTCCTCTCATTCACACAAAAATCAGTGTTTACTTGAGGAATATCCCTAGGTACCCATTGTTTCACTAGGTTTCTGTACCTTAAGGGCACCTCGATGTCTCCTATTGTCTCATCATCATAGGAAGATGACTCTCCTCCTCTGAAACAAATTCCATGCATTTATTGAATTTTCTTCTGATCTTATGACATATAGTTGATCTAGCCCTTATAGACCTACTAGATGTCCCACTTTTCTCTAGCCTTTCCAAACTCCCGTCGCTAGAGGAAGACAGGTCTGACAAATGCCTATTTGGTTTTACCTACAGCATGTCCGAAAAAACATTTCCAAATAATAGAAAAATACTAGAAAAGAACTTGGAAGGACTTATAACCATGACATAATAGTGATATCATTATCCTGAATAATATCAATAATTCCCTAGTATAACAATTCACCACATAGTCCTTTAACACGATATAGATATCAAGACATTCCATATGAAATGCTTCAGCTAATTAATCTCAAAATGCAAACTATGTTTTTTACAATATTCTTAGGTGTACCTATTTTAATTTCGTTTGTTTCCTCACCCAAAAATATAAATACCTTGTTTATGGATCTCAATATCTGTGATAAAATCATTTGCAAATATTGTTTTACTTTTTTTCAGAAGAAAAAGAGGCGTTCCTTGATATTCAATAGTGAATAAAACGTAACTTTTACATAGTCTTGGCAATAAGTCAGTCCATTAATGAGTGGATATCATAAGTATCAAAAAATATCTCAAGGGGAGGAATGGAACCCGCAATCCCATAATTAAAATGAAGTATAAATACCACACGGATAACATAACGAGCCCAAACAGCTTATTCAAGGAGTCATCGAGGGTGGAGAAAACACACGCCTGAGGGGATGAAAGCAAACTCTATATCCCCAGCTAAAACAAAAAAGATGCTGATGTATCCCATAGTAGAAAGAACCAAGAAAGACTATGCTACAAAAATAAAAAAGTTGTTTAATTAATTATATCATGTCTTCCTCAATGACTTCTCCTTCTAAAATTAGGAGAAGGAGAGGAGGCCAGCCTTCATATTCAATGCTTCCTTGGATAAATGGTCTACACTGATATTCTGCTCCTTGTAGAGATGGATAAATTCATATAAATGAATTCAATATGTCAATAGTATAGCATATGTGTTGGATATCCGACGAAATGCATTACTTTCTCCAACCTCTATAGATGAGTTCACATTCTGAGATCTTCTATCACTACACCGACCTAATCACATGACTTCTAGGCCAGTTCTCCAATCTACATTGGCTTGATTATTCATTTTCTTGGCCACTCCTGTCTCCTTACTCTACACCCGTAGGATTAGATATAACTTAGAAAAACCTCCAGCTCATCACAACCCTCTCCTAAACTAAATGTTATAAAATTGTAACAAATGTTTAATAATAGATTCTACCCTTCTATCCAATGAACCAAATAACTCAATCCTTATCTATTCATTTTGTCATTAACTAGTTTCTTGATATTTACACAAGTGTCTATGAATATCATATATTTAAGCATGGTTTTGGTGTTTACCCATGTATCCAATGAACCCAATAACTCAATGCACACATCTCAGATGTTACTCTCTAGACTATACCTCTTTTTGTCATTAAGCATGATAATTTTTAGTCATTGAAGAACAATTTTCAAATAAGGGTACTTAATAATGTTGAACAAATCCTTCATATGGTAGATGTGGATCTTTAAGGCTGAACACTTGTTTAAAAACAAACTAATATTTTATGCTGGTATACAACTTGTACAAGTGATACCTAGGTTGGGAGGCCCAAGGATGCCTTTTAGATTTAAACATTGTATCTACAATATTTTCAAGAGAGAGATGCAGGCTCCTCCATCATCACAATATTCTCATCTTGACATGAAGAAAAATGTTTAAACAAGAAAATAGAATTTTTCCTCAAGTTACATTGATGGAAATGATTGATTTTTCCCGTTCAAATCTTGTCCTGATAGCCATTACAGTTTTGAGGTTGTATCAGTTGCATTCAGATCCATAGTTTAGGGTTAAATTCAATGGACTTCTTCATGGTTAGGGTTCAATTGAATGGAATTATTCATGAATGGAATTGAATGGATCCATCGTTTAGGGTTACAACCAAATGTTGAGAGGTATATGAGAGATAACAATAGAAAAACAATAGGGAAATTAGGGTTTGTAGGTTTTGGAAAAAATGAATAATGTAGTCCTGAGTTTGCAGATCTAAGGTGCAAGAATATGCCAGAAATGAGGAAACATAGAGGATAGACAAAGGAAACGTAGACCTAAAATTGTCATGGAATAATTGTTTTGTTTATACTACAATTTCCATTCCAAACCCTAGATAGCCTATGGCACCACTAGATATCCTATGGAACCACTAAGGTGAATAAGGATGTATAGAATTATCAGGTCAATTTCTATAACTGAAAGGAAAGGGTAGAATTTACTAAGTATACCATTATTGAAATTTTATGTTGGATCAATTTTTTGAAAACCACAATACTTGCTTATGCAACACAAGGAGAAAACATTCCTTCTCTGGACATCAATCCCTGATAATTCCATCCCTCCAGTGCTATTCATTTTGGAATATATATTTCTATATTACTATCTATTAATTTCCAACAAATTTTATGTGAATCCATCTTGTATGTCCATGTTTTAATTTCCAACCCTATACAACCTAATCCATTCTTGCACTTTCTTCCTTCATTCCACTTGTGAATATTTTAATTTTTCTATTAGAGGGTTAGAACACACCTTTTTTCCTAATTTGGAGGTAATTGGTATTGGGGACATCATTGTAATGTTTATTTCTTAATTTTTTACCAAAATTCCTAGGTTTCCAAAATTTTCACAATTTTGGCTCTTGACTAGTTTTAGTGTCTTGGTCTCCAAATCAGCCCAATTCTCCCAAATATTCAGAGAAGGTGTATGAATGATATAATAAATTAATTATTATTTTTATATATTTATTATGTCCCTCCAATCACTTCTTCAAATTTGTACTAAATTCTGAACAAGATAGATGATTTTAGAGGCAATTTTGGGCTCAAATCCCCCTCCGGGGTAAGTGGTAGAAATGGATTCCCAAATGTGTAGAAATACACTTGAATTATTAAATTGAATAATTTTATGTGCATAATATATTATCAGAGACTCATATGCATAACCAATCAACCCCCCATGTCTTTTATCACTTCTTTCAATCGGATATAAAAAACTAGTTTTTGACCCTTGGGGAAATGAGGTGTAGTTTGCTTCAATTGCTATGAAATTAGACCCAATGGACACAAATTCTCAGTTACTAAACATGAAACCCATAATATACTTTAATTACTGTCTATTCATTCATAAATCATCAATATTTTTTTTATCCATTCGAATCCATCAAGATTACAAGAGTTTACAACAAGGTAGTGGGGAAATGGCACTCTTTCTTTATTATTGAGCAATAATACATGATATTTATTGGAATTTAGAACTGAGATATTTATGAAATTAAATATAAGATAATTTAAATCAGAATACAAAATATTGTATCAATATAATCTCCCTCAAAGATATGAATAGCTCACCAAGTGCACCTCACTCGAAATAGCTGAAATATGGTAAGAAAACTTGAGATGAAAGGAAGAACAAGATGAACATGATATGTCCAAGATATTATATATATTGCACCTATAAATTATTACTACATTTAATATCCTTGAAATACCTAATTTTCCTCTCCAAACACCAACTAGGATGGGAATATTTCACCCTTGAAATTGGTTAAGGCATGAACTAGTCATCCACTAGCTCTCTCTCTTCACGATAACAATTTTCACAAATTATCAAAAGGGACTTCTCATGGTTTATCCCTGCATTTTATAAACATTATTGGTATTCTAAGGTTCCAAATCCATCCATAAACTAAATCCAAGTCAAATTGGTGTGGCTACTCATGCTATGCCATGTGGCCTCTCTCTTCACCTTCCCTCTTCTCCCAAATTACAGTAGGGGCCTCTGAGCCTTATCCAAATCCCATGAGAACCCTATAATATGCTCTATTAAATACTACTAATATTTCAAATATGCCATATGTCAGCCTTCAGATCTGACTTGTGTCATAACTATCATAGAATCTCTATCATTGGTTCCATAGATGTCATAAATGTAAGGGGAATCTAGCCAAGTGTCCATGAAACTCCCATTTGGATCTTCCTCTCCCCTTGTAAGTTACAATTCATCCACAATTATACCTATGAATTATATGGAAAAGTATATTAAATTTATAATCCATCCAAAAACATTATGCTTCCCATAGATTTGAGATTGCAAGAGGAGGATACCATTTAACATAGGAATTCTAGGTTGAGTAGGCCCCATAGTCTCCATGTGTCTCCATTCTCCATAGCCATTTAATTTTTTACTTTCATTAATTTAATTAACTTAATTAAATAAACATTTATTCCTTCTAATGTCTAAACACCATTTATTAGCTCCCTTATTAACTTCCCAATGTTTCCACCCAACCTAGGGAACTAGTAGGATTGATGGAATTTTCTTGCTATGCAATTATTTGAATGGGTACATTACAATACTCCCCACCCAGTTTTGATTGTCATGAATAAATTTCAGATTTTGATGCTGCAAAATATTCTCCTCTTTCCATGTGGCATGTTCACTTTGTAGATCCTTCCATTGCACCAAATATTCTTTGATTGTTCTGCTCCTCAATATTCTCTCCCTTGTCTTCAAAAACTTTTCTAGAATAAGTGTGAGCTGTCCTTGATCATCCAAAGGAGGGAGTGTACCTGAAATGACAACTTTCTGACCAATATCTTTCTTGAGACAAGAAACATGAAATACATTATGAATTTTACTTCCTTTCGGAAGTTCCAACTCATATTCTACTTCTCAAATCTTTCGGATTACCTTGTAGGGCCCATAGTATATTGGCTTTAGATTTTATGCTCCATTCCTTTTGAAATATGTTTGTTTATATGGATTAAACCTAAAATACACTAAATCATCAACCTAAAATGTCTTTTCCTCTCTATGTTTATCTGCATATTGTTTTTGCTGATTTTGGGCAACTTGCAAATTGTCTTTTAAAAGATATAAAAATTCATGGCTTTAGATTTTGGAGCTCTACTATCACCAAATATAATATATAAAAATGTAAGTGCATCATAGCCATATAATTCTCTAAAAGGAGACACCCCTATTGACATGTGAAAGGTGGTGCTGTAGCAAAACTCACCCAAGTGTAGCCATTTTGTCCAAGATTTTTGTTGTTCTCCCACATAGTTTTGAAGGTAACATTCCAACCACTTATTCACCCTATATGTTTTTCCATTAATTTGGGGATGGTATCTTGTACTTGGATTCAACTAATTTCCCACCAATCTTAAAATTTCTTGCCAAAAAACACTCATAAATATACCATCTATATCACTCACAATGCTCTTGGGGAGCCCACATAATCTGAAGATATGTTTGAAAAAATGGTAAGCCACTTGTGCAGCACTAAAATAGGATGTAAGAGAAAATAAATGAGAAAAAATATTCAATCCATCCACTACCACATATATGCAATCCTTTCCCAAATATTTGGGCAAACCGGTAATGAAATCCATCAATATACTATCCCATTTTTGCTCTGGAATGGGCAATGGTTGTAATAAACCAGAAGGGCATGTGAGTTATGATTTGTTTTGCTGAAATAAATTAAATTAATTCACATGATTCTCAACATATTCCTTTAGACCCTTCCAATAGAACCTTTTCCTTAGTTTCCTATAGGTTATGAAGATCCACGGATGGCCTGCTAGTGGGGAATCGGGTGCTTCCTACAAAACTTTGTACTTAAGCTCTGAATCTCGAACCAAATAAATTATGCCATTATAGTATATAATCCAATTAAAAATTATGTATTTATAATCTCCCATGATTCCATCTAATACATCACAAGCAAACTTATCTTTGGCATATTCAACTAGTAGCATATCTTTCCAATTTTTAGCAATGTCGAAGAGAGAAAAAGAAGGTCTTCGAGATAATGCATCTGCTACAATGTTATTATTTCCTTTCACATATTCAATATCAAAATCATAATCTTGTATATTTCTTACCAATTTTTTTTTCCTTTCAGTTAGATCCTTTTTGGTAAGGAAGTGTCTTAGACTATTATGGTCAATTTTCACCACAAACTTGTTGCCTACCAAGTATTGTCGGAATTTGGACAAGAGATGTATGATGGCCAACATATATTTGTCATATATGGATTAAATCTTGTCATGAGGCTTCAAATTTATTCTCTCAAGGGATATAGGGTGTTGGCCTTGATTTAGGACAACCCCTACTGCTCCACCTGAGGCATCACATTCAACAACAAAAGGATTAGAAAAATCAAGTAATGCAAGTATGGGACAACCACTCATTACCTATTTCATTGTTTGGGAGGCATTTTCAGCCTCTTAATTCCACTTGAAAGCATACTTCTTAGTCAAGTCAGTGAGTGGAGGAGTCAACTTGGAGAACCCTTTCACAAACTTCCTATAGTATGTACATATTCCAATGAAGGCTCTTAATTCTATGGTTTTTTTTGGTGATGGCCATTCTAAGATAGCCTTGATATTTTCCATGTGCACTTTCAATCCATATTTCCCAATAATGTTCCAAAGATATAATAGTTATTTCATCCCAAATTCACATTTAGAAATCTTAGCATACAAATAATGTTCTTGCAAAGTTTTCAACACAATCTCTAGGTGTTGCAAGTGCTCTTCCCGAGTTTTACTGTACATGAGGATATCATCAAAGAAGACTAAAATAAACCTTATAAGCTGCTTGTAAAATATTACATTCATATATTATGGAAATGTAGCTGGAACATTAGTTAACCCAAATGGCATAACAAGAAACTCAAAGTGACCATAATGACATCAAAAAGAAGTCGTTTGCACATCTTCCTCCTTCATCTGAATTTAGTGATAACCATATCTAAGGTCAATTTTGGAAATGTAATTAGCTCCAAATAGCTCATCCATGATCTCATCAATCCTAGGAATATGATATCTATTCTTGATTGTCTTCTTGTTCAAAGCTCTAAAGTCTATACACATCCTCAAAGTTCCATCTTTTTTCTTTACCAACACTACTGAAGAAGCATAAGGGCTAGAGCTTAGTCTAATGAGTCCCAACTCTAAGATTTCTTGAATGGAATTTTCAATCTCATCTCTAATCTTCTTGGGATGTCTATAAGGTGGTATATTAAAGGGTGAAGTATCCTCCTCCAAAACAATATTATGCTCAACCCCCCTATCAGGTGGTCTACCATGTGAAAGATCTCTGAAAACGTTTTCATATTTGTGTAAAAGGGTCTCTATCTCCTTTGGGTGTTGCAAGTTCTCTACTCTACTGCGCATCTTCATAACAAGTAGCAGACATCTTCACCAAAGTATTATGTGAGAATACCTTCAGTAATCTCAAATCGCTGCTGGGGATTGCTGATCATGTGGTGAATAATGATTGATGACAATATTTCCAAAATTTTGTTTTCCTATCCATGTTTAAGGGAGGATTTTCCCACTGGGTTTTTTCCTCTTTCCTTGGTTGTATGGACATGCAAGATGTAAAAGGGTGACTAATCCTTGTTGCTAAGCCCTATACTTTTCTGATATTTACTCATAAATTCAGGATTAATGGGGGGTGTTAGAATAATCAACCCATATTTACCCATATTTGACATAAATTAAATCATTTTTGTCTTATTCCTAGAATCCTAGATTCCCTCTCTACGCTAGTTGACTTCTACATGTTCCTAGAGGTCAATACTTGATAAAATGGGTCGTGGAGTTCTTTGGAATCATCATGGAGCCATATTTAGCATATCTACTTTATTCCTGATTCCTTAAAGCGCATATTTTCTTTTCTGAAAAGTTTCCTTGCTTTACATCTGATTTAAGGCATAAAGGAAAATCTAATCTAGGAGCTTGCCTTGTTTTTTGACCACATTATCCTCCTTCCTTTTCTCCATAAAAAAATCATGAATGAGTTTTCTTTCCACCACACATTAGCTTTCCCACTTGCTTTATCTAATTCGTGAGGATATTCATGGATTTGGAAAGTCCTTTTTTCACCTATGGGGGATTTGACTTGTTTTAGTAAGCCTTCTTTTTGACCAATTCTAATAACAACATAGTGCTTTTGAATCTCTCATGTAATTATATATTTGATTATCCTATTACTTGATATGGTTGGCTAATGTACACTTATTCAATACAGGATTAAGTTATGCTCCAATTTCATTCTCCTTTTGTGTAAATTTTACATATTTGATTAGAAATTTGGTGAGTGTAATTGATCTATCTTTTGGGTTCAATTTCCACAGATAATTTAGTTATGAATTCTTGCATAGTTAATTTCTTCAATATTAAGTCATTAAATTATTTGGATTTTTCATCACAATATTGCTCCAACATGTATTTCCATTTGAACAAATTTTTTAAATTTTTATGTCTTAACTCGATACTACGTATGTTATTTATGCTTTTTACCTCCTACAGCCATAGAGCATATTTCCCACTCAGTTGGAAAATAGCCAACTGTGCCCTCAAATTATCATTGTAACTATATACTTGAAAATACCATTTTATGTTTAGCAACCAGAATTTAGCAGCTTCTTCCGATTCCCTGTCAAACATCAAAGGTTTCAATTTCTTAAATTCCCTCTGTAATTCCATAGGTTTTCCTTTTTGTTTCTTATATTTTGGTTCATAATTTTTCTTTAATTTTCTAGAGTTTAATTGAAAATTATCTATGGTCTCTTCATTGCTGTAATTTTTTGTATTTTCCTTTCTTTCCTTCCCATAACTACAAGAGTTTTGGCCATTATTTCTCTGTGATGCTTGGTTTGTTAAACTTTTCAAAATAAACTCATTTATCTCTTCCTAATGTTACTTAGCATTTATCAGTTTCACATTATCCTCCTTAAGACTATCTAAATAAGTCTTGAAACTTCTCATAGTTTCTAGCATTTCTGATTGTATCTCAGCGTTACATTTTGCCTCAAGTTCTATGTAGATGCTTCCATTTTCCAGTATAAGCATTCCCTCAGGTAATGGTTTTTTTTCCATGATTTTTCCTGGTTCATCTATTGATATGTCTGTGTGCAACAAGTATTGGTTTTAGTATTTTTTTTAGAAATTATATTATTAATAAATAATCAGATATCTAAAAGAGACTATACATATAATTGGTTAAGTATATGATGAACCATTAGGTCTGAGTGCTATAACCTCGCTTTGATACCATTTTTAAAATATAAACAAAAAAAATTATATATACATTCACACACACAAACACACACATATTTTATGCTAACACTACAACAAATTTAACATTTAGGAATGGTTGTCTTCCACCTCCAAAAGTCACTTTTGGGGGCGGTTTTTTCTTTAGAGGCAGTATTTACAGAACCACCCCTAATAGCACTGACACTAAAAGTTTTGACTTTTAGGAGCGGTTCTAGAAGAGATCAAAACATCCTCTAAAAGTAACTTTTAGGGGCAGTTCTAAACCCGCCCCCCCAAAAGTGAATTTTGGGGGTGGTTCTAAACCCCTTCCAAAAGTGAATTTTGGTGGAGGTTCTAGACCTCCAACAAAAGACACTTTTGGGGGCAGTTGTAAATGTACCCCCAAAAGTCACTTTTGGGGGTAGTTTTGCCTTTGGAGGCGATCTTTACAAAACCGCTCCTAATAGCATCGACACCAAAAAGTTTGTATTTTAGGGGCGGTTTTGGAAGAGATCAAAACCGCTCAGCCTAAAAGTGACTTTTAGGGGTGGTTCTAACCCCCCCACCTCCAAAAAAAAAGTGATTTGGGGGAATTTTTGGATTTGTAGCTGGTATTTACAAAACTGCCCCTAATAGCATCAAAGCCAATTTTTTTCCTTTTAGGGGCAGTTTTGGAAGAGATCAAACCTCCCCTAAAAGTGGCTTTTAGGGGCAGTTCTACCCCCCCCAAAGGGATTTGGGGGTTGTTGTGGCTTTGGAGGCGATCTTTACAAAACTGCCCCAAATAAAACTAACACTAAAAGTTTTGAATTTCAAGGGAGGTCTTAGGGAGATCAAAACCACCGCTAAAAATGACTTTAGGGGGAGATTCGAAACCCCCCAAAAAAGTCACTTTTAAGGGTGGATGTAAACCCCCCTTGTACGTACTTATGGGGGTGGTTTAGAAACGCTTTGGAAAATATCTATTATAAAACATTGGGGGTGGTTTTAAACCCCGCTCATACGTACCTACTAATGAGGTTCAAAACCCCCCTCATAGGTACCTATGGAGGTGGTCCAACCCCCCCCTAAAACTCTCTACAAACCTTTGGGGACAGTTATAAACCCCCCTTGTAGGTACCTACAGAGGCGGTTCAACCCCTCCCTAAAAATATTTACAAACCTTTGGGGGTGGTGATAAACCCCCCTCATAGGTACCTATAGAGGTGGTTCGAAACCCCCCCTAAAGCACTTTACAAAACTTTGGGGGCGGTTATGAACCCCCCTAGTACTGACATATGAATTAAGTTTATAACCCCCCTCATAGCCATAATAGATCATAATAAAATATATTTTATTTGAAACATCAATATTGCAATATCATTAGGGAATGAGGGAATCAAACCTTCAACCTCCTTCTTGTAAAGCAGGAGCTCTACCATTGAGCTAGAACCCTTTAAGAATTGGGGAAAGGGGCAATATTAACACCAAGATTGCATTATTTGTAATTCTAAGAAAATACTAATAATCCCAACATTATTTCCGATGCAAGAGACCTAAGAAAGTAGTCTGAATGGCTTTGACCTTATAATTTGGCTGAACTTGAAAGGTTTCATATGCATCATTAATTCAATAAAGAAAATAGTAATACATAAATGTTTTGTAGGACAAAGTTGGCATTCAAGTTCATACACATACTCTAGAAGTGAACATCTAACTAGAATTTCAAGTATTCATGGATAAGAACGAATATCTCTTCTAATCGTTGCTTGATGGATCGATGTAATAGTAACCTTCTCTAAAAATTTATGTCAGTAGATCAATGGGTTCTACAATTATAACATATTTAGACCCATCTCAATCCAGTCTGGTGATATAAAAAGCATTCAACTACACTATGGAGAAATACAAAGATTATAAATTGCATAGCACTAATAAATCTATAATCTTTTCTAAGATAAACAACTTATAATAATGCATTTATAGATATGGAATACCTGTAACTCATATAATCGCAAATGAACACCACCATCACTCAAAAGGCCAATGAGATGAAGCGTGCCATTTTCAAAGCACTCCTTAATGTATTTAAACTCTTCTCCCTCATAGATTTTTCCAGAGGCAAGAGCATAATCCACTAATTTTTCTCTGCACCCAAAGTCGAAGTCAAAGTTAATATGTTTCCAATTCTAAAATATGTAGCACAAATAAATAGTAAAAGCATCCTTTTAGTTGCCATTTATACAATTATAAAGTAGATCTTATACAAATATCATATGATATCACCCCAATTTGTAAGGTGGTCAATAAATTAACTATTACACAATCATGATTTCAAGAAAATGTTAATGCTTACCAAATCTTAATGCAATGAAAATATCCAATGTATAGGATTCTCATAAGTCACTATGGATGAAAAAATGATCCACATGCAAGATATCACTTCTTCACTCTAATCCTTGACATTTTTCATCAATAATTTTCCAAAATTAAAAAAACCAAAGCAAGCAAAAATAAAGTGAGTTGCTTGTTTACCTTACTAGAAAATAGCAGATATCAAGCATATTTAGTCGTAGAGTCGAATAAGGACTTTGTTCCTTCTTTGAAGGATCTGGAAAATAGAGTAAGAGTTTTATTTAATCCAGTTAAGTCTTTTAGATGGATAACTTAGCTTTAGCTTACATAGCTTTTTAGCTGGAATAACCTTTTAGGTAGCTTATTGGAGCTTAGCTAGCTTGATGAAGGTTTGATCGTGAGGAACAAGCTCAGAGTTTAGAATCTTGGAGCTTACAGAGAGAGAGAGAGAGAGGTATCTATTTGTAATGATTGATCCATTGTATTTAGGTTCAGATAAAGGACCATTGTGAAATAAGATCGCATGCCCGTATTTTTGGGTTAATTGTGTTTATTGATTAAGTTTGGAAGCAATTTCCCATTTGAATCATATCTTGTGACCACGTTGGCTTTATGGTTGGTTGAATGAAAAAATTTCTTGAGTATTGACATTTACACATAGTAAGTCACTTTCAACAGTATTGCAAGGAAGATCCACATTGTAGGAGAGATTGGTTAACGAGGTTACAAGTCGACAATGGTGATCAAGAGCTGAGTCGATGAATGAATAAATAGGAATTTCATTGACTAAATAACGAGAAATTTAAAGGAGAATATGTTGCGAAGTTGGAAACTAATCGTTGCAAGGATGAAGAAGATCAAAGGTTAAGAATGATCTTACTGCAGATCAACGATGGAGAAGTATTTTGCTAGGAAAAAAACACTATATAACAAGTTCCTAACGGGCGCAATACTTTATAAAATACACCCTATAACAATTTAAGTCCATCGTCAATCTAAATCTGACACTTGTTAGTGCATTTCACCGATCAGCTAGAAAGCGGGTTTATTGTAGAAGCTGGGCGCAAAATCATTGTGTAATCCAGTGCATCCATGGTAATATTTTTATAATATTTTTGTAATATTTGCACCATGCATGAGATAATTTTGGGAAGTATGGTTTCATATGATAATTCTAGCCACGTCTGAGCGCATGCTGGGAAGTACGGTTTCACGCCTGAAGGGATGGATAAGGGAGATTCACAACATAGGAAAGATATGGTCTTTAAGGCTCAGAGGACGCCAATACAGGATGATTCCATGATGACAAAGGTCGATTACATAACTATTATGATGGTGAGGTGGCCACCACCCTTATATTTTGAAGCATCTCCTCCCTCTGGTCAATGACCTATGTGGAGTATCCCAGCCTCTTTTGTTTCTTTTGTGTCGAAAGGGCTTGTGACTGTGTTTTTCATTATGAAGCACTAGTGCTTGGTGAATATTCTATCTCCACCATGGATCCCAAATTCTCTCAAAGGGGAATCTTGGAGTTTGGGGAAGTCTCATATGAGAATTGCGACAAGGGTAGTGTGACTAGAGCCCAAATACAAGCATAGGAGGCTGCTGATTTGCACCATGAGGTTGAACCTTAGGTTGTAGACTTTGGAAATATAGATGGGAGGGTTGCGGCCTATGACTGATTGCTTATGCTCTATTGGGTTAACATGAACATAATAGCACACTCTTCCCTTAGTGCCATTGAAAAACGGGAAGGGGATGAAGAACCAATGAGAGTTTGGAAGGAGCACAATTTTGATTGCCGGGTAATGTAGAGAAAGATAGAAATAATGGATGGAAATATGGGGATTCAATTCTTCCACCTAAGGATTCAATTGACTTGGCCATGCTCATTTCTAGGGATCCCTTCGGGAAGATGAAGAAGACCAAACGATCCTTCCTGGGAGCGTCCACCTAGGGCCGGGTTTGAGGCCCATGTGTTTATGATCATGTTATTTCTTGTTCAGTTTACTATTAGTGGTTCCAATAGTGATAGGATTTATAGGAAGATTATGTATGTAATTGGGATGGGGAATGACATGAACAATCTTGTTGTTTTGTTATCTCTTGTTCAGTAGTCTGTTGTGGTTCCTTTAGTGATGTATGTAATCACGATGGGGCACATTATAATCAATATGGATGTTTTTTTTGGATGGGTGGTTCTATTTTGGGATGAATGTAAATCTTGTAAGAACTAGGTAGGTGGTTTATGGATATGTTATTCAGAATGTAATTAAGTGACTATGCATTAATATAATACTTTCATTTACGAAAAAAAAATATTGGAGAAATTTTGAAATATTCTACAAGTGCTTCAATTTCTCACCTTTCAGCAAAAAGGATGGATACAATTTATATATATATTGATATTAATGTCTTAAAATAAAATGCATTTACCAGCAATGGCCACAAACAACTAAAAATTAGTCAATGGGATTGCTAACTACATTATGTAAAATCCTCTAATAGTGGCCAGGCGGGCTTCAGAAGACCTATATGTGATACTCCCAATTCCTAAAAGGAAACCTATAGGTGATACTCCCAAAGAAAGTTGGAATTGTATTGATATTAAGGATCTATACCTCAAAGTTCAACTCTGATGCCAATAACCTCAGATGATCTTTGAGTCCTCTATGATTTACAAAAATATTTCACACAAATTAGTTGTTACACCATCAATTGGGTATACTTATGGTTGTAATAAATTTGTTTTAATCAAATACTTTCAATATTGTTCATTACATTACCTTCTTGTGGTCAATAGCTATCCAGCAATCAACTTTTTTCCTTCAACAAATGTGCAATAAAATCAATATACACAATAGACAAGTACAAGTGTACTTAAAATGAAGAAATCAAGACGTTATAATCAATGAAACATCAATAAGATATATAATTGACAAATTCGTTATAGTGATAACTTACAAATATGCATTAGAGAACGATACAAATTTTCATTATATTCCTTTCCATTGCGAAGACCTGCATATATCATGACAAAATGGTATGTTCATATAAGCGATTGATAGATATGAAAAAAAAGCATAACATATATGAAATTCTAAAAAAACGAAATGAAAATAATTGAATGAGATTCTCTTGGTTTCAAGAATATCTTATTCTCTACTAAATAGGGCCACCCATGTGAAGGTTGAAGCTCATATGGCCCCTCCTCCCCCCTCACATCAGTCTCAATTCCCCACATGCAATCTATCTACTGTAAAATAAATGAAAGTTACAGAACAAACTAAAACAGATAAGATCCATGCATAAACAATAGAAGAACAAAAATTATATTCATGAAAGGTAAATCCAAGTAATAATCTAAGATATAAATTTTCACAGATACAACTTAAATGAGAACTCATAAATAAATCATGCATGCTACTTACTGAAAAACATCCAACCATGTGACTTCACAATCTTGTCTAACATAATCCATTCCACCATCACCTATAACTTCATCCTCTTTGCATTCGTCCCTTCAAAATCTGCAATAGTTGATAAATATGCATACTCCAATTCATATCTATTACAATTTCTTGGTCCCTTTGGAGGGCATGTCAAAACTACACACCAGTCATTGTTTACTGGATCTTGTACATAAAATACACGTTTCACTTGTGATGCTAGAATAAATGGATCATCTTGCACTCTATCCTTACTCAATCATCTCTTCAGATTCACCATGGTGACACCAATTTCATCAACTTTCATTACATTCTTGTTTTGTACATCTATCCAATCACATTTGAACAATGGATACTATACCAAACAATAGTCTAATAACATTATTTCTTTAATCACTCCATAATATGTTATCATTTGATGTATAGGGTTTTTATCCTTTGCACTTGATCTCATTAATGTTTGTGCATCTATGAACACACCACTATTTTGGGTGGCCCTGCATTATCTATTATTTTAACATGAAATATACACCCATTGATTAATTAGCCATCATACTTATTTGTGTATGTCCTTGGACCATATACCAACCATTTAAGTGTATCATAAATATTTTATTTTTCTTGCACCTGTAAATTTTTAAATGTCGTTAGAAAACCTTTGAATTTCAAAATATATTAAAAGAATCTCACCTTCATACATCATAATAGTATTGATCAATGAAGTTCGATTAAATATAATATAAAGAACATATAATTACTTGTTTTCTTAAACAATCACTAAATTTTTGGTTGTGGATCTTTTCTAGTAAGACTTCATCTTTTTGGGCTTGGATGTTACTATTGGCAATTTATGTCAAGTGCATCCTATTCTCAAGTAATGTCAATAACAAATTTATGAAAATATTGTGATATATTATAATAAAATATGATTTCATAAGGATGTTCTTATTACTTACTCTATCCAAAGTTGAATTTCATCTATGTTGTGCAAAACCCATCTGTGGGCTTGTAACAAACTAGTTTGATCTAATTCAATAGATGTTCCACTAGATATATAAGGCCTTCCCATATTGTCCAACCTATCCTTCTTCATCATCCCAATATTCATTTCTACTAGGCATGCTTTCCATATATTCCATACCTCCAAAATATCCAACACAAAATTTTATGGATTCCTCCATAGTGTAGTTTTCAGCTATGCAGCGTTTCATGTTCCTAGAAAAAACACACAATTTGTAGTGAAATCAAAAGTATGAATAAAGAGTTTCTAGTAATGTATTATTATTAGATGCACATAAAATGTTGGAATTTATGGGGATTTTCACTTAATAAAATTTCACTGACCTTTCAAAAGGGTACATCCATTGATATGCAACTGGTCCACAATAACGTAGCTCTCACACCAAGTGTACAATCTAATGTATCATTATATCAAATAATGAAGGGGGGGAATATTTTTCAAGTAAGCACAAATTTTCCACAACATCATCTTGTAAGTTATCAAGATTTGTTGGATCCACCATTTTTGCACAAATTCGCCTATAAATGAAGCAAAACCTACAAATAGTATTTTGAACTGCTTTTGGTAGCACATGGCGCAATGCTACTGGAAGGATTTGTTGCATGAGAAAATGCCAGTCATGTGATTTCATAATATGAATCTTGATATCTTTCATAGATACATTATTTCTATATTTTGAACTATATCCATCTGAAACTTTTAACATGAACAAAACACCACAAAGAATCTCTTTCTCCTTTTTTGAAAGAGCCTGTTGCGGGTGAAAGAAATATTTTTTTCCTTTTTGTTGTGGCCATAGTGATTTCCTTATACCCAATAGTTGTAAGTCATCATGAGAATTGTTCCCATCCTTTGATTTATCTTTTATATCCAGAAGGGATCCAAAAATACTTTCGCATACATTTTTTTCTATGTGCATTAAATCTAAAATGTGACGTGCTAGAAGTTTATGTATCCAACCATATAAAAAAGCAATGAATTATAACATCAAATAAAAACTAAACAATATATTCCAATTAAACACAATGAAATCCTTCAAGCATCGTACATATTAGGCCTTAAGCTAATGTGTTGACATACCTCCCAATATGGTAAATTGAATAGAATCGACCCTTTCTTCCACATGCCAGTCTTCGAATTTTCACATTTTTAAAAAATTATCTTTATTGATGTACTTTCAGACTTTCCCCATTTCTCTTCCCTTCCTTTTGTTTCTATAAAAATATCTGACACTTGTACAAATGTAGGTGCAACGAGATGCTCATACTTCCCATTAAATGGTGTTTTTTGTGGACGCTACTTATGATTTATTGGAATATATATCCTATGACCCATGTACACACGCTTCATACTACATTTGAGATACATTGAATCTATGTTCCTTCCACATATAGGGCATGTGTAAAACCCTTTAGTCGTGCAACCAACCATTTTTCCATAAGAAGGAAAGTCATGGATTACCTACATCAATATAGCCTTCATATTAAAGAATGACCTTTAATGAGCATCGTATGTCCTTGCCCATTCATCCCATGTTAGTTTTAGTTCATTTGGAAATGGTTCCAAATAAACATCTATGTCATTTCCTAGTTTCTTGGGACTAGGTATTAACAATGACAACAAACAAAAGCTTCTTTCCATGGATAACCATGGAAAAAGGCTGTATGTGACTATTATTACTGGCCATACACTGTGACTACTACTTATGTTTCCAAAATGATTAAATCCATCCACTTCCATTGTAAGTCGTACATTACGAGGATCGTTGGAAAAGTCATGCCATTTAGAATCTATAGTTTTCCATGTCGGGTTATCAACCAGGTGGTGCTAACAAAAACATAAAGAATCATATATACATTGTAATACTTAGTATATTAAATAAGATGATTTTTTAGTCGGTTGGTAGTACATGAAGGTGTATGATATAATGGAATTATAAGAGCTCAAAATCATACCTGTACATTCTCTTCAACCTCAGCACTATAGGTAAATACCTCAACACTTTGGTTGGGACACCTATATGCACCTTTTCAGAATGAGCATCAACCTTCCATCTTGATTCACCACATGTTGGGAATTCATTTATTTTTTCATATTTTCCCCAATATAAAATGCAATCATTGTGGACTGCATGTATCATTTCATAGTCAAACCCCAATGATTTAATCAAACTTTTTGCAACATATGTAGATTCTAGAAGTGTATTTCCTGTTGGAAACATTTCTCTTTGCAACTTCAACAACTGGGTGAAACTTGCATCAGACCATCCATTTCTCACTTTAAGGTTGTACAATTTCACAGTGGCTGATAGCTTAGTGAAACAAATGCAACATGGGTATGATGTAGGTTCCTTGGCATCTTTAATTAACTTTAGATATTGATTGATATCATTTTTTCCATTGGTTCTACTTGGTCATTTTCACAATTCACATCTGGATTTTCATTATAATATTGATAAGCATCATTCACCATTTCAGCTGTATGATTGTAAACCATGGTTTCCTTGTTATGATCATCATTCTCAAGAACTTCAATATAATTTTTAATAAATGTTTCAAACTCATCATTATGATTATAATATTGATGCCTGATTATGTGTTGATCATGATGTGTAATTTCTCGAGGAAAATTATGCATCTCTGTTCTATGGAATTTCTTGCTCTTGTCAAATATATAGTCCTGAGTAGGAACTCTCTCTCCATGGAAAAACCAAGTTCTGTATGAACTTATTATACAATGAATCATCAAGTGGTATTGTACTTCCTCAAATGTCAATACTGCAACATCGCAACATTTTTTACAAGGGAATCTTGTGGTGTTCTTATCCTCTGAATGCATTTTTGCAAACTCTATGTATTCTTCAACCCCAAATTGATATTCCTTTGACATACTACATAGAACCAATTTGCAAATCATGTAATAAAAACCACTACAAATTACAATGAAGACATATGTTATAAAACATCATATTGAAGAGCCAAATATAAAAAGCATACCTAGTTTTCAAATCTGTCCAATCCCTTTTTTTGGCCATTTGAAAATAAAACCAACCCAATTTCTCAAATTGGCTCCTCGAGAGTTGGCCTCTCAAATTCCTTCCAATATACGGTTAGGAATATTCATGTAGCACACCCATATTCTTTCCAAAATAGAATTTACCAGTACATGACAACCATATATTACACCATACAAGCTTTCACCTTATAATAACCAAATCCAAACATCAATTACATAATATTTTGTTTTTATATTAAACCCAATATATTTAAGATTTTAACCCATTAATATAACTCTGAAGATGAAAAAAAAATTGTGAAATATGGTGGGACCCTCCCCATTAGATATTGCACTTGAAGATTGGAGGTACAAAAGTCAGTTTTAGGTAGTGCGATGGTTTATAAGGATAATGAGCTTGACTTTTAATAGTATTTTAATACTCCCACCACCCTACAAATCCAACTTCCTCCAAGCACGAGTCACCTGGAAACAACTGCAACCTACAAACATGTCGACCATCACCATCAGGTGCTAATTCATCGTTTATCAACCCTTTTGACAATTCCACCATGGCCTCGTCTATAAAAAATCATTCACCCATCTGAGGAGATCATGTGCGATTAAATTTATGATGCTTATGATCCTCATTTGTGGTTGTATAGTGTCATTGATTCCCATAACGCTTTGTTGTCACTTTCCAGAGACCAATTGAAACTATTGGTA
Organism: Pseudotsuga menziesii; assembly: GCA_001517045.1. NCBI lineage: Eukaryota > Viridiplantae > Streptophyta > Pinopsida > Pinales > Pinaceae > Pseudotsuga > Pseudotsuga menziesii. Next base: position 94,099 of record LPNX010753104.1, read on the forward strand.
AATTTAAAGTCATTCTTAATAGGGTTCACATTAGAACAATTTCCCAATTTCCCAGATATTGTCCAAAGGGTAGCCTCCAATTATCCCCCCAATGGGAAGACCATCTTAGATGATACATGCTCCCATGTCATTTTCAAAATTACACCAAAAGCTATCAAGTATTCCCTAGTTCTCTCTGAAGCCCAATGTCAGGCCTTGATCCCATTCACCGAATCATAGGTTCTGTAGGTGTTTAGGAAAGCTAGCCTAGAATCCAAGCATAAATTTTTCCAGACTGTTTTGAGCACCCCGGTTCCCTCAGAGACCCTTATCACCCCAATCTCCTTCAAATTGTTCTTAAATCCTGTTGTGTCAGCCATCTCCCTCTTGAGTCAAATCCTAGGTCTTGATAGGAATATCGTGGTCTCTGAAGTAATGCTAGGCATTCTCCTTCACCAAAGTCAATATGAAGCAGGAATTAAGTTTGATGAGTTCTTGGTCAGATAAATCAATTCTTATCTTGAGAATTTTGATTTGGATAAGCACTTTAGATACCAGGTGTATCTATTTTCCATCATAGTCAGTTCCAACCAGAAGGACCTTGAGGTCATGGATCTAGAGGTGTTCAAATACTGGTCTCAGTCTATCCAAAAGATCCAAGACTGGTCTTACACCATGTTCATTGAGATAATTGTCCTCAGCATATCCAGACTATTCAAACCTAAAGAGAAGAGGATATCAAAAGACATGAAGGCTGCCTTGCACCAAGAGGGTATTGGAGATTGGCTCTTGATGCAGAAGTATTCAATTATCAGGGTATATGGTTTTTTGGTTTCCCCTTTCATGCTACCAGTTTACCTAAATCCCTCAGTATTCACACTAGAATTTATCAAGCATAGGATTTATGCTGATTAGGAGCATTTTACTGCTCACAAGAAGGACTCTTGGATCAAAAACCCTATTAATTTTAGGCCCTTTGTTGTGAAGAAACCAACAACGTTACCGATGGTGGAGAAAGTTTTTAAGGCCATGAAGTTTCAGGTGACTCATGCAAAAAATTATGATCCTAAGGGAATCATTTCCCAGAGAAGGTTCTAGGTGTAGAGGTCAGTCTTTATTCACTCCATTATCCTCGACTTGTGCCATGAGGAAAATTATCTTGCCTATGATTTTTATTGGACTCCTACAAATAAAATTTAGGCTCTTGAAGAAGTGCAAGGTACGGTCCCAGCTACTCCCTTTCCCCTAAATGGTGATGGTTGTAGCAGAAGGTCTCAGTCAGAGGTGGAGGATATGGAATGTGACGAACAAAGACATACCAAGAAGACTAGGATAGATGTAGAGGAGGATGTAATCAACCTAGAGTAGGAGTTTAATTTTGAATCTTATTCCCTCAAGACAATGATAGAGGAGGAGCTTGATTTAGTAAACCCTACAAGGGGAAAGGTTGCAAATCAGATGGTGATCTCATAGAAACTAGTGGTTTTAAATCCAACCACTACACACTCAGAGAGAAAGCCTCGAAGAGCCACATAATCAATGAATAAATGGGGTGAGGAGTCTCTATTGAATTATTAGAAGTATTCTTTTTCCTCTACTATTGAAGGCAAATTTAAGACTGAAAAATAAAATTTTGACCACCTATTGGCAGCTCAAAGAGAAATCCAAGGATAAGACTCAGAAGCAGTCTAAGGAGCTAAGCAAGCTATCAAGAAGCAAATCCTCTTTCACAACTGCCAGGAATATTACAACAAAGTCCCTAAACCTGTTCATCGATAATGAGGAAGGATTTTTAGAGTTCAATTTAAAGATGGATTGGTTCTCAATCCTAGATAATATTGTGTTCCATAAGGGAGTTAGCGATCTTGTCTGTGCTGATCGGACTAAGGAGGAATTATCCCATATCAATTCCTAGCAAAGGGTGGTTAAAATAGAGACCCAATTGAAGCAAGAAAATGAAACAAACAAGGCCTGGAACCTATAGGTGAAACTCCTAAAGGACCAAGTGGAATACCTAACAACACAGAACGCTTTACAGCAACCCCATGCATCTGAGTAGCCAATGGAAATAGAATAGGCTATTTTAGCAGCTAAGCTGATGGCCAATATACAGGCTTCGAAAAAAAAAATTAAGACACCTATGAAATACATCGAGCTACCTCCTTAGACCGTGCAGTTACAATGGGAGATTGAGACATTACAACATGAATTTTTGGATCTGAAAGGCCGCCTTGTTGTCTTGGAGGATGACAAGTGCACATGGGAAGAAGAGAAGTAAAATATGTAGAAGAGAATTGATGAATTAAATGACTATAGAATCCCTGAGGACATATCACCCACTACTCTGGTGATCAAATATATGTTTGAAATGTCCCTGAAGCACATGGAAATCACTCAATTGAAGGAGGCCAATCAAGAACTCAAGGACAATATCACTTCTAAGTAAAGTGAAGACTCTGCTAAAGAGATAAGGAAACTCAAAGAGAAGGTAACCAGGTGTGAGGAAAGGTTCATAAGATGAATTCCCCTGCAAGGGGATAAACATTTTCTCTGGGATGTAGTGATAAAGGAGATTCCATCATTAGAAAAGAATTTGTTCATGGTGGATGAGCATAAACAAGTTGTTGTGGTAGCAAGAAAAAGATGTAAATCCCTGCAGGAAAGTCTATCACAAAGTCCTAGTGAGGAGTCCCAGAGGGAGATTGTTGTTCTAAACTCAGCCTCTAGGGAAGAAATAATTTCTTTGGGGATTATTGACATGACATCAGTTCTGGTGGAAACAAGGAGGATGACCACAAAGCACAACATGTTGCAGAATGCACTTACTAGGATTAACATTATTCAGCAAGGGGTAGAAAAGTTCAACAAATTGTTGCATCCCCTATTTTAGAAAGGTTTTCCTGAGTTTTAGGGTCCAAATGGGAAGCTGAACCCTCGAATAAAATATGTCGCACTGCTGAACAAGGAAATACTAAACCATGCAAATTTTGAGGGTATGAATGGTGGGATAAAGGGAGAGGTAATCATCGATAAAATTAGTGATGATTTTGAGCTATTGGCTCAATTCATTACTGTCAAATAATATCTCCCTGCTATTCTCCATAGCCCCCTAATTGAACTGGATGTTATCCTAAAGGAGCTATTTGAGATGGCCACCCCTACAAATAAGCAACAAAAGGATATACATAGAGTGAGCAATCATCATCTTGGAAGGCCCGCCAACAGCTGAGTCAACTGTAGTCTGTTAAAAATATGCTTGGAATTGTTGTTTTCATTAAGCAAGCCAAAAATCCCCAGATGTCGATATTTCCCTTTTTGATTGGTCACGCGCATCACAATGTGCCTTCCCAAGATGTTTTGTGGGCACAACGCATCTACCACATCAGAGTTTCTTAGGATTTAGGAAGTACTTTTGGGTTTGATTCCTCTAATGTAACTAATTTTGATGCCTTGTTTTGAGATACGTCTTGGGGGTTAACTGCACTATAAATGTAACCTTTAAGGAGGAGGAATGGTTCGAATTTCATTTTTCAAGTCTCTATGCTTAGATTGTAGCTCTGTAAAATTTCTTGGAAGTGTTAATGAAAAGTTTTTTTTTGAGTTTCTAAGATTCATCACAGTGTTCATATTCATTTTGTGTTTCATGTTTGCGTCATTTTAATATGTGCAAATTATGTTAATGCTTTCTACAGAAAACCTTGACCTGTTTTGAGCTTGCTAAGGGATGTTGTGAGACGTCTCAAACCTGCTAGGACTGTCGTGACTGGCTAAAAGTTCCTTGAGGATTGTTAAGGGTCCCAAGCCGGTGTATGAAGGTACCATTACCTACTGTTGTTTACTAAGGGTGTCATGAGGGTGTGTAAATTTGTTGGCAGCCGAATTGTGTACAACTTGACTAGGCCGTGAACTGTTAGTATGGATGACAGTCTGTGTGAGGTCTAGTACGTGCGTTTCTACCCTTTATTGGACTAGTTATGCAACTAATGAAACCCATGAATTGATGCCTCTCATCCGTGTGGTGGCTACCAAGATGAGATAAAAGCTCACAAAGGTAAGAAAGAATGGAACATACTCCTAGTTGATACCTTATGGAAAAACAAAAGTAACCATTGAGTACAAAAATGAGAGCGGTACATGGTTTCTCTACGCATTCGCACAGTTCTCATCTCCACTCAACATGATGAGACGGTGACCATTGAACAAGATTTATCTAAAGAAAGTGAAAGGGTTTGATTTTTATACAAGGGGGATATGCTTTGAATAGTAAACTGTAATGACCCCCATCATGCCCTTCTAATTTTTTTGGGTTATTTTCTTATGTAATTTGGTTAAGGGATTTCATAAAAACACTTGTCAAAAATACCACCGATTTGTGCCAAATAATCTTAGTTGGTTTTTGTATTCAATGTACTACTGATATGTTGATGCAGGACCATAGGCTCAAGGGGGAGAAGTCATTCATGACTTCACAAGGTCAAGGGAACTCTTAAGAGACCTAGGGTCTCGTACATTTGTAATTTTCATTATTTTGAAAAAGCTGAATAAAATGGATAAGCAATCTAGATCATTTTCCACATGTAATAGCTAGGATTGAGTTAGTTGTGAGTCATAGGGTTAGCATAGATCAATAAGGACTGTACTCCTTTGTTATAGGATCTAGAAATAGAATCCTCTTGTATTTAAATTGGTTCAAGTTATTTTCTTAGCATCTTAGTTAGCATACAAAGCTTGTTGGCTCGTAGAAGCTTAGGTTAGCTCACAGATCTTAGGATAAGTTATAGAGGTTTGAGGATATCTCAAAGAAGCTTTGATTAGCTCATAGAGCTTGAGAGGGAGAGAAATTCCACATAGCATGAATGGAGGAATTAGAGGTGCATAGAAGAGTGAGAGAGGAGTGAACAAGTAGAATTCTCTGTGTGTATTTTAATTTTCGGTGAATTGAATAATGAATAGAGGATTAGACTCTGAATGTGGTTTTGATGTCTTCATATAGTTCTATAGAAGTATGAATTCATCCCAAATTTGCTCCATATAACTCTGTATATAAACTCTGTGGATTTGGATTGCCATAATTTCTGAATTGCAGAGAAGAATCAATATTGTTAGTGATCAATTAAGTGAAGATTTGTAGAGCATTAAACCTTAACCAACCGCTCAAATAAAACAAGATTGTAGAGTGAGGATGGATCGTAGGGAATATCAATAGTTTATAGTGATATCGCTAGGATAAGTTGCAAGATTTGAAAAACTTTTCATGTGTACGATATTATATGGAATGTTCTTAATATATTTTGGAATCCACTATTGATTTGGGGGGGACACTAATCGAAAAATCGGAAAGCCATTTCGCTGCATAAAAAAGTAAGTTGTACAAAAAATCAGGCTGGCCATGAAATTGATAGATCAATGATCGGGATCAGCGGTGTGGAAGAAGCGTTGTGTGGAAACTCTTCTTTCAGAAGTGTTGAAAGTTGAAAATCCGACTTTCGATTCCCTCCATCTAAAAAGAATTCTTTTGCAGAAGGGAACGTGCAGAAACCTAGAATTCTGTTGCGGAAGAAAGTTAGACAATGCAGAAAGTTGTTTAACACAGAGAGTTTGTTTCGCATCTCAAGGTTTTTAAAGTCTATATGCAAATCAACACCATCATATGTGTAATGTTTGGATTGTATATTGACTATAATTTTCAGATCTTGATTTTCCTAGCGCTAACAATAAACAATAAATGCAATAGTCATTGATTTTCTTAGATAAAAAGGAAAATAAACTCTAAATATCGTATCCATATAACTTTGAGTTTATAATGACTGTAACAATAGTTCTAAGGTGGAAAAGAAAATATCAAATTACTTTAACTCTAATCTGTAGCTTCCTGGGTGTGCACAATGAGTTATGGAAGTGAGCTTTGGTGTCTTGATTTTTATTTGGTGTCTACCATTCCCTGCTATCTCCTCAAAACAACCCAAATATTCTTCTTCTCAGACTCCCTTATTATGTTGCAGCTCCTTCCTTCACTACCCAGAAATGTTATGCACATCCGTAACAAGAAGGAATACTACAATGAGATTACCCAACAACGCTGTAGTAGATTCCTATAGGTGTTAATATGGATTGCAACTCCCTTTTTTGCTGTAACAACCCTTTATATTGTCCTAAATGAAACATGGGGATCAATGTGTATGTGGAACTATAAGGATATGCGACCAACATTAAGTAAATCATCCTCACAAACAAGACTGTGTCCTCTTCAGACGATGTCACTACCCACACAGTACAAACTCAACCAACAAATGAAGAATACAAACTCCACAAGATGAAATCAACCCCTTTGTTACTCCTTTTTTTTCAAAAACATAAAAACCAAAAAAGACAAAAAAGAATATGCATGAATCTATAACATCTTATATCTAGATGGACCTAAACATTTGTTGTATGTATAATGGCGTAATGAGATTATAATACTAGGTATAATATAATATTTTTACTTGTTATACTCATAGGAAGACCCCCTTGGGTTAAACCTTATTATAGAATATGCCATGGGGATGGCGCTAGGGAGTCCTAGTTTCTTATATTCTTATTTTAATTATTGCATAACCGTCTCTAGCTTCTATTCTATTGCTTGTCAAGGATATTTATAACTTACATCATAGGGAGGCTTTATCGTTTAAATATAAATATCTTTCTAATGTGGAGATATTCGAACCTGTATACTAACTAATATATGGTGTTGGTATGATAGGAGATCAAGATGTTAAAGTTGTCACCAACATTTTAACATATCAATATAATTTTAGGAGGAGTTAGAAATGGCTTCGATCACCTCATTTAATGGAATGGAAGGTATAGGAAACTTCATTTCCTTCACGGGGACTTCTCTTAGTGAACCTCTTACATAGCACATACGATCGTGGGATATTAAAGAATACCCTTAATTTCCGGAGATATTGACCCAAACTCTTTTTGTTGAAATCCCCTCCCAATACTTAAAACCTTATACCCACCCCTTTTTATACCTCAATCCTTATAAACCACCCTACCCACCGCCACCTTAAACCCCTCATCCCCCCAATACCTGCAATATATTGGTTCATTTTTTGATAATTTTAAAACCCACAATATGAACTAAGGTGATAGGATATTGGTCAACAAGTGAAGACCCCATGATTTACTTTAGATCTCAAGAAATATCACTTGGGAGTGAGTAAATTAGTTAGTGATTAGTCAAAGGTGCAGTGCAATGGCCATAACATTATTAGAGATCACTTGGTTCAATAATTTCATATGCCACCTGTCGTTGAATCTCCAATGACCTATCTAAATATAGATTCCCATGTAGGAATCTATAAAAACTACTACACTTTGACCACTAAAATGGTTCAGTGAACAGTGTAAATACATAAATGAGGTGGAGTATTAAATGTAACACCACATGTCTCTTCTCATTATTCTAATATCCCTAGTTACCTAATTGATATGTCAATTAATAAAGTAGATTTGTAAGGCATTCCACCATAGAAATTTTAGCTCATATAATTTCCATAAGAAGAGAGATCATAAATCCAACCAAGGAAAAAACAAGAAATAATTTTTTCAATGCATATGATAGATCTCTTAGTAAGGTAAGAAATAGTAATGATTCATATCATGCTAGTAGTTACAAATAACAAATAAAAGAGAAAATATCTTGTGTAGAATCATAAGAGATTCTATGGAAATAGAGTAATTTAGTACAATTATTTTATCCTTATGGTATCCTTACTTATTGACATGGGACCTTGAATGAAATATAACTAATTTGATCAAGTAACCAGTAAATCCACCTAGGTATAAATGCAATAAATACCGACTAGAAATAATAATATGTTTGGATATTGTAACCTCAAGATCTTACCTCAGATGAAAATGATGTCCCTTATATGGTAAGCTAAAATTGAATACTAGCGCACTTGGATCCATTGAAACAAACTCATTGCCCCCATCCTTCTACAAATTAACCTCGCAATCAATGCATTATAAGCCATGGTTATTACATTATTTAACTTCATGTCATCCACCAAAATTGGCTAAAATACATGGTCATATTCATTATACCCTCTCAACCTCATTATTTGTATCAAGTGATTTTCCTCGTGAAATCCATTCATCAAAAGATTGTAAGTACGAATATTTGGTTGATCACAAATATTTTGCTTCATATGCTCCACTAGTGCAAGATAAATGACAACTTTTCCTCCTTTGCAATGTCCATTATTCAAGGTAGTATATGTTACTTCATTTGGTGTCAATCATTTTCTGTTAGGGATGATGGTTAAGGGAATATTTAAGGATAGATTAGATGAAATTTTGGATCTATATAGCCATATTTGTTTCTGATTTAGCTACAAGATTGTCATGGTTCACTAATTCATATAAAAAATGTTGTATGGATTAGGAAGGTGTCATTTCCATCATTAACACCTACAATACTATATATATACCTATAATTTGTTTGATTATTATAAAGAGATGGAGGCTTGACATTGTATATTAAAAATTATGCTTATAAGGAGATGGGGCTGGTCACATCATATTCATATGGTCCATCAAGCAAGTTATCAGATTTCCATTAGGAGAATAGTTTCAATGGTATAATACTGGTCTAAAAAACATAGGTTAATGGTTCAGATTCATTTTATCTTTTTAAGAATTGAATATGTTTGGAAGAGGTACTAATGATAAAAATTCTTAATATTTAAAAGGATTATAATGTAGGTTCTTGTACGTTTTCTCCAGGTAGGACCTTAACCAATGTATTAATGAACAAACAAAATTATGGAGAGCATATATATTAAATGTAACACCGTAAATATATTCTCATTATTCTAATATCCTAGGTTACCTAATTGATATGTCAATTAAGAAAGTAGATTTGTAAGGCATACCACCATTGAAATTTTATCTCATATGATCTCCATGACAAGAGAGATCATAAATATAACCAAGAAAAAAATAAGAAATAATTTCGTGAATGCATATGGTAGATCTATTAGTCAGGCAAGAAATAATAATGATTCATATCATGATGGCAATAGTTACAAATAGCAGGTAAAAGAGAAAATATCTTGTGTAGAATCATAAGAGAGTCTATGGAAATAGACTAATTTAGTACAATTATTTAATCCTTATGGTATCCTTACTTATTGAAATGTGACTTTTAATGATATATAAGTATTTTGATCAAGTAACCGGGAAATCCACCTAGGTATAAATGCAGTAGATACCGACTAGAAATAATACTATGTTTGGATATTGTAACCTCAACATCTAACCTCAGATGAAAATGATATCCCTTATGTGGTAAGCTCAAATTGATTACTAGTGCACTTGAATCCATTGAAACAAACTCACCTCCTCCATCCTTCTACAAATAAACCTCACAACCAATGCATTATAAGCCATGGTTATTATATTATTTAACTTCATGTCATCCACCTCAATAGGCTAATATACATGGTCCATTTAATGGTATACCCTCTCAACATCCTTATTTGTATCAAGTCATTTTCCTTTTGAAATACATTCATCAAAGTATTGTGAGTATGATTATTATGTGGTTGATCACAACCATTTTCCTTCATATGCTCCACTAGTGCAAGATAAATGGAAACTTTGCCTCCTTTGCAATGTCCATTATTCAAGGTAGTATATGTTACTTCATTTGGTGTCAATCATTTTCATTTAGGGATGATGGTTTAGGGAATACTTAAGGATAGATTAGATGAAATTTTGGATCTATATAGCCATCTTTTTCTCTGATCTAGCTAAAATATTGTCATGGTTCACTAATTCATATAACAACTGTTGTAGGAATTGGAAATGTGTCCTTTCCATCATTAACAGCTACATTACTAGGTATATACCTATAATTTGTTTGATAATTATAAAGAGATGGAGGGTTGACATTGTAGGTTAAAAATTATACTTATAAGGAGATGGTGGTCATATCATATTCATATGGTCCATCAAGCAAGTTATCATATTTTCATTAGGAGAATAGTTTCAATCGTATAATATTGGTCTAAAAAATATAGGTACTTATGGTTAAAATTCCTTTTATCTTTATAAAAATTGCATATGGTTGGAAGAGGTACTAATGATAAAAATTCTTAATATTGAAAAGGATGATATAGGTTCTTGTAGGTTTTATTTGGGTAGGACCTTAACCAATGTATTAATGAATTGTCAAACTTAGAGAGAGCATATAGATTAAATGTAACACCGTATATCTCTTCTCATTATTCTAATATCCCAGGTTACGTAATTGATATGTCAATTAAGAAGATAGATTTGTAAGCCATACCACCATTGAAATTTTAGCTCATATGATCTCCATGAGAAGAGAGGTCATAAATACAACCAAGAAAAAAACAAGAAATAATTGTTTGAATGCATATGATAGGTCTCTTAGTAAGGCAAGAAACAATAATTATTCATATCATGATTCCAGTAGTTACAAATAGAAAATAAAAGAGAAAATATCTTGTCTAGAATCATAAGAGAGTCTATGGAAATAGACTAATTTAGTACAATTATTTTATCCTTATGGTATCCTTACTTATTGACATGGGACCTTGAATGAGATATAAGTAATTTGATCAAGTAACCAGTAAATCCACCTAGGTATAAATGTAGTAGATACCAACTAGAAATAATACTATGTTTGGATATTGTAACCTTAACATATAACCTTAGATGAAAATGACATCCCTTATGTGGTAAGCCAAAATTGATTACCAGTGCACTTTAATCCATTGAAACAAACTCACTACCCCCACCCTTCTACAAATAAACCTCACAATCAATGCATTATAAGCCATGGTTATTAAATTATTTAACTTCATGTCATCCACCACAATAGGATAATATACATGTTTGATTTCATGGCATACCCTCTCAGCATCCTTATTTGTATCCATTCATTAAATTTACCCCCAAAAAAAATGAAATTTAAAAAAAAAAGGACCCCTAACATAAGTTTTCACATTTTATCTCCCATGAATAGTTTTGTTGGGAAAGGGCAGTGTTTTATTTTTGCACATGTCAGTGTTTACTTTCTTTAATTCCGGTATTCAACACCACAAAAGCTGACGCTAAGTTGTTGAGATATATTGAGGTGAACTGCGTGAGGTGTAACTTAGGTTTCATTGCATTCTTGTTCTGCGTTCTATGTTATTGCAGGTGTTTATCAATGCGTTCGTGAAAATAACATAAAGCTGAAAACAACAAACAGTGAAAACATTATGTGGTTTCTTTATTGATAGAGATCAAAATAGTGGTTTCTCTACTTCAAAATTTCAAGTGTAATACGTATTCTACGCTACATTTTCTACAAACGTTTATCATCTTCTTAGTAAGTTTAATACACATTCTATAGTTTCTTTATTTACAAAAATCAAAATAGTGGTTCTTATGCTACAAAATTTTAAAAATTCTGTACAAATTTTTGTTTCCTTTAGGGATGACCATGGATTATGGCGGCTCTTCCTCGTTGAGTTGTGGACAGTTTGAAATTCATTTAGCTGGGTTGTGATGGTTTTGTGTTCACTATATTTGGACTGCACTTTCTCCCTGCTGCAAGATCATTACCGTGTTTCTCTTTGGGGAAGATTGTGTAAACCTTGTCCTGCTTGCAGCCTAGTAAGGTTGAGGGGTCTTCACTCTTGGAGCCTGATATATCTTGCTGGCTATTGTACGTGTCTAACATAAACCTACAATATTCTAACACTCTCTCTATCTCTCAAGTTATGACATATGTTCCTTTTACCAGATAGTCCTTATAGATAGCCATCCCATTTACTTTTGAAACTTGTTAGATAGATTAATCATTTATACAACTTTCAGTTAGCAATTGAGTGATGATAGACATTATTTTTTGGTTATTTAGGATTTGTACAAGTGGAGACATGGAGGTAAGTGATTTTTTTTATTGAAGTGTATCATTATTTTTATTTAATTTAAATTTTTTTTAACAGAAATGAGTAGGTTTTATATTAATAAAACTGTGGTTGAGTCCCCCAAGAGGTTACATCTATGAGTTTTTTGCAAAAAATAAAATTCCCCACCACAGAAAATGGGAATACTACTTTTATTTAATTTAAATGGTTAGAAGATATTACTCTTTACTTTAATGACAATCTAATAGGCCATGGCTAATCAATACTCTAATCATTTAAAAAATAACAGGAAAATCAGGTTATGACAAGAAATAAAAAAATATGATTATGAAATTTTCAAAAAGAGCGCGCCAAAATGATCAAATGGGAAAGAAAGGGACATAAATCTCACAAGGTAAATATTTAGAAATAGAACAATGTATTTCCTTATGTAGTTATATAATGCTTATTTTTATTGTATGATTATGTTAGGCATATGTTTAATAACATTATTGGCTACTGTTACAAAGAAGAGGAAAATACAAACAATAGCAAAGAAGATTACACCTTCCATGCCTTTGGATGACTCTACTAGTCCTAACAAAGAAGCAAATGGAAAAGATACATTTTCCTCTTTTAAGGAGGAGGAGAAACATGAACAAGGTAAGACCATTAATTCAAATTTTTCTAGTTCTTTATAATTATAAATATTATGATTAATAAATCCATAACAACTTTATGTGCATTTATTTTATAGAAGATGTTCACAAACAACCATGCCATATGGATAACAATGTAGAAGGGGAATATCCCTCGACACAAAAAGAGACGCATCAACATGATGAAGAAGGTAAGACCATTAATGTATAATGTTGTAGTTCTTCATAAATAAAATTTTATGCCTTAGAAATCCATAACACCTTTACATGCCCTTATTTTATAGAATATGTTCACAAATAACAATGTCAACAAGATATTAGTATACAAGTTGAATATCCCTCTACACAAACATCAACAGAGAAAGTCAAGAATAAAGGTAGAGGAGCATAGTAAATGTGTAGAAATCAATAACTTGGAGGAAAAGATTGAAATTCATATCAATGGAAGGAACCAACCAATTGTTCCAAACTGCGTGAAGATGTGGCACGAAGATGAAATCCTTGTTTCATTATTACATCATTCTGGATAAATATGGCAAATTAGTGAAAATCAGGAAATTGGATAAGTATGGGAAAATTGGTCCAAGCAGCCTTAAGAGGATGTCCGCCACAATGGTTTGTTGAAGAAAATTCCCACAGCACATGGGGATATTGTAAGCTACTATTTTGTATACTCAACTATGGTATTATTTTGTCCAAAGAGACCTTGAAGAATAATTTATGGACCTGCCACAATTGTGGTTTAGGGAAATTAGACCAAGCATAGGAGAAGATAAAAAATTGTCTAAGTATGGAATTATTGGTAAAGTCTGCCTAACTGGCCTTAGGAAAACGCCTAGCACAAATCATTGGATGATGATAAAAATATTCTGAGCATGTGGATCTCTAGAGTGTTGTATGGTGCATCCAACCACATCATTATCCTGACCAAAAAGTATTTCAAGAAGAAGATATCAATATGTCAAAAGTGCCTCTCATCCATATTTTCACTGCTCCAGAAAAATTCCCTTCGAGGAGAGAGAAAGAAGCTCTAGAATATGAAAGTGGTATTTATGGATTCTCCTTGTTGGCCTCTACCCATTGGGTATCTAACCCCTACATTTTTCTTCTTTTACCTTGTCAAAAGACATCTTTGTAGCACATGAAAAAATTTAGCACAACATAAGGAAAGTTGAATGCATCACAAAAATAATGTACAAATCAAGCCCTGACCAACCCCACAATAGCACTACTAAATTAATATATGAATCATGGGAATGTAATGATTTTGATTAATACAAAATATAAAACCTCAGAGCATACGCACCAGCAGTCTATCAGCAACAAAGTCAATGTACTAACTCATAAACTTGGAATTCATCTCCACAAGATCACATGGGAGAGCATCACATACAAATTCTCTTTGAATCTCTATAAACCAAATATGAAACAATATTACAAATGATTCCTTCATGGATATAATATGTACTCTAGATGATAAGTCATATAGCTTTCAGGAGCTTTATACGGATTGATCAGGGGTTTTGATAACTTCATCTTCTGACAACTGTATGCATCGGTAACATCTTCTATCTAGATACTTTTTATTTTAATGTCAATGGAATAGATTTTCTTAAGGCAATCCATTAATATTTTTTACATGATGTAATTGGCAGTTCCAATGATCACTTTTGATCATCTTTATCATTAATATAATTTATTTTCCAGATTGTAGCAAGGATAACCAAATGACCAACATTAAATATTTAAAGGAATAACCTTGCATCAAGAAACAAATTTGTGGAAATCATAGATCAATGCTATGAGCAATGATTCTAAGAATAATCATAGGAAATAGATCTTGCTACTAAGAATTCTCACAAGCATACACAGGAAAAATAGAGAGAAGAAAAGAGACTGAATCACATGAATGAATAGATAAATATTGGTGTTTATCCTTCCATTGAATAATGATGAATAATAGAGTACATAAATATTACATCCCTCATAAGAAAATCAAATTGTATGGAAACAAATCGTAAAGATAAAAAAGGATGACTTACCAGAATATAGCAAATCCCCATAGGTGGCTAAACCACTTCCCAAATCTATCAAGGATCTCATGAGTTAGAAAAATAATGAGTGAGTTTTCAAGGAGATGGAAAAAACATGCTAATCCTAGAAAATGGAGAAAAAATAATGGAGGATGGGTTGGAAACCAAAGCTTCTAGTGTCCTAGTTGACTAGCTTTTATCTTATCCATAGGAAAGCAGAAAAGAAGAACAATGCAGAATAAAGTAGAGTCTTCTATAAAGTGTTTTATATTAATTTTGGATGGTCAAAATTTGACCAATATCAACCCAAAATTAGAAATAAATCATTCCTAGGATATATATGGCATGTATTGACTTTAAGGTGCAAGTGGATGCCAACTAATTAAACTAGTGGGTGAATAATTAATCAAATAATGATTAATTATTTTATCCTAAGTTATGAGTGGGTCTAATATATCCAACACCCCAATATAAGTCTGAATTTATGATGTTATGACAAAAAATAAAGATGCATATAGGGCCCAACAACAAGGCTATGGTCACCCTTTAACAATTATTATGTCCAGAAAAGTGAGGAAAGAGTCAAAACCACATGGGGAAAATACTCCCTCAAGATAGGACAAGGTAAAAAATTTGAAATATTTCTTCAACATATCTTCATCTTGACCTTAATGAGCTGATTTGACTGCTTTTGGATGAAGGACTTTCTGAAGAAATCATGAACTCCATGATCATGCGCTAGAGTGTAGAATCTGCAAGAAGGAAGAGGAGAGACTCCTTGTATCTCATCAATTGATGTAGTAGGAGAATTATTTGAATTATTCTTTCTGATATAAAACTCTGATATGAAAACATAATCTTAAATAGAAAAGAGATCTGTGCATACTCCTCCCAAAGAGTACAAAAATTAAGACAATTTATTTCACACCCAATTCCCTTAATAGCTGCAAAATTGTGATGTGAATCACATGTCAATATTCCAATATGATGTAGCACTTGTATAGATATGATATGCAGCTGATAAAACTCTGATATATGATAAATATTATCATATGGAAAAGCAAGGACAAAGGCTTCAGTGGCCATGAGGATATAGGGATAGACTAGGAAAATTATGAGAAACTGGGGAAAACCGATAGGTGTAAAAATATGAATGATGGATGGGCATAAGGTATGAACCATAAGTGTTTAGAATAGATAAAAACATATTTAATATCAATACAAATATGACTAAGGAAATGGATAACCATCCACTTAAAGATAGGAAATACTTCAAACCATGTAAGATAAATATCACTGCATAAGAGACCAATGATGCATCAGCTAGTGAGCTTGGGATTTGTATAGCAGTAAGATTATTCAGAGGTATGGTATATAGTATGGATGGTGGTACAATATGCATATAAACCTACAAATATGCTTCTAAATCAAAATCCAAAGGATCGCATATAAGGATATCAGTATACTCATGTGAATACACTGGTAATGAATCCTTTGTAAGAAAGGAGGAAATAATGAGATGTTCACAATCTTCAAGAAGGCTCTAAGTATTGATGCCAAGGAAAAATTAGGATATTCTGAAGCACATGATATCAAGTAACATAAGTGGTATGACAAAAATAAGGCTTTATTTGGCTAAGCAAACGTCCTTTAAATCACTGGGTTGCGCACCATCAATGAGAGAGGTATGCACAAGGTGTGAATAATCTGGCACATAGATCTCAGAATCTAAGATATGAGATTTAGAGAACAATGAATCAGTTATAGGATCATCATCAATATCAATATCTGCTCCATATGTTACTTATTTTTCATCAATAGTATCACAAGAAGAAAAATCACCTTCAAGAGACACAGAAAAAGATGGCTCTTCAATACTTGCTTCTTCATTGAAGGAGGGAGCATTCGAAACAAGGAGGGAAGAAGCAACATGAACTATATGAGAAAATTCTTCATCATGAACCAATTCATCAAATAATGTAGAGGCCAAGAAATTTTGAGAGAGATAAAAACAAGAGATGCTAGGTCTGCTCCATGCTTCATCTTCTATTTCCTACAAACCAAAAGCTTTGTCCAAAATTTTCCAAAGCTCAAATGGAAATTCAGTAGAATCTATGAGATGATGTATATATGGAGACATTGCCAAGAACATGATTCCATAAGCACTATCACAATTATTTATCAAATCAATAGTCTCTTCATAAGACTCGGGTGTTGGCACCGGGATTTGAGCCCCCAGGGTCGAGCGAGGGGAGGCTGCTCCCGGGCAACAACAGAACCGCTTTAGACTGCACCTCTGGCCTTGAGCAGTTAGAGAGGGATATATCATTTTTCAACAGAGTCTACTCGGCATAGGATTTTCAATCGACATGATCAGGGGGTTAGGATCTTGAATGGGGCAAAGTATGTTGAGGAGAGGTGCATGGTGCGATTACCGGGGGAAATGAACCATGGGAAAATGGAGTCAAAACCTGTGTAAGAAATGATTACAAAGGGAAATAATGACATGGGATTGCAAACAGAGGAAAGATAGCCGTTGATTTCCTAATCAAGAGATATTTAGCAGGCGATTAGAGGACAAGAAGGAACAGTCTATCGCATGGAGCACCAGTGAGATGAATTACATGCAAATTTAGAAGAACCATTGATAAATGCCTGGAACAACAACACGAGCATAGCGAGTATGAATTCTTAACTGTGATACACTAAGTTGCATACATGAAAGCAATCAACAAACTGGAATGGAAACAGGAAACACATTTACACGTAAAGGAAATTACATATTGGGAAAACCAATGACACATGAATCTCTGCCATGAGAAACAGTTCTTTCACTACAATTTATTCTTACATAGGTATCAAGTTTTACAAATGGGGAGCCTCACGCTGAGAATGTTTCCCAATCCAATTCACTAACTCCTTTCTCGATCTATCGAGAGCATTTTTATACAATCCTATTGCTGAGACTACCGAATTAAAGTTGTTACAAGTCACCATCAGGCATTAATAGTGCAAGGAGTGGAATATCGTCACAAATATAAACAAACATTATGGTGCTAGTGGCCGCATTCATTCTGGGTAACAGATTGATGTGTTCGGCCGTCATGACGGATAATGAGTATGATGCCTCCCTCTCTATCCAAAACATGTGCTTCCACTGTGTTCAAATGAAACTTTCTGCATGGTCACATGCTGGCAAAGTGGTTGGCCTCCTTCCCTGGTCACCCCGCATCCACCACCTCTTCCATCTTTGGGTAACACTGTTACCTATGGGATTCGAAAGAAGTGCCACATCACTTCTGATTGATATAGACCTGTGGGGTATTTTTTCATTCTTGTACTCCTCACCTCTAGTGAGGTGAGCTCTCCCATAGGCACAAGGGTGTAATGTATCTACAGCAGCCCCATCGCCCCTGGCAAGTGGGCTTCACAAACTGGACTGTTAGGGCTTTAAACCCCTAACGCTCCCATATAAACAAATGTTTATACATGGAATAGTCAATGATTTCCCCCTTTTGCGGAGGCTTTGCTGGGCACGATGCTATTAGGGGTTCCTGAAAAAACACTTACGGGAAGTAAGTGTCCAGACCTCATGTCATTAGAGACGCGGGTATCATGTCTAGGCCCCAATGGCTGGTGTCATCATTGGCATGCAAATACCAAGGATACAAGTGAGTATGGAACCTTCTCACCAACCATCAATGCCCCCAGATGGACATGCTTCTCAAACCAGATCTTCATCGTCAAACTCTATGAGGCCTTTGCAGATTTGTGGAGAAATAGAACTTGGGATTTTGAGATATGTTAGTTCACTCTTGTTGAAGTAAAATAAGTGTTTATAGGGCTTCGGGACTGATCTTCACAAAGGATGGTCAACATTCCTGCACATTCTGTCATCGAGTCTATCTGGTCTCAACATGTGCGAAGGCGCGAGCAGAGCCATCCTTTACTTGCTGGGTATCTAGTCATTTGGTTTCATCAGCCGTGGCACCTTACTATTTGCTGTGGGAAGCAGTTGTGGATGCCATCTAGTACTGTAGATCCATGCTGCATATTTCATGAAGTGGATGCTCCCACGTTTCCTTGTTCCTTTTAAGTGGGAAATGGAATGGTCCCCCGCGTCATGTTGGCTTTGCCTTATGTGAGCAGTGAATTTTTCGGCTACTTTCCTCATTTCTGTAGGCCAGCTCACACAAAAGCTGCCTATCCTTTTGTGATATGAATCTGCCACAGGGATGATTCCACTGCTACATGTGCTACAAATGGCATCAGAGAAATCGACCAATCCACAAGAGCACAGATTACACGCGTGAATGTCTCCTCCACTGTCATCTCCACACTGGATGGGAAATCTGTACCTCAGGAGTCTTCTCAGTCGTTCGATCAAAGGAATATTTTATGTCCATCATCCATGTTCCATTCATCTTGCTACCAAATTTTCTCTTCTGAACACTGCGGGCAATTTTGGATCATGACACGTTCTTAACCGTCGATCGAGATTGACCTTTCATGCAGTGATCGATATGAGTGGGCCCCACCGTCTTTCACAATGGGAAACTTAAATGTTTTTCTATGCTATTTCACATTGCAAAATGAACTGTAGCCATATATTTATCCCTTTTCTCATCGCGGCTGTCGATCTTTGTGACCTCTGCCACTTTTTTGTGATTTGAGATTGCGGTTTTACTCGCACAAGTATAGATCGCAAAATTAATTTGGGCCACAGATCTACCCCAGATCTCATCTCAATCGTCGAAGGCCTTCGATCATTAGCACGTTTTGCAATCTGGGACAGAAGTCTTGATCATGCATATTTGCTCACGTGAAGCGGTTTGGAGCCACTGATCCACCTTCGATCAATTGTAGCCTTTGATTATGAACCTTGCCCAATGTTAACATCACACCTACTGCTTTCCTTGTTGAAGGGTGGTCACATGAAATTCGAGGGACTGGGACCACTATCGAACCTCCATCAATCCCTTATATCAATCTATTAAAAATGGAGTGTTAACAACTAGCTCCACAAGGGATGCTATCCTCCCAGCGAGGTAGCAAAGAACCCCTATAGATGAAGTACCGAAACCATTGGGCCTCCTTTAGTCTTTCTTTGACATCTCTATTCTTCTCCATGCCACTGCTTTAGCGAATTCATGCCACTCTTGCAAATCATGTTGGTGACTATAAACCTATGCTGGTAACTGAAAATGAAAACAAACTAAAAACAGTAATGAGGGAAATGCTAGATAACAGCTGAGCTTATTTTCTCCTACCTACTCTACCTAACTTTGTACACAATTCCAATTAAGTGAAATCAGACTTCCAATGAAGCCAATCAAGCAACTTGCTTAATATTCTTGTTCTTGTATGGTGCTTGATGGACAAAAATGAAACAGATAATGGGAGAAGGAAATGATAAACAAACTGATCTTTAAGGCAGAGATGCGACCAATCATTGCCTTCACCCAGACCCTCCATGTATTCAGCCATAGGGTCATAGAAATCATGGCAACCTCCAACACGCTCTAACACCTACTTCTGGGAAAGCTGTTCAGAGCTTCCTGCTTCCAGGGAATCTTCAAGATGACACTTGGAAGATTGTAGACGAGGACCTACAGAATTTCTCTCCAATGGAATATCCCTCTCTCTGCTTGAAATTTCTGTAACAAGAGCTTGATGTGCTTCAAGAGGGAGGTCTTCAGCTTCTCTAGTGGAACCGAGTAGGCATACTCCTTTTGTGTGAGGTGGCGTTCCTGAAGGCGGAGTATTGGAAAAAGTGTTTATCTGTAAACTGTTGCATCCATCTTCATTTCTGTACAAGCTTCTGGCCTGCATCACCTCTGTTTCTTTCTTCTTTTGCTTGGAGGCCTTAACAATGTGCCGTATCAATTCAAAAGAGGCATAACACAAGGGTAGGCTATCGCCTCCAGTGATCTCATCATCTTTTCTCGCTTCAAAATCCTAATTTTGCACTGCACTTTGATTTCTTTTATCAGAAGGCGTTGTTTCAACAGCTAGCCCGTCAAGTACTCTTCTTCATATTCATCGTACATAGGCGCACCAAAGTCCTTCTTAAAATCGTCCCTAGTTGACCAGGGATGGGGTGGGTCACCATCTTCAGAGAATAATCTTGCAGGACTACCTATTCTAGCCTTAGGATGATCATCTTTCTGCATACCATGAGAGATCTTTGACGGGCTAGAGGCTTCCTCCTTCTGCTTGTAGGGCCCAACCAATTTGTATGTATCTTTTATTTCACCACCACCATCCTGACCGAATGATTTCTTGGACATCTCAAGGTTTTCCTCAACCTCCAAATAATCAACAAACATCTACTGTAGGGTGGTTGATTTTCTCTCCAAAATATGCAAAAACAGGTCAGGGGAAAAGGCGGCTGCGTAATAGATCTTAGCAGCATTCTCAAGAGGTTGAATTCCATTAGGCATGTTATAATAAAAGCTTGTGAATCTTTTGTTAAAACTGGATATGGCCTCCCCCTCATGCCTCTTCAAGGAATAAAACTCTGAAATTATTTGCTCGAGTGGCCTTCTCCTACCCCAAAACCTCAAGAATGTTAAAGAAAGATCTTCCCAAGTGTTGATGGACTTAGGATGCAAGTGTTTAAACCAGACTTTGGCATCTCCTTGCAAGGATAGAGCGAATGCCCACATGCAGGCATTGTCATGTTCTATCTCTAAAAGGACAGATAAATGATTAAAGGATTGTATGTGTTTCTCAACAGTCAAGTTTTCAGATTCTCCGATGAACTTGGAGAGGTACTTGTAATATTTTGCGGGAAAATCATGGACGATTGGAGGCAATTGTGGCAGTTTATATCGGCTTGGAGAAATGGGGGAGACAAGGTTAGGTATGATAGCTAAACTATCGTTTGAGGTTTCATGAATTTCACAGGGGTGTCCTTTGACATCAGGCGCCCCCAGATAAAGATCTAGGCCAAAATCAGATGTACAAGATGACACAACACATTTGTTTCATAAAGAAGGATAAACATGAACATATTCATAGCTCTGCTTAGGATGATCTGGGCTATAGAAGGTTATTTTGATGAATCTAAGAAAAGATAAGAGCAAACTTACAAGATATGATAAGGCATCCTAGAAGAAACATGGACACAAGTGCTTAGAACTTCCGCCATGCATTTCTAAGCTTTATGAGGGGTCCATTTTCCAGGCGAGATCTACTAGCCTTCCTTGGTCATTAGATTTCTGGGTCACATCACCAGCGGAGTTGCTGAAGTCTGAATTCTTCAAGAGTGGAAACACCAGGTGAAAAGTGCTCAACCTTCTTGATTTTTGGCTAATTGTTCACCATCAACAGCCAGATATAAATACTTTTTGTTCCTCCCAGGGAGTTTCTTCAAGTTCATCCCCGACAACGGTGCTAGCTTGTTGGCACCGGGATTTGAGCCCCCAAGGTCGAGTGAGGGGAGGCCACTCCTGGGTAACAGCAGAACCGCTTTAGACTGCATTTCCGACCTTGCGTAGTCAGAGAGGGATATCTCATTTGTCACCGGACTCTACTCCACATAAGGTTGTCAATCTTGTGTGTCACTAGAGTCTACTCTACATAGGATTTTCAATCAACATGATCAGGTGGATAGGATCCTAAATGGGGAAAATTATGTTGAGGATAGGTGCATGGTGGGATTACCGGGGGCAAGGAACCATGGGCAAATGGATTCGAAACCTGTGTAAGAAATGATTACAAAGGGAAAGAATGACATGGGATTGCAAAGAGAGGCAAGATAGCTGCTGATTTCCCAAACATGAGATATTTAGTGGGTGATTAGAGGACAAGAAGGGACAGTCCATCGCATGGAGCACCAGTGAGATGAATTCCATGCAACTTTAGAAGAACCGTTGATAAATGCCTAGAACAAAATCAAGAGCATAGCGTGTATGAATTCCTAACCATTATACACTAAGTTACAGACATGAAAGCAACCAACAAAATGGAATGGAAATAGGAAACACATTTACACGTAAAGGAAATTACATATTGGGAAAATCTATGACACATGAATCTCTACCATGAGAAACAGTTCTTTCACTACAATTTATTCATACACAGGTATCAAGTTTTACAAATGGGGAGCCTCATCCTGGGAATGTTTCCCAATCCAATTCACTAACTCCTTTCTCCCTCCATCAAGAGCATTTTTATACAATCCTATTGCTGAGAATACCAAATTAAAGTTGTTACAAGTTGCCATCAGGCGTTAACAGTGCAAGGAGTGGACTATTGCAACGTTTTACAAATATAAACAAACATTATGGCACTAGTGGCTACATTCGGTCTGGGTAACAACTTGACATGTTCGACTGTCATGATAGATGATGAGTATGATGCCTCCTTCTCTGCTTGAAAAGTGTACTTCCATTGTGTTCAAATGCAGCTTTCTGCATGGTCACACACTGGCACAATGGTTGGCCTCTGTCGCTGGTCCCGCCACATCTGCCACCTCCTTCCTCTCTGGATAACATTGTTACCTATGGGATTTGGAAGAAATGCCACATCACTTCAGGTTGAGACAGACCTTTGGGGTGGTTTTTCATTCTTGTACTCCTCACCTCTAGTGAGGTGAGCTCTCCAACAGGCACAAGGGTGTAGCGTATCTACACCAGCCCCATCACCCCTGGCAAGTGGACTTTACAAACTAGAATGTTAGGGATTTAGGGCCCCTGATGGTCCCATTTGAACAAAAATTTATACATGGAATAGTCAATGACTATCCCCTTCTGCGGTGGCCTTGGTGGGTGCGATGCTATCAGGGGTTCCTGAAAAAACACTTACGGGAAGTAAGTGTCCAGACCTCGCGTCGTTGGAGACATGGGTATCATGTATAGGCCTCGATGGCTGGTGTCATCATTGGTATGAAAATACCAAGGTGAAAATTGAGTATGGAACCTTCTCACCAACCATCAACACCCCCAGATGGACAAGCTTCTCAAACCAGATCTTCATCGTTAAACTTTATTAGGCCTTTGCAGATTCGTGGAGAAATAGAACTCGGGCTCTAGAGATATGTTAGTTCACTCTTGTTGAACTAAAGGAAGTGTTTATAGGGATTCGGGACTAATATTTGCAAAGGCTGGTCGACATTCCTACACATTCTGTCATCGAGTGTATCTAGTCTCAACATGTGCAAAGGCACGAGCAGAGCGATCCTTTACTTGTTGGGGATCTAGTCATTTGGTTTCGTCGGCTGTGGTGCCTCACTGTCTGTTGTGGGAAGCAGTTGTGTATTCCATATGGTATAGTAGATCCATGTTGCATATTTCATGAAGTGGACACTCCCACATTTCCTTGTTCCTTTGAAGTGGGAAACAAAATGGTTCCCCGCATCGTGTTAGCTTTGCCTCGTGTGAGCAGCAGATTTGCAGCTACTTTCCTCATTTCTGTAGGCCAGCTCACACAAAATTTTCCTATCCTTTTGTGATATGAGTCTGCCATAGGGATGATTCCACCACTGCACGTGCTACAAATGGTGTCGAAGAAATCGGCCAATCCGCAAGAGCACAAATTACACGCATGAACGTCTCCTCCGCTGTCATCTCCACATTGTATGGGAAATATGTACCTCATGAGTCTTCTCACTCATCCAATCAAAGGAATATTTTATTTCCACCATCCACGTTCCATTCATCCTACCATCAAATTTTCTCTTTTGAACAACGTGGGCAGTTTTGGATCATGACACGTTCTTAACCATCGACCGAGATCGACCTTTCATGCAGCCATCGATCTGAGTGGGCCCCACTGTCTTCGACAATGGGAAACTTAGATATTTGTCCATGCTAGTTCACATTGCAAAATGAACTGCATCCATATCTTTATCCCTTTTCTCATCGCGACCGTCGATCTTCGCGACCTCTACTACTTTTTCGCGATTTGAGATTGCAGTTTTACCCGCACAAGTATAGATCGCGAAATTAATTTGGGCCATAGATATTCCTTGGATCTCATCTCAACCGTTGAAGGCCTCCAATAATTAGTATGTTTCACAATCCAGGATGGAAGTCTTGATCGTGCATATTTGCTCCCGCGAAGCGATTTGGAGCTGTTGATCCACCTTCGATCAACCGTTGCCTTTGATTATGAACCCTTCCCAATGTTAACAACACACCCACTACTTTCCTCGTTGAAGGGTGGTCACATGAAATTTGAGGCACTGGGAACCCGATTGAACCTCCTTCAAGCCCTTATATCAATCTGTTAAAAATGGAGTGTTAACATCGGGTTCACTCAATGCACCAATGGAGACATCAAAGAGACATTGCCTCTTCAAGTATGCACTCATCTTTGGCTTCCAATCAGCATAGTTGAAAGGAGATAGTAGAGTAAATTTTGATTCCATATTGAATTTTTTCATATGCTCTAGAGATACTCTTTGAAACCTAAAAAAAAAACTAGGAGAAAATCTTCTACGCTCGACGAGCTCTTCTTAAGAGAGGGATAGGAGACTGGAAGCGCTTCTCAACTCTATAGAACTTGATAAACCTTGCTGCTCTGATACTTTGTAGAAGATGGAAAGGTTGTGCTCCCTGTAGCTATAATACCATGTGGAAATAATAGATCAATTCTATGAGAAATAATGCTAAGAATAAGCACAAGAAATAGATCTTGCTACTAAGAATTCTCACAAGTATACACAGGAAAAATAGAGAGAAGAAAAGAGACGGAATCACATGAATGAAGAGATGAATATTGGTGTGTATCATTCCATTGAATAATGATGAATAATAGAGTACATAAATATTACATCCCTCATAGTAAAATTGAATTGTATGGAAACAACTCATAAAGCTAAAAAAGGTTGACTTACCAAATTATAGCAAACCCCCATAGGTGGCTAAACCACTTCCCAAATCTCTCAAGGACCTCACTAGTTGGAAAAAGCATGAGTGAGTTGTCAAGGAGATGTAAAAAACATTTTAATCGTAGTAAATGGAGAAAAAATAATGTAGGATGAGTTGGAAACAAAAGTTTCCAGTTTCCTAGTTGACTAGCTTTTATCTTATCCATAGAAAAGAAGAAAAAGCAAAAAAAAGAAGGATAAAGAAGTCTGCTGTAAAGTGTTGTATACTAATTATGGATGGTCAAAA
The DNA here is from genome assembly GCA_001517045.1 of Pseudotsuga menziesii. Lineage (NCBI taxonomy): Eukaryota > Viridiplantae > Streptophyta > Pinopsida > Pinales > Pinaceae > Pseudotsuga > Pseudotsuga menziesii. Next base: position 119,808 of record LPNX010753104.1, read on the forward strand.
GGTGGTCAAGATCAACCCATAATTATAAATAAATTACTCCTAGGATATAGATGGCATGTATTGACTTTAAGGTGCAAGTGGATGCTAACTAATTAAGCTAGTGGGTGAATAATTAATCAAATAATGATTAATTATTTTATCCTAAGTTATGAGTGGGTTTAATATATTCCAACAAAATTCATATGCAATAAATAACAATAATAGTAAGCTGATTTCTTAAATCAATTGAAGCTATGATAAGTTTATGTATTTTATGAAAATTCTTTATTTCATATGATATAGGGACATTGATGTCATAACCCAATATACCTGAATTTGTAAAAAAAACAATATACGTGAAATCAATTAAAAAAAAACTCATTTACGTGCATTCCTTAGCGTGCATTCCTAAGATTGCATTTCTCAGTGTGAATTCCTAAGCTTTCATTCGTCAACGTGCTTTCCTCAGTGTGCATTCCTAACCTTCCATTCCTCGGTGTGCATTCCTCGGTGTGTATACCAAACCAACCATGCCTGCAATTTAAATTGGGTCATCTACTATGGAAACAAATGAAACATGGGAATATTCCACCATGGAAGCAAACACAGGGGCCTTCTCTACCATGGAATCATGAGAAGCATGGGGTTCCGAGGTTGAACAGTTCATGGTGAAAAAATTCCAAGAGAATGTTGATGAATGGAGTGATACAAGCATCTGACCAACTGGTATGTTAAATATCCTTTTAAGAGTAAGAGCGGATAGGTTTATTTTTGGATATTTTAATTTCCAAAATGACAACATAGATAATGCCATCTTTAGTTATGATCATGGGGCTATGGAATTGCATATTTTTTGGAAAAGGGTTCATTTAGACCTCGATTTGGTTTCTAGAGAAACCAAAATTCCACGAAGAGAGGGGGCAATGTTAAACTTATGGAAAACCCCCAAGCTAGAAAATATTTAGATGGCCGGTAAAAGTTGTGGGAAACGAGTTGTTTCTCCCATGAACGGTCTAAAAATGTAATATGTTCCTCAAGGAATATACAAAACCCTGATTCAGATTATCCTTAGGACCATTATGAATCACCACAAGTGACATGATATTCTGGGTGATTGCATGAAGCTGTCCATACACTGGTTTGAAGACATGGCCATAAATGTCCCTCATATATTGGCTAGGAAATTGCACTCTACATTGCAAGAGAGTAAAATTAAGAGGGTCAAGTTCAGTTACCCTAGCACATTGCAAAACATTATTGATTTATGTTGACCTAGTGTTAATGTAGGGTCAAATTATATTAGAACATACATTAGGAATCCTAAAGAACAACAAAAAAATGAGGAATTACCTCAATTGTCTTTAAAGAACAATGTAGAAGGAGATACTACTATCACTACATCAACTGTACATGGAAAACCTTTTGAGGACAATATGGAATCTGTGGGAAATGACATGGCTTCACTTTCCTCTAAAGACGATGTTGCTGTCACAAATTGGGATGGAATGCATGGAAATGAAAATGCAAATCAATGGGAGGAATTTGTGAACAATGTTATGGATCGTTCATTTACTAGTAATGAAGACTTAATTCATGCCAAATATTCTTTTGATGGTAGATTTATTTTTTCTTTATTTGATAAAATGGTGCATTTCAAAGAACAATCTACCTTGTGGGAGGATTCCTTCACAGCTAGCAGTGAATTGTACAGAACTAAGGATGTCCAAATTATTGATTTGGTACATCATGTTACAGGTTTAGAGAAAAAAATTGTGGAAACTAATAAAAGAATTGGCCAGAAGGATAAAATTATGAAGGATCAATTTTCTAAATTTAGTGTAGTTCTAGAAAGATTGATTTCTGACCTTGACAGGCTGAAAGGCATGTTTCGGGATGAAAAGAAAAAATATGAGGAAACTATAGGGAGACTTGAAAATGAGCTGAAAAATAGGTCTGATGTTTTGAACATGCCACCATTAAATACTGTATTTGGTAAGGAAGGAGAACTTAGACAAGAATTGAAGCAGAAAAAAAAATTTATTGCAGGTTTGAAGGTTGAGTTTGAAAAGAAAATGAGAGAAATGATCATAAACAACAAAATGAGACTACAAAATATGAAACAAGATTGGAAAAATTGAATAAAACAATTAAAAAAAATGAATGGCTAAAAATTAAGAGAATTGAAAGGATTTCAGAAACTCTCGAGGATAAAAGAGATGGAAGAGGAAAATAATCAACAGTCAAGGGTAAAACGTCAGCACATCGAAAGAATCCAAAGTCAAGGGTAAAAAGGTGAGCACACCAAAATGTTTTGGTAGTACAAAACTTGGTGATGTATCTATGGAGAGATTACTTTAGTTTAAAAAGTCCTTGCAACAACGAGAGAAGAACTTGAATGAAGTTGCTTCATCAATCCATACTGTATAGTTTACATTTGGCTCATCATATCCAACATTGAAGAAGAATATAGAGGAGAAGGAGTCTCAAATTAGAGACCTTCACCAAAAACTATTGGAGAAGCTGGGAAAATAACTACATTTGGGATGCGATAGTGAGATACAAGATTTGAAATCCCAAATTAAAGCTTTGCAGGAGAAACTTGTGGCATAAGCAATCTTGTATACTCCATTTGATACATATTTGAGGGAACAAGAGCTCGAGAAGGATGTACAACGGGTGAAGAGAAAATTAAGTACAGTTCAATCTGAGATGAAGTGAATGAAGGATGATCTTAAAAGAAAGGAATATGAGCACTTAAAGAAGAAAAATAAAAATGTAGAGATGTTGAATAAATGCCTAGAAGAAAAATATAGATTGCATACAAAAGTGATAAATCTTGCAAACAAAGTGAAAGAGCAAGAAAAAAAATTACAACATATGGCTGATGAAGCTTCTGTAGAAATGGAGGGTTCTAGAAAAGGAAAGAGAATCTATAGAGAATTTTCTTATTCTATAAAGGAGGAAGTGCAAAAACCTCCCAAGAAACCTAGAGTTGTATAATACTATGGTGTGCATTTGATGTCTATGTACATACTAATATTGCTGTAATATAAATTGTAAGTATTTCTCGCCAATGAATATATTTTGATATAGTTAATGTGTTTCTAATGTGTAATACAAGTGTAATGTGTAATCCATATGTGCATTTTTCCTATATCTACGAGAGTTTAATGTGCAACCCATACTGAGAAGTGTGTATGAAACTACAAATGATGAAATATATTTTTCGTAATATATTCTACAAATGAATTGACATATGAAATATTCTTGAGATATATTCTACAAATGAATTGAAAAATCATCATCTCTAGTGCAATATATAAAACATTCCCTTCAAAATGGGATTAAAACTATCCCTTGAAATTTGATCACTAGAAGTTATGAAAAATTAATGCTTGGTCTTCCTGAGACAAAAAAATTCTAAAGGAGAAAGTATCAGGTAAAAAATTGGAAGTATTAAAATGCCAAAATGGGAGGAATAATAATAAAAAAAGACTGTCCTATTTTATTCATTGAATTTGACAAAGAAATTAGGCATGTGCATGCATTTTATTGAAGCAAGGCAATTTTTGATAGCTTCAGTCAAATACACGTCTAACTTGCATTAAAAATCCAAATTCACTGATTCAAACCATAGAGTGTCTATTCAGGCATAAAAAACCTAAATAAGATTTCAAAGTTTAAATTTTAGACATAAAAAACTTATGCTCTACAAGGAAACTCCAAATTTACGTGATTTCCACATTGTAAAAAACAAGGTTGAGTCCCTTGAGGAAATGCACACATTGGCCTGCATTTCATGTTATATTGAATAAATTGCACTATAACATAGAAATACCAACCTTTTCTACAAACGCTTGTACTCATTTATGTAAATTGTATGATCTACATTAAAATCCAAGTTATCCAAAACAATAATTGATAGCATTTTCCATTTTTTCATGGCTAGAACTAAAAATTCACACCAATTCCAATCGAAGTACACTCTAGGTATGAAATTTGGAAGTTTGCATACAAAAACCTAATTAGACTATTACAGTTTTAATTTCATACCTAAAAATATCTATTGTGAAATAAGAATGCATCCAACATTTGAAATGAGAACAAAACAACTGTAAATGTTGGTTTCTTGTTCACGGGCATCATAGTTTCTCTAGTAAATCTTGTATTTATAGAATTTTGGCATGACAAGGACAACTTATAAAAGAGGTTGAATTGCATAGTTGTTTTGAAAGCAATCTCATGGATCTGCAAGTTTGTATCATCTGTATCTTTTTTATTATAATATAAATCATCATCCTTCCTTACATAAATAAATGAGAACATAAAAGATATAATACATTCCCAGGAAAAAACCAGAGATAATGCAAAAATATAACCAGATCGATACTCAAGAAAGTTTTAAAAGGGGCCCAGGAGAATTTTAATTATATTATGCTTTCATTACAGAGCAGAGGGCTAGTTTACAGTTGAGTCAGTAACATCAAACAATTCCTTCAATAATAATTGTCCCTAATACCTATTACATTCTATTTATAGACCTCAATGGTCGGATTGACGATGTTACAAGTGGATTTCATTAGAGTGAAACTGAAATGTTGATTCACCCTCGAGCCAACCCATCCTCTGTTGTACTTTCCTGGATTCAAACAAAGATAACAACTACTATGGAACAAGGTTAACATGACATTGCAAACCTAGGGGGAAAACAGAGTTGAAGTGGACATGTTTCAATAGCAGGGGTAGAAAGGGAGTGGAAGAGGAATTATAACAGTGATACACATTGCATGAGAGGTATCACAAAAACAAAATAGAAATTCCAATGAAATAAGAAAATGATAAGGAAGAGAGAAATGTTGAGACAAAAGTGGCTCAGGAGAAAACAACATACAATACCCATCTGGTATGGTGAAATGAAAAGCTAGAATTGAAGAAATCAATCTTGTTATGCCACCGAGAGGGGATTCTTGGGTTGTTGAAGAGGGACAAAGTGTTGACTCAGTGCAGGAAAGACTTCACTGAGTGATGGGAAAGGACTACCAAACAAACATAAAAATGATAAGATGGAATGGAAATTCCAATGAAATCCATCGAACCCGGATGAGACTGTCTTCAAATCTTTCCAATTCTACCCATTTCACTCATATTATCAGTGAACTCAAATTTGCACATGTTTGTGGCCATACTAGACAAAAATAAACGAACATAGAGAATGGAGTCAATACATAGCCTAATGATAACAGTGACCCCTGTTTATCAATGTTCCATAAGAAGAAGCATGATCGGTAATTGAATACAACTACTAGGAAGGAATCCATGAGGTCAGGCCAAATATGGATATGTGTATTGTGTTGGCCCTTTGAATAATTGAAAGGTGGGGATAAAAGTTTAATCACAAGGAAATGTTGAATTCATGTCTAGGTGATGCAATAATTCTCAATGATGTCAGAATTCGACTTGATTTAGGTTCATCTAATCATAGAATATTATGGTCTGTAGAACATTTTTTCCTTGTTAAGTGACGTATTTGACACTCGGTTGAAAATTCAGCTTATGACAGGTATGGAAAATTGAAAACCACCATTTACATGTTTATAACATTAAATGATGTATTTGACACTCAATTAGTTCAGCACATGTTTGACAGGTTGAGGTATGGGAAAATGAAAAACCTCCATTTAGAATTTTAGAAAATTAGATGACTAGAAAAACTGTAAACTGTAAATCAGGGTTGAGTCCCTCGAGGAAATGCACACATTGTCCTAGAAAAAAAAATTCAATATTAGGGCTAGAAGTTAAAAAAAAACTGAAGGAGAAAGTATCAGGTAAAAACTTGGAAATATCAAAATGCTAAAAAGGGAATAATAATAAAAAAGACTCTCCTATTTTATTCATTGAATTTGATAAAGAAATCAGGCATGTGCTTTCATTTTACTGAAGCAAGTCAATTTTGGATTGTTTTACTCAAATGCATTCCCAACATGCACTACAAATCCAAATTCACTGATTCAAACCACAGAGTGTCTGTTCAAGCATAAAAACCCTAAATAAGCTTTCAAATTTTAAATTTTAGACATAAAAACTGATGGTCTACAAGGAAACTCCTAATTTATCTGTTTTCCACATGGTAAAATCATGGCTCAGTGCCTCAAAGAAATGCATACATTGGCCTGCATTTCATGTTATATTGAATAAATTTCACTATAACATAGGCATACCAACCTTTTCTACAAACTCTTGTACTCACTTCTATAAATTGTATGATCTTTAGTAAAATCCAAGTCATCCAAAATAACAATTGATATCAATCTGCCAAAAGCGCCTCTCAGCCATATTTGCACTACTTCAGTAAAATTCCTACCGAGGAGAGAGAAAGAAGCTCCAAAAGATGAAAGTGGTCTTGATGGATTCACCTTGTTGGCCTCTACCCATTGGTATTTCAATTGCCAAGTTTCAAGGAAAATTGAAATCACCTTGGTGACCTAGGGTTTGAAGAGAACTGGTTAAGTGTTAGACAAAGAGTTTGAGAGAACATTTGGAAATGCCCGCAAGGGGGTGTTCCTTTGATCATAAAGTTCATCAGATGATATGGTCATGTTCATTGTTAAAATGGCTATCTAGCCATGCTCTTATTTTTTCTTATGGTGATCAGATAAGGAAAATATTAACTTGCCAAAATAGAAGAAACATGTTATATTGCATACTAAAGACAAAGGAAAAATGGGCTAAGTGATGCCCCCATTAAGGTTTATGCTACCAGTAAGGATGATGCCAGCATGGCATGGCTAGAATAGATGATGATGTGGAATGGAGATGAAATCATTGTTGCATTATGACAGCATTCTGTAGAAATACGACAAATTAATGAAAATCAGAAAATTGGCTAAGTATGGGAAAATTGGTCCAAGTAGCCTTAAGAGGATGTCTACCACAAATTTTTTGTTGAAGAAAATGCCCACAGCACATGTGGATATTGTACGTTGTTGTATTGTCTACTCAAACATAATCTCCATTTGTCCAAAGATACTTTGAAGAATAATTTATGGAAGTGACACAATTGTGGTTTAGGGAAATCAGATCAAGCCTAGGAGAAGATAAAAAATTCTTCAAGTATGGAATTATTGGTAAAATCTGCATAACTGGCCTTAGGGAAATTCCCGCCATAGCTCATATAATGATGATAAAAATATCCTGAGAGTGTGGATCTATAGAGTGTCATATAGTGCATCCAACCATATCATTATCTTGACCAGGAAGTCTTTCAAGAAGACGATACCAATCTGCAGAAAGTGCCTCTCAGCCATATTTGCACAGATCCATAAAATTTCCCACTAAGGAGAGAGAAATAATCTCCAAAATATGAAAGTGGTCTTGATAGATTCACCGTGTTGGCCTCTACCCATTGGGTATCTCACTTACCAATTTTGAAGGAAAAATGAAATCACCTTGGTGACCTAGGGTTTGAAGAGAACTAAGTAAGTGTTAGACACAAAGTTTGAGAGGCAATTTGGAAATGTCTGCAAGGGGTTGTTCCTTTGATGATAAAATTCATCAGATGATATGTTCCTGTTCATTACTGAAATGGCTATCTAGACATGCTCTTGGTTTTTCTTATGGTGATCAGAGAAGGAAAATATCAACCTGCCAAAATAGAAGAAAAATGTTATTTTGCATACTAAAGACAAAGAAAAAATGGCTAAGGGTTGTAAAGGGGATAAGTGATGGCTGCATTAAGGTTGATTCCTGCACTAAGGATGATTCTCGAATGGCATGGAATAGATGATGATGTGGTATGAATTTGAAATCATTGTTGCATTATAACATCATTCTGGAGAAATATAACAAATTGGTGAAAATCAAGAAATTGGCCAAGTATGGGAAAATTGGACCAAGTAGCCTTAAGAGGATTCCTGCCACAAATTATGTGTTGAAGAAAATGCCCAAGCCACACCAAATTATGTGTTTTCTACTAAACCATGGTCTCTATTTGTCCAAAGAGACCCTGAAGAAGAATTTATGGCCTGCAAAAAATGTGATTTAGGAAAATTACACCAAGCCTCAAAGAAGATAAAAAATTGTCCAAGTATGGAATTATTGGTAAAATATGCATAACTGGCCTTAGAGAAATGCACTCCATAGCTCATAGGATGATGATAAAAATATTCTGAGAGTGTGGATGTCTAGAGTGTTGTATGGTGCATCCAACCATATATAGAAGACTATAATAAGAGGTTTTTTGGAGAGTTTGAAGACAATATAGAAGCATATTCACAATAAACAACATGCTAGGAAATGTATATTATCGTTTCAAACTTACAAATTTCATATATAATGAAAATTTTATTTGAAAATAAAAACCAATTATAATAGAACAATTAATATACCAGACATAATTGAATGCAACAAATACATAATTCATATGTATTAAATAGTAGAATTTACCATATAGATTGCACCTAACAATATAAATTTTTACTAATGAAATATAAAATGTTTACAAATCCAAATGGGGTACACGAATCCTCATCCCTAATCCATAAAATTTCAAAATATATCCAATATTATTCCTCTGGACCACAAGGTTACAACAAAGGAGTCATATTGGTGCAACCTGTATTTACTTTTCCCATAGTTATCAACTAGCTTCCATTGATCAGTAGTTGGCAGATATAGATTGATCATCGCCTTCTGTTGCTGCTGCAACTTTTCCTCCCCGATTTTTCACTTAAACTCTGGGGACCCCTCCTCATCATTTTGCTTGGATTGATTGTTACAGGCTTGCCCCCCCCGAACATGTCTGATCGTTTTTGAATGCCCGCTATTTTGTTTGCCTCTTTCAGTTTAGTTTGAGTCATGTGGTCTGTTTTAATACCCATAGAACATGAATTTTTGCCTTAACAATGAAAAAATGTGTTTGGCTGTAGTTGATCCTTAACGCGGTTGGTTTTTCTCTTTGGATCAGGCTTCTTTCGGAAGATGCTGAGCCTCATCTCACCCGCCATTGCGGCTCCTTGATCAACTTTCCGCCCGATTGGAGTTTCATCCGACGTCCGATTCATTTGTTTAGACCGCCTGCTCCCAAGTTTCTACTCGCCCGCTGTTGCGGCTGGAAGGATAAAGTCAGCTCCCGATTAGAGTTTCATCCGACGTCCGACTTAAGCTCTTTTCTCCCGCCCACATGTGTTTAGCCTTTACCCCTCCGCCGTTGCGGGTGGTAGAGCATTTTAGCCTCCGATACACTCTTCTCTGGCGTCCGATTGCCTTTATCGCCCATGTTGTCACTTACCTGGTTCTTATGCTCCCCCGCCGTTACGGCTCCCGAAGCCTTTCCCCATCCGATGCAGAAGTTTGTTTCCGCCTGATCCAAGTATCGCCCGACCGCCGATTTAGTGTTGCCGCGAGTTCTCGCCCGGATGAACCAGGCTAGCCCCTTGTGAATTTATTATTATGGTTAGAAATTTTCAATGCCCAATATCTCAGTTTAGTGGATAATACACCAATGTTGTCTGCAAGGAGAATTCCATAGATCGCTGAAGCAATTCAGAGCGAGGAGAAGGACAAAACAAACAAATGACAGAGGCAACGAGGAGGCAGTTTCAGCAGTTACGGTCAGAAGGTAAACGCCTATGGAAAATGATTGGGAAAACGCAACGACCAGAGAAGAAACTAAATCGTTAAGGACGCTGAAAGGTCACACGCTGGAGGAAGCCCAGAGGACAAGGGTTGTAGTTTAAAATAACGAGAAGCGGACTGAAAAAAGGGCTTTTTCCCCTGGAAAAAGTTGTAAATGTTCGCCTGTAAGAGGAACTACTTCGTTTTGCAAAAGGAACTGCAATTCTACCTGGTTGGAGAAAGTGAAATGGAATTTATCAATGCGTTTCGATGAATGATGTTGGAAAGGAACTATTTCGTTTCCAGCTTCGTTTCATTTACTATGAGAATGTTTAATTTCCTGAACCTATGTTCTTATTGAATGTTCTTTGGTATGTTCATGATCTTTCCATGTGAGTAATAATGGTATTCATACAGCAATTGGCTACCTGGTTGTTAAATATTTGTGATTGTTCATGTGTCTGAAAGGAGTATCAGCTAACTGTAACCCTTCATACTACATGTGCAAAAAACCGAATTACTCACTTAAAATTGATGGCTCGCTCCCTAGTGTTAGATTAGACAATTAGTTTCTTTTTCATTGTATATGATTTGGTTCCCTGCAGGTATAAGACGAGAGGTAAGAACCTGCGTAGCACATCGTGACCGCCCCTCGCAGTCTAATCACCTTGCACTTAGTTAGGCACGTGCATTTCATCTCTTCAGTTAAAATACAAAAACTCGGTGGACCGGGCCGCAACCAGTAGAACTTTGTTTTTTTTACTTGATTCATGGTAGCCGGACCCCAAACCGGACGGATTCCCTATACCAAACAGTCAGCGGGCTAGTTGGGAACGTTGATTGGGGAGAATCCCTTACTATTGCCGCCTGCGATTTTCCAGGCCTCAACAGTTTTTGCGTTAGAAGGAGGGCCGCCAGTGCATGGCTGGCCGAGGAAACCCATTTTACAGAGAACATTCCGCTGGTTACAGTTTTGAAAGTAGTGGACCGCGTAATCCATTTCCAGAAGAAGAAAACAGAGAACATCTATATCCTGTTCTCAATGAGATTGTAAATGATCTAAGAAGACATACCCGTGCTTATGTAAAGAAGATTGGAGGGTTGCCAATTATTCCCGAATTTCCTAGAAGAGAGTACAAGAAGAAGGACCGCCCTTTAAGTGAAGATTCGGTGTTGGTAGGAGACTGGGAAGAACTTGTGGAAACCGCCTTACAGGAGGTTGAATTGCCTTTGAACCAAGTAGGTCTAGACACTCCTCACAGTTCTCCTATTCGCACCCCTGCTGGTTCACGTCCCCAAACCCCTGTTGGTTCACCTCCGCATTCTCCACCCCAACTCATGGCCAGTGTTAACGCCGATCAACCCCCACCTAATCCTCCACCACCTGCATGGAAAGCCAGGTCACCTCTGAATCTGACCCCGCCGTTGCATGACCTACCTCAAGCCTTCGAAAAGTTATTACCTAAATTCGACCCAAATGAGAAGATATTAGTGGATGATCACTTACATAGTTTTTATTTGGCTATAGAAGGACTTAAGGCAGGGGAGCATGAAGATGTGGTTTGTATATTGTTCCCACATACCCTCAAAGGAGCTATAGCCTCTTGGTATTTTGGACTGCCCTCCAATTCTATCCCAGACTGGGATACTTTCAAGAGAATATTCAGAAGTAAGTATGCCGTCCAAAAGACTCATGCTGCCCTCATGAAAGGACTGTGTGCATTGAAGAAAGAGAAAAAAGAAAAAGTGCACAGCTTTACGCAAAGGTTTGCAGCATATCTAAAAAATTTCTCTGAAATAGATAAGCCTTCAGACAAAGTACTGATTGAATACTATACTTCAGCTTTGGGTCCTGATTTAGCCATGTTTGCAAAAGGTAGGACCAAGCCTACTTTGATGGAGACTTATGAAGAGGCAGAGGTGGTGGAGGCTGAAAGGGAGAGCGTCGAATATTATCCTGAACAGTTAGGGAAGAAAAGGAAAACCTTACTGTTTACTAAGCACAAAGAGGAGAAAGCACCAGACTATGAAGGAATGGACAAAATGGTGCAAAAGCTCTCTAACAAGATCATAGATTTAGAGAAAGAAAAAGAAGCACAAAATTTCTACAGGCCATACTATAAGAAAAGAGAAGACAACAATCAGGCTCAACCTCCTCCTCAAAGGAATGCATCCATGAATTTGACAGACATAGGTATGGAAAATTTCTGTACTTTTCATCAGTAGCCTCACTCCGAAAAAAACTGTCCGCAATGGATAAATTCAATGACATTGGTCATGAATTAGATGTTAGATTCTAGACGGACAGAAGAAGATGATGAGGAGAGGAAAGAAAATGCCACTGCCACTTCTACAAAAGAACAGGAGGAAGAGACGATGGCATTATGGAGTTCTGTTTCCGTGCTCGATGCTGAAGAGGAAAATACTCAAGGACGGAAAGGGGTCAGAGAGGATAAAATGACAACTAGAAGTAAAGGGACGGTTAGTGATGACAATATTTTACTCCCAAAGATCAGGAGGCTGCAAAGGAATGTCAGGAAAAAGTTTCAAGACAAGGCCCTGGCTGATCAGATACCGGAATTCACTATTACCATCCAAGACCCTAGACAGAACAGAACGTCGCCTGAGTCAAATCAAGAGAACGTGAGTGCTGGTAAATCTCAACCTACTAGATCACAAATTGAATATGACATTGTTGAAGATTTGAAAAAGGTGAAAGCAAACGTCCCATTGTTCGAAATGTGCAAAGTACCTCAATAGAAAGAAAAGCTGTTGAAAGCACTTGAAGCGTCTGAAGAAAAACTGCCCACTGAAAATCAGCCCCGAGATGAAGAAGAAATCGGAGAAGCTAGCACCAGAGGTATGTCTAAAACTAAACATCCACCTTTCCTCCTGACATTTGAAGTTTTCAACCATAACGTGCACAATTGTCTAGTAGACTCAGGGGCGTCAATTAATGTTATTCCCATATCGGTATGCAAGAAAATTAATGGGTAGCCTAAGCCATCCACGTGGAGGGTGGTGCAATTGGATAGGATATATGTTAAGGTGATTGGTGAAATGGAGGACGTCCTGATTCGCCTAGCATCTGATAGCAGAGTATGCCAAGTTATTAACATCGTAGTGGCTGACATACCAGATGCTTATGGCCTGGTCCTGAGCAGGGATTGGTCAGCAAAATTAAATGGGTATTTCGCTTCAGATTGGTCACATCTTTGGTTACCATACAAAGGAATTCCCAATCAAATCAAAGTTCTGAGAGAACCTTACATGAAGTATAACATCACTCAATTGAATGAGAAGAATGTGCCAGTTGAATCTGTATTGGGAAACTATATTCTTGAACTAGAACCAGGGAATTATCAAGCAGAAGAAGCCAGCAGCACATCTGACACTCAGCCTGATCTGTTTCATTTTTCTCAGGATGATGAGCTTGACTGTAAAATAGTAGATTTAGCTGTAGGAGTAAATTCGGTTTCAGTAGATAATGTTTTCTGGACTCTATATTTTGACGGCTCAAAGACGTTAGAAGGGTCAGGGGCTGGCTACGTCCTTATTGATCCACGAAAAAATAAACACTTCCTTTCTTGTAGATTAGAGTTTGAGTGTACTAACAATACAACCGAATATGAAGCATTATTGTAGGGACTCAAGAAAGCGATCGAGCTAGAGGTTAGTAATTTAAAAGTTTTTGGGGACTCAGAAATAGTTGTGAAACAAATAAGAAATCAAATACATTGTGTCTCCCCTCATTTGAAAGATTACCAAAATGAGGTATGGGATTTACTTAGACATTTTTATGCATTTAACATTATTTCAATCCCAAGGATAAAAAACGCAGCTACTGATATTTTAGCTACATCAGCTGCCAGGCTGGTTCCCACTAATAACAAATGCTCTATTGAATTACTTTTCAGGCCTTCAGTACCGGACATGATCACCAACCTGCGAGTATTTGACGATGATCAGCAGATAATTGAATGCTTGACAAACGATGAAGTCTTTAAAGGGGCTATCATAGACGATGAGGAACATCAGGCTGAAATGAAATATAACAATTTCATTCCCAAAGGAGTTAGGACGTTGGAGAAAATGTTTGACTTGAATGAGAAATTTAGAAGACCCGCTAATGTGAAGACGCACAGCTCAACTCTACAGTTTGAGCTAATTAACTTAGGGACTGAAACGGATCCCAAGTTCGTCAACATCGGTAAAAGTTGTTCACCCGCGGAAAGGGACAAGTTTGTCAGTCTGTTTAAGCAGTACAAGGATGTCTTCGCCTAGACGTATGCAGATTTGAAAACTTACGACACTAGTATTATTAAGCATAGCATTCCTATTAAAGCTGGCGTTAAGCCATATCAACAGCTGTTAAGGAAAATGCACCCCAAGCTGGAGCCGCTGATTCAAAGCGAGGTGAAGAAATTGCTAGATGCCAGGATCATCTTTAAAGTCAGGCATTCTGAATGGGTGTCAAACCTGGTGCCTGTCAGGAAAAAGTCGGGAGATATCAAACTGTGCGTGGATTTCAGAAACTTAAACCGCACCTCGGATAAAGACAACTACCCGGTACCTCCCATGGAGCAATTGCTTCAGATGGTTTCCAGTTCTGAAATGTTTTCATTGTTAGATGGTTTCTCTGGCTACAACCAAGTATTGGTATCCGAAGAAGATCGATTGAAGACGACATTCAAAACTAAATGGGGAACTTTTGCATATAGAAGAATGCCTTTTGGACTGATTAATGCTGGTGCAACATTTCAGAGAGCGATGGACATAGCTTTTCGCGGATTGATTGGACGAAGTGTGGTGGTCTACCTGGACGACATAATGATTTTTTCGAAGAAAAGAGGGGAGCACGCGTTCCACTTAAAGCAAATCTTTGAACGCTGCAGGAAATATGGTATTTCCCTCAATCCTAAGAAGTGCGTGTTCGCGGTTACTGAAGGTAAGTTACTGGGGCATATAGTTTCGAAGCGGGGTATATCTATAGATCCAGAAAGAATTAAGGCTATTGAGCAAATCCCTATGCCTCATAATAAAAAGGGGATGCAATCCTTCATGGGAACGATAAATTTTGTACGTAGGTTTGTGCCTGATTTTTCCCAGACTATTAAACCATTACAGCAGATGATTAAGCAAAATACACAATTTAAGTGGACTGAAGCGGAAAAGAATGCTTTTAGTAAAATCAAGACTGTTGTTGCACATGCACCCTCTCCGAAAAGTCCAGATTTTGACAAGCATTTCATTATATATACATTTGCGCCCGATGATTCGTTGGCTGCCGTACTTACACAAAAGGAAGACGGGGGTGATGAATACCCAATTTCTTTTATGAGTACTGGGCTGCAAGGAGATGAATTGAACTACCCAGCCATTGATAAACATGCATACACAGTATTTAAGGCAGTCAAGCAATTCAGGCCTTATATACTAAAAAATTGAACCAAGGTAATAGTCCCTTGCCCATCCGTGAGATCCCTTCTCATTCAAAAAGAATTGGGAGAAAGAAGGGGCAACTGGGTAACAACCCTTCAAGAATATGACTTGGAATTCAAACCAGCCACTGTAGTGAAAGGTCAAGGGTTATGTAAGTTGATGACTGGAAGCAATAATGATGAAGAGCAAGCATGGGATGATGAAGCTGAGTCACATGTAATGGATGTTTGTCCTTTATTCACAGCTCCTGAATCTTGGTATAGAGACCTTGTACATTACCTGCAGTCAGGGGTGTTGCCTGAACATTGGAGCTCCAAGAAAAGAAGAGATTTGCGTCTAAATTCAGCTTCCTACCAACTCGTAGAGGGCATATTATTCAGAAGAAACTATGATGGGGTCCTCCTAAGATGAATGGAAAAATAAGACGCTGAGAAAGTAATGTCTGAATTGCATGATGGTCCGGCCGGCGGACATTATTCAGGAGACACTACATCCCGTAAGATCCTTAGGGCCGGTTACTATTGGCCAACACTCTTTAGGGATGCACATGCGCACGTCAGAAAATGTGATACTTGCCAGAGATGTGGGGGAAGATGACCTAGAGCAACAGCACCTCTAAATCCTGTAATGATCACAGAGCCTTTCGAGCAATGGGGAATAGACGTCATTGGAGAAATAAAGCCAAATTCCTCCCTGCTACATAAGTATATTCTTACTGCAACTGATTATTTCACTCGCTGGGTCGAATCCATCCCATTGCGCAAGATAAACGAAGACGAAGTCATTAGTTTCCTAAAGGACCATATCATGACCAGGTTTGGGGTTCCAAGTTCGTTAGTTTTTGATAATGCTAAATACTTTTCATCCATTAAAATTACTGCATTTGCTCATGAGAAAGGAATAAAATTACATTATTCTGCTAACTATTATCCACAAGGGAATGGTCTGGATGAATCCTCAAATAAAAACCTCATTAGAATCCTGAAGAAGATCGTCATAGAAAACCAGCGAAGTTGGCACTCAGCCTTACCCAATGCTCTGTGGGTTGACAGGGTCACCCCCAAGTCTGCAATAGGAGTGTCACCCTTTACCCTTGTATACGGTAAGGAAGCCATCTTGCCCCCCAACATCATGCTCCCATCTTCCATACTAGCTCAGGAATCTAGGGGGTCGGATGATGAGGTTCTCCAAATAAGGATATACAATCTTCTGAAGGAAGAGGAGGCCCGATCCAAGGATAGAGAGCACTTCCAACAGCAGCAGGAGGTAGTGAAGAGATGGTTTGACAAACATAAAGCTGGAAAAAGGGACCTGGAAGTGGGAGACCTTGTTCTCAAATGGGATCATCCCCATGATGAGAAAGGGAATCACACTAAGTTCCAACAGTTATGGGTAGGTCCGTTTCAAATCACCGCTGAACTTGGCCCTGCTACTTATATGTTACAGGATTTACAGGGATGGGAGGAGAACCTACCGGTTAATGGTCTGGTTCTCAAACCTTATTTTTCTTAAGTTGTTTTTGAGCTTTCTGACTTGTACATAAATAAGCTGTTATGAGTTATGCTTTCATTTGTTTAATTTGAGTCTTTGTTTTCAATAAAGGTGGTTAACTCATGGTTATGTGGGGAACGCCGAACTTCTGGAAATGGTAAACATTTGTTGAATGGTCAGACTGTGGGTTACCATGTGAATTCCTTCCACCAAAGAGTTTCTCGAAACCTTTGTGTGCATTGAGGTCCTGCTTAAACTCCTGTAAGGTTAATCAGATTCAAAAGTCTATAATACTATGCTGAGGCTCCGTACACTTTTCACTTAAAAGTCTAAGGGGAAATGACGGGGGACCCACGGATAAGAGAAAGATGAACAGAGTGTTAAATATAAATGATCCCATGCCAGAGAATGAATGCCAGAAAGCAGATAAGAGTCAGAATTCCTATGAAAACATCATGCTTCAAAGCTAAATCTAGATCATAAAGTACTAATTTGCCGATGATCCTCTCCATCCGTGAGCTGAAACTTTAAGCACATCTCTCACACAAAAGGGCACTATGGGATAGAGGATCCTGAATTAAAATTCAGTAAGAAAGGCGCGCATGAAGACTCGCATTAAAAGGGGACAAAATCCAAAAGCACAAAAGTTGCTAAAATGGCATGGGAGTGAGGAACAAATGAACGTTCCTGTTCATCACCTGCTACAATCCTGTGGTGTCCAATGTCGTCAGCTACCTGAAAGCAAAATTAATAATGAACTCATATTTTGGCCTCAGCAGAGTTATCCGGACTCTAAAATCTTGATTTTCATCGCCCAAACTGGACTGATATCAATGATTAAGGTACACACTTCTGTTACTGAGAAATCTGTACAGCTGGAAGAGTTCAATAGATACATTTGTTTTGGAACAGTCTGCCATTCAAGAAATAAATCACCCAGAGATCTAGGTTCACCAGGAAATCGACAGTTGTTGCTGCCACAACTTTTCCTCCCCGATTTTTCACTTAAACTCTGGGGACCCCTCCTCATCATTTTGCTTGGATTGATTGTTACAGGCTTTCCCCCCCGAACATGTCTGATCGTTTTTTAATGCCCGCTATTTTGTTTTCCTCGTTCAGTTTAGTTTGAGTCATGTGGTCTGTTTTAATACCCATAGAACATGAATTTTTGCCTTAACAATGAAAAAATGTGTTTGGCTGTAGTTGATCCTTAACGCGGTTGGTTTTTCTCTTTGTATCGGTCCTCTTTCAGAAGATGTTGAGCCTCATCTCACCCGCCGTTGCGGCTCCTTGATCAACTTTCCACCCGATTGGAGTTTCATCCGACGTCCGATTCATTTATTTAGACCGCCTTCTCCCAAGTTTCTACTTGCCCGTCGTTGCGGCTAGAAGGATAAAGTCAGATCCCAATTAGAGTTTCATCCGACGTCCGACTTAAGCTCTTTTCTCCCACCTACATGTGTTCAGCCTTTAACCCTCCGCCGTTGCAGGTGGTAGAGCATTTTAGCCTCCGATACACTCTTCTCTGGCGTCCGATTGCCTTTATCGCCCATGTTGTCACTTACCTGGTTCTTATGCTCCCCCGTCATTACGGCTCCCGAAGCCTCTCCCCATCCGATGCAGAAGTCTGTTTCCACCTGATCCAAGTATCACCCGATCGCCGATTTAGTGTTGCCGCGAGTTCTCGCCCGAATGAACCAAGCTATCCCCTTGTGAATTTATTATTATGGTTAGAAATTTTCAATGTCCAATATCTCAGTTTAGTGGATAATACACCAATGTTGTCTGCAGGGAGAATTCCATAGATCACTGAAGCAATTCAGAGCGAGGAGAAGGACAAAACAAACAAATGACAGAGGCAATGAGGAGGCAGTTTCAGCAGTTACGGTCAGAAGGTAAACACCTATGGAAAATGATTGGGAAAACGCAATGACCAGAGAAGAAACTGAATCATTAAGGACGCTGAAAGGTCACACGCTGGAGGAATCCCATAGGACAAGGGTTGTAGTTTAAAATAACGAGAAGCGGACTGAAAAAAGGGCTTTTTCCCCTGGAAAAAATTGTAAATGTTTGCCTGTAAGAGGAACTACTTCGTTTTGCAAAAGGAACTGCAATTCTACCTGGTTGGAGAAAGTGAAATGGAATGTATCAATGCGTTTCGATGAATGATGTTGGAAAGGAACTATTTCGTTTCCAGCTGCGTTTCATTTACTATGAGAATGTTTAATTTCCTGAACCTATGTTCTTATTGAATGTTCTTTGGTATGTTCATGATCTTTCCATGTGAGTAATAATGGTATTCATACAGCAATTGGCTACCTGGTTGTTAAATATTTGTGATTGTTCATGTGTCTGAAAGGAGTATCAGCTAACTGTAACCCTTCATACTGCATGTGCAAAAAATTGAATTACTCACTTAAAATTGATGGCTCGCTCCCTAGTGTTAGATTAGACAATTAGTTTCTTTTTCATTGTATATGATTTGGTTGCCTGCGGGTCTAAGACGAGAGGTAAGAACTTGCGCAGCACATCGTGACCGCCCCTCGCAGTCTAATCACCTTTCACTTAGTTAGGCACGTGCATTTCATCTCTTGAGTTAAAATACAAAAACTTGGTGGACCGGGATGCAATCGGTAGAACTTTGTTTTTTTTACTTGATTCACGGTAGCCGGACCGCAAAACGGACGGATTCCCTATACCAAACAGTCAGCGGGCTAGTTGGGAATGCTGATTGGGGAGAATCCCTTACTGTTGCCACCTGCAATTTTCCATGCCTCAACACCTTCATAATTACGTTGAGCTCCACATTTTCAGCATAAGAGAACTCTGGAAATTTTGTACATATAGCTTTGAAGTCAAAAAATATATCGAAATCTCTAGTTAATTTATCAATCAATGTTTTCCAGACAAGGATTGATGTTGCATGTCATCAAACTGTATGTGATCTAATATGGAACTGATTAACCTACCATTATATTCTTTCTGAGACCACATTCCTCCTTTCTCTTCCCAGAAGAAAGGGAGTCCTCTTCTAAATAAAGGATTAAACAGTTCAACAATTTCCTTTGTTTCATGATGCATGACATCAATTTTCACTTGAACTGTTGCCAAATGATGATATTTATTTACCACTTCGCTTTCCCATGTGATAACCAAAACCCTATCCCAGATATTTTCTTTCTTTATTTCCTCTTTTGTCAAGCTGTTCAAAAACTTGATTGCATTATTAGCTCTGTCAATAGGCTTCTTATTTAACACTTGTTTTACCATCAAGACATTTTTTCTAGTAGCTTGTGTAATAATATCCTTATCAAGAATAAAATATAAATAAGGCCCAAGCTTGGTTGATTCTACTATCAGTACATCCCAGATGAGATGTTTTGCTTCCTGTAAGGCTGACTGTCCTGTAACCTATTTTTTCAACTTGTTGTTCTTATCCAATAGTTCCTTACATTTGTCTTCCAATTTCTTCCTTTCTAGTTCTCTCTTTCCATAAATGTCCTCCAAATTTTTGTTCTGGTTCTTCAAATCAGTGATTTCCAACTCTTTAAGACTTGCCTGTGACATAGGATGGACTATGCCGTGTTCACTAGATCAATCCACAGGAGGAATGATCCTCAATTCTATCTCCTTTTCTTTCTCCTGCAAATTTATTTCCATTTCTTAAAAATTTTCCTTCATGGATTTCTCACTTTCTACCGTAACATCCCTGACCCTTCGATCGGCGAAGAGGACGCTACCATACATCAAATCATATGGGCATCTAGCCCCATGTACAAAACATACATACATAATGCTGAAGCAAGATACTTAAAAACATAAAACACACTATGATGCATAATCATTCATATATACAGCGGAAGAAAAACATATTAATTAGCATTCAACATGTACATCATCATTCATCAATGGTAATATGATTGCTGACACAAGATAGGCAAGAATACTTATCTTATAAAGGACTTGTCCTGCAACCAGCTACGTCACTGCAACATTCCACCCAACCATAGGCCCACAAGATCTTTAATCTCTCAGAAATGCTACCACCCCTGAGTCGGGCATGATTCCACAAGGAATAAGGAACTAATGGGCTTACACATAGCCAAGGATAACAACATAACAAGGGTATATAGTTCAGCCAAGCCAACACGGTTGGGTTTATTAGGCGAACATTGGAATAGCCAAGCCAATTAGTTTATCAAGCCATCCAGGAGCTGGGAAAGGCTAAATGCTAATCCAATGAGCTCATTGAAGAGCTAAGGACACCTACACAAAAACTATCCTAACTTCCAAGACACCTACACACACCCAACACAAGGAAATCAGTCCTTTCTCTGCTAAGCAGTCCCTGAGGCCCTGACCTCCCTTCCAGTGCTATTCAAGGGTTGTAGAGAAGAAAGCCAGCCCTCTAGATTTGTCTGTGTGGTTCCCCAAACACACCGGTTTTATCAAGCATATAAGGCCCTCATTCACCACTCCAATGCAGTCCGAGGACAAAACCATTGCGTGCATGCAACAACCAACTATTAAAGATTTAACATGGGATATAGAACTCCCTGGATCGTTCTTGGCCCTATCGTGTCCAAAACAATCACACAGCAACCTAAAGTAGCCCAAATCACAAGGGAAAATGTATCCAACCAGAATGTAGGTACCCCCAGCAATCTACAGCTGATACCGCCATAAAAAGGGGAAAACACAGTCAATCCAGACATGGAGGAGACTATAGCCAGGGATAAATAAGGAAAACACAACCACAATCTCCAAAGGAAGGACATGACAATACATAGACCAATCATACCAAGGGAAAATAGGTTCTCTACGTGAATGGAAGAAAAAACATAAACACAGACCGACAATCAGTGTAAGAACGAAGGGCGAACCCCTACACAATGGATTGTAATACATTTTATACCGCACTCTACATGAGGAAAGTGAATAGCCCACGATCAGAGAGAGTGGATAGATGGTTATCATCCCAAACAGTGCATGAGGAACCACTCCCAGCCCATGCATGACTGAACCAGTTGGTGGAGGTGCATGGGGGAAAGCTTTCCACCCACCCCTACCTATCATTAACTGCCTCAACTCAACAGGGGTTTAAGGTTTGATATGTGGATTTTCCCCATGGGGTCTAGGTTTAGCAATCCCCCCCCCCTCCTTAACCTTAGGAAATCATGCCCTTTTCAATATGGTTGCAGTGAACATAGCTAGTTGGGGTTACTTAATTAAAATGCATAGTTACATGATGCCACAACTTAATATGTATGCCACATATCCCGATATATCATCGGTAACAGTTCCAATCACTAAAACATAACACAACTGAATCAATGGTGGGGATTTTTCTTTCAACTCCACACCATGATTCATTACAATATATACATCACATACATTAATGAAAATAGGGTCAAAAACGGAGTGTTACATTCCCCTCCCCCTTCAATAGCACTGTCCTCAGTGATTTACAAAATTGAACAAAATGCTACACTGGTATCACCTCAGTGTTCCGCAGAATTGAACAAAAATGGATGTGCCAATCGCATGGCATCCTCCAACTCCCACGTAGCCTCTTTAGGTCTGTAGTGCTTGCATTGCACCTTTACCTACCCTATGGCTCGGTTCCAGAGCATTGTGTCCTTCCTGTCAAGGATATGCATTGGCTCAATTTGGAACTCTCCCTCGGGTTCCACCTGAATCACATCCCAATTTATCACATCGTTAGGATCATGTACATATTTCTTAAGCAAAGAAACATGAAAATCATTATGATCTCTAGTACTAGCATGCAATGCAAGTCTATATGCAATAGGCCCTATTCTTTTAAGCACTTCAAACGACCCACAATATCTAGATGACATCTTGGCACAACCTCTAAGCTTCAAGGAACTTTTCTTGGCCCTCATTTGAGGTAGACATGATCCCCAACACTGAACTCTCTGTTCATCCTATGCTTATCTGCATAGATTTCTGTCTATCTTGTGTTGCTTTCAAACTCTGCCTAATATTTACAAACTTTTGCTCCATTTCCTTGAGCAATTCTGGTCCAAGCACAATCCTGTTCACTGGGTTATCCCAATTCAATGGTGTCCTACACCTTCTTCCATACAAAGCTTCATACAGACTCATCCCCAAGGATGTCTGCTGTCCAATGTTATAAGCAAACTCTACCAAGTGTAAGTAATCTTCCCACTTGGTTGGTTTGTCCATGACATACATGTGAAGCATATCTTCGAGCACTTGGTTGATTCTCTATGTCTGCCCATCTGTCTGAGGATGGTAGGCAATGCTAAAGTTTAGCTTTGTACCCAAATCTACAAACAGCCCCTTCCAAAAATTGGAAGTGAACTTGAAATATCTGTAAAAAACTATTGCCTTTAGCAATCCATGCAATTTGAAAATATCCTTCATGAAGATATTTGCAATGTCATCAGTCTTATGCATAGACTTCACTGGTATAAAATGTGCTACCTTTGTCAACTTATCTACCACAACCATGATGGAATCATGTTGTCTCCAAGTCATTGGCAATCCTGTAATAAAATCCATGGAAATAACTTCCCATTTCCATTCTGAAACTGGCAAAGGCTGCAACAAACCCGCTGGATGTTGATGCCTAACCTTTACCTGTTGAAATTTCATGCACCTTGAAATCTATTCAACCATGTCCTTTTTCATTCCTGGCCAAAAGTATTGCTTCCTAGTTGTAGCAATCATCTTCTGATATCCTGGGTGACCAAAATACGGAGCTTGATGGATTTCATCCATAACAACTCTCCTTAAATATGCTACATTCAGAATATAAATTCCGCCTTTATAAGTAAGAAGTCCATCTTCTTCCAATTTATATCCCTCATACCTCTTCTCGAGACATTGTTGCTGCAATTTGTCTTTTACCACCTCATACAATTCATCTCCAGCAGCACAATTAACAATCTGCTACCTCAAATCTGATTGGAAAATACTAAGGGATGCCACATGCATTTCCTGTATCTTCTTGCTAAGCGCATCAGCTACCTTGTTTTCTTTCCCCTTTATGTGCTTGATTTCAGAATCAAACTCACATAAAAATTCCAGCCATCTCGCTTGCCTAGCATTCAAAGTAGGATGATTAAATAGATATTTCAGACCACAATGGTATGTCCCCAGTTCAAATCTCCTACCCATCAAGTAAGGCCTCAACATCTTGAGAGAATGTACTATGGCTGCAAGCTCTAGATCATGAGTGGCATAGTTCTTCTCATGCTCCTTCAACTTTCTTGACTCATAACATATCACATGGTTTTCCTACATAAGGACTCCTCTAAGCCCTTTTCCGCATGCATCGATAGATACCACAAAATATTTCTCTGAATCTGAAACCTTCAACATGGGTGCATTGGTGAGAATATGCTTCAATAGCTGGAAGCTCTCATCACACTTCGAGGTCCATTCGAACTTCATCCCCTTCTTTTGCAAAGAAGTCATGGCATGTGCAAATTTGGAAAATCCTTCAATGAATCTCCTGTAGTATCCTGCAAGTCCCATAAAAGATCTTACATCTGTCACATTTCTTGGAGTAGGCCAATTCATAATGGCTTCAATCTTCTTAGGGTCCACAGA
The DNA here is from genome assembly GCA_001517045.1 of Pseudotsuga menziesii. Classification (NCBI taxonomy): domain Eukaryota; kingdom Viridiplantae; phylum Streptophyta; class Pinopsida; order Pinales; family Pinaceae; genus Pseudotsuga; species Pseudotsuga menziesii. The sequence goes on from LPNX010753104.1 coordinate 143,934, forward strand.
TATACCCTCTTCTGAGATAATGTGACCTAAATACTGAATTCTATCTCTGTAGAAGTCACACTTGCTCAGTTTTGCATACAGCTGATGCCCCCTAAGCAATTGCAATGTCAATCTCAAATTCTCTTCCTACTCTTCCTCATTCTTAGAATAAACATGAATGTCATCAAGGAAAACAAGAACAAACTTGTCCAAATATCTACTGAAGACACTATTGATAAGGCACATAAATGTAGTTGGTTCATTTGTGAGGCCAAATGGTACCACTACAAACTCATAATGTCCATACCTTGTTCTGAAGGTTGTCTTATGAATGTCTTCATCCTTGATTCTCACTTGATGGTAACCATACCTCAAGTCAATCTTCAAAATACTTTTTCTCCTATGATTTGATCAAAGAGGTCATCAATCCTAAGAAAAGGATATTTATTCTTCACAATAACCTTGTTTAACTGTCTGTAATCAATACATAACCTGAGTGTACCATCTTTCTTATTTACAAATAGAACCGATGTTCCCCAAGGAGACATGCTCGGCTAGATATACTTCTTTTCCAACAACTCTTGCAGCTGCATCTTCAACTCTAGCATCTTCAGTGTACTCATCCTATAGGCTGTCTTGGACACTGGTGCTGCTTTTAGCACAAGTTCAATGGTGAAATCAATGTCCCTCTTTGGAGGAAGCCCTAGAATCTCATCAGGAAACACATCCTTAAATTCCTGTAACACCTGATAATCCTCCAGTATAGGAGTTTAATCTCTCGATGGCTCCAAAATATGAGCTGCATACAACTGGCAACCCTTCCTACAGAACCTCTTCAGCTGCATTGCTGAAACTTGCCTTACTAAAATTACCTTTGGAATACCTTTCACAACTACTAAGTTTCCTTCTTTATCCATGCATTCAAATGTCGTGTTATAATAGTCAAGCTTTACTCTGTGAGCCTCTAACCAATCCATTCCAATGAGAACATTATAGGAACCAAGCAGTAGAACATTCGGATCTACACAAGTGACCAATCCATTCATGACCAATGGAAATTTCTCTACCACTTCACTAAATTTTCTCTTAGTTCTAGTGGTTAGCTGAACTAACCAAGATTTCCTATGCTTTAATTTCTTAAAATCACAAATCTCCACTACTCTAGGAGTAATGTAACTATGAGTATAACTAGGGTTAATCAAAATAGAAACAGATTGCTCAACAATCTTACCTACAACTTGAACCATAGTTGACTGGTGATCCTCCTGGTGGTCCTCTAGTGATGCATAGATCATAGGAACTTCCCTTGCTACTTGACCCACTGTTTCTACTTCTTGAATGTTGTAAGTTGGCCTTGCACTCTCATTCTCAAGTGGATAATATTTGTGCAGGTGGGGTCCTTCACATTTCCAACATTTGAGTGGCCTTCTATCCTGTTGTGGATCCTTAGGCTTTTCCCTTGATACTCCAAATGGCTTACTCACAGCTTGGGATGGCTGCTTCTACTGGTTCCTGAATCTAGAAGGTTTGAAACCTTTCCTTCTTTGGTCAAACTTCTCATTTTTCTTGTCCTTCCATTCCTTATGGTAATCAGGTTTACCTTTGCTTTGTTCATAGCAATACTTATCCTTCCTTATTGCTTCTTCAAGAGTTCTAGGTTCATAAAACTCAATTCTATCTTTGTAAGAGTAAGGCAATCCACTCAGAAAACACTAGACCTTCACTTTTTCATCTCTGATGTATCGAACATACCTCAACAATTCCAAGAACTTATTTGCATATTCATCCATGGTTTGCTCCCCCAATCTTAACTCATGGAACTCCTTAATCTTATCATCATAATACCTGTCAGATAGGTATTTCTGCTTAAAATACTTCTTGAACTATTTCCACTTTAGTTTCCTTTCACTGATCCTCTTTACTTACTTGAAGTGCTCCCACCAAATGGATGCTCTTCCATTCAGATTGAATATGGCAACTCTTGACTTCATGTTTCCTCAATAATCCTGCACTTGGAAGTACTTCTTTATCCCAAGAAGCCAAGCTTCAGCCTCTTGTCTCGTCTTTATCTCACAATCAAATGTAGGAGGTTTAGCTTTCTTAAATTCATCCTGAGAGTGATCCCTATGGTGTCTTCTTCTTTTCCTTTTGTGAGAAGATGAGCTTGTATCTCCACTGGATTCTTCAAAGCCAAATGATCGACTAGAAGTCCTTCTCCTTCTCCTAGTTCTGCTCTTACTGCCTTCTAGTCTTGTTGTAATTCGTCTAGAGTCTATCTTTCTCTGCAAATATATCAAACTCTACAACATGGCAGCATTCAACTAATGCTGCTCTTCCTAGGCTTTAATCAAGATTCTCATGGTGGTTGCAACCTCAAATGGTGTCTCCTGGAATCTCCTTCCAGTAGACTCTATGTCATCATTTCCATTACAGAAATTTTCTCCCATGGAATCATATCCATCATGGGTGCTCATGACTGAACCACTCCTTGCTTTACCACACTGTTCTACTGGGAATACTACTCTTGGAGGTGACTATGATTCTGCAAATGTGTTAGTAGCAAACTGTTAGATACATATCATTAATATAAATCAGAACTATTTACCTTCCTCTTCTGGAAATTCATAAAATAACAATTTTGCTAAAACACAAAATGTTATCTCTTCTTGTTCAGCCCTGTAATCTACTGACAGTCTGCTGAAAAATCCACTAAAAAATAGCTGGAAACTGCTGAGAAAATCTCTTTGGAAAATCCAAAATTTCCTTCGGCCCAATTGGACCCTTCCCAACAATTTTTCTGACACTCCTACGGTTGAAACACCTAACATTCCACTGTATCAGATCTTCAGTCCTCTAAGATTCTAGACTTTTCACCTATTTCCTTTCGTTGTATCGGGCCTGTAGTGGTCTAATACCCCTATTTTTATCGGCGATGAGGACCATTTACCGCATCAGCAGGGAAACCAACTAATCCACTGCATCAACAGTCGGGTGATTTAGTGCATCAGGTGGCTAGTTTTCTATGGTTCTGCAACAATGGCCAATGATCCTTCTATGTCTTCCATGGCCACAAGCCTCTCGACGATCGGAAGCACTACCTATTGCGGTGTCGGGCAGTTAGTCTTCTAGGCAGCCGCAATAGCAGTTCATAATCTGTTAAATTTTTTTGATCGGCGGTCGGAAACACAACTAATACAGCTTCAATAGTCAAAATCTTTATCCGTCGGAATGTTAGTGCTCTATACTTCTGCAATGGCAGACGCATGAACCATTAACTCCTTCCAATGTCATCGGAGACCAATACAACTAACTTCCACCGATCGCCGATGTGTTTCAACAATTATAAAAAAAATTAAAATTTCTTCTTTGCATCGGTTCTTCCTTCAACTAACGTTCGCTGATCCACTTCACTAGCCTCAGCAACTTCATCTTCTATGTGTTGGTGATCCCAACAACTATTCATCTACGATCCCAACCACTATTCTTTTTTGATCGTCGATGATCCTTTTCCTTAGAAAATTTTTGAAAATTTTCAATTGCGTCGGCTGTCGGAACGAATTTCCTCTGCGGCATCGATGGTTGGGGACTCTATTCGTCGGAAGGATAGTCCTCTAACCATCCACAATGGTGGTGCACCATTAGCTAACCCCTTCTGATGTAGTCATTAAACTTTTTTCCACATCGACAAATAGATCATCTAAGCATCGGTGATTCGATCAACTAATCATCACCGATCGCTGATGATTTCACTACTTCGTAAAAAAAAAATTCAAAATTTCCTCTCTGTTGCGAGTGAGATTTAGACTAAAATTCTTCCATGTCAGAGGAACTTCTCACTTAGTTTTTTGATGCACCAATAATTCTGGCACTTAGAAATTTTTTGAAAATTTTCTTGTCATTCACCCCTTTTCTCGTGGTTTCTTCTAGGCAGTAGGCACCCTGCCTCTGTTAGCTGCTTCTCATGACCCTTTAGGCCCCAAATGCTACAACATAAGCTCTGTCATTGCATATTCACAGCTCATTCAGGCCCATGGGACAAACTGGTTCTGATACCACACTCTAACATCCCTGACCATCCCACCGGCGAAGAGGACGCTACCATACATCAAATAATACGGGCATCTAGCCCCATGAACAAAACATACATACATAATGCTGAAGCAAGATACTTAAAAACATAAAAAACACTATAATGCGTAATCATTCATATATATAGCAAAAGCCAAACATATTAATCAACATTCAACATGCACATCATCATTCATCACTGGTAATATGATTGCAGACACAAGTTAGGAAAGAATACTTATCTTATAAAGGACTTGTCCCGCAACCAGCTATGTCACTGCAATGTTCCACCCAACCATAGGCCCACATTCACTTTAATCTATCGGCAACGCTGCCACCCCTGAGTTGGGCATGATTCCCCAAGGAATAAGGAACTAATGGGCTTACACATAGCCAAGGATAACAACACAACAAGGGTATATAGTTTATCCAAGCCAACACAGTTGGGTTTATCAGGCGAACATCAGAATATCCAAGCCAACAAAGTTGGGTTTATCAGGCCATCTAGGAGCTGGGAAAGGATAAATGCTAAGCCAGTGAGCTCATTGAAGAGCTAAGGACACCTACACCAAAACTAGCCTGACTTCCAAGACACCTACACACACCCAACACAAGGAAATTAGTCCTTTCTCTGCTATGCAGTCCCTTAGTCCCTAACCTCCCTTCCAACGCTATTCAGGGGTTGTAGAGAAGAAATCCATCCCTCTTGCTTTGTCTATGTGGTTCCCCAAACACACCGGGTTTATCAAGCATATGGGGCCCTCATTCACCACTCCAATGCAGTCCAAGGATAAAACCACTACGTGCATGCAGCAACTAGCTATTAAAGCTTTAACAGGGGATATACAACTCCTTGGATCGTTCTTGGCCCTATCGTGGCCAAAATGATCCCACGGCAACCTATAGAAGCCCAAATCACAAGGGAAAATGCAGCCAACCAAAATGTAGGTACCCCCAGCAATCTACAACCGATACAGCCATAAAAAGGGGAAAAACAGTCAATCCAGACATGGAGGATACTACAGCCAGGGATCAATAAGGAAAACACATCCACGATCTCCAAAGGAAGGACATGACAATACACATTCTGATCATACCAAGGGAAAATCGGTTCTCTACGTGAATGGAAGAAAAAGCATAACCATAGACCAACAATTAGTGTAAGAGTGAAGGGAAAACCCCTACACAATGGATTGTAAAACATTGTATCCCTCACTTTCCATGAGGAAAATGAACAACCCACGATCCGAGAGAGTGGAAAGATGGTCAGCATCCCAAACAGTGCATGAGGAACCACTCCCATCCCATGCGTGACTAAACCAACTGGTGGAGGTGCATGGAGACAAGCTTGCCACCTGCCCCTACACATCATTAACTTCCTCAACTCAACATGGGTTTAATATTTGATATGTGGATTTTTCCCATGGGGTCTAGGTTTAGCAATACCTCCCCTCCTTAACCTTAGGAAATCATGCCCTTTTCAATATGGTTGCAGTGAACATAGCCGGTTGGGGTTACTTAATTAAAATACATAGTTACATGATGCCACAACTTAATATTTATGCCACATATCCCGATATACCATCGGTAATAGTTCCAATCACTGAAACATAACACAACCAAATCGATGGTGGGTATTTTTCATTCAGCTCCACACCATGATTCATTACAATATATACATCACATACATTAATGCAAACGGGGTCAAAACCGGGGTGTTACATCTACTACCGAGGCCATGTATTCTTTCCATTGGTTTTCTTTATCAACAAACTTCAATAATTTTTCTTGACAATCAGTGAGCTGATTATTCAAGTTCTCCTTTTCTTTTTCTATCTCAACTAGTTTATAACCCTCTATTACCTGGGTGGTAGGTATAAGAATCTTCTTTTTCAATAACTAAATGTATTTTTATTCCTCACCCAGCAACCTTTGGATCCCATCTCCCTTATCATATTGGCCTCCAGTAGCTAGCAGCTCAGTTTGCAGCTTCTTTATCTGTGTTTTGTGGGCCTTATTTTGTGCCTTTTCTTGCCTCAATTGGTTCTCAATTTTACTTTTGAGGTTCTGTAACTTGGATAATGCCAGAGTGATCTTCGGCAAGTGAGTAAACAAGATATCTCTTTTCTGCTTGTGCAAATGAATCATGGCAGGTATGGGGATATCATCCAAGTTCATTTTTACTTCAGCAACACTGTTCTTGGTTTCCAAGGAAAAGTTTAGAGTGTTTTGTACATAGTCCCTCACCGAAACCAAAGAAACATATTGATTAGAAATATTTCTTACTTCAAAATATAATTTTAGAGTCTCTTCTGAAGTTATGTCTTTTAAGCCTTTTTATTTATCCACTAACTTTGCTTTATTCTTTAACTGGGAGGAGGAATCGACATGAGTACTATCTAAAAATGTATACTCTTTTACCTAAAATGGAGGTCATGATATATTCATTTTAATTTTCCCTTTGTCTACAGCTATATCTAGGACAAGTTGTTCTTCAGTTTCAACTTTCTTCCTTTTCGGAGTTTCAGTAGTGTCCTCCTCATTGATATTCATTGCCTCAGGAAAATATATTTTATTATTTCCTTCTGATTGACTGGCCAATGGAGTAATGATCTCTATTGCAGCAAACAAATTGGATATATTAGGCAATAAAGAGAAAACCTCTCCTATACGAGAGATTTCATATTAATCTAATTCAACAATATTTGGGGCCTCCTTTGGGTAATTAGACCACTTAGTAGCTTCTTCCAATCCCACAACCTCTTCGTGTTTAATAGGATTTCTCTTTTGAGCCATTCTCCTATTTGAGATAACCTGGTCAGGGTCATAGTTGATTGAGGGTTCTATCCCAAATCCTAACTCTCTAAGTAAACCTTCCACCATTGGAAAAGAACCATTATTCTTAACGGTGAATGTACCTACAACCCAAGGGTATTTGATGTCAGTGGACTTCTTATATTTCAAGAAGTGTTTAATCTCTATGAACAAATTTTGTCTTATGAAATCCATCGAGAAAAATATTGGAGTCGGGAAGGTTGGTAACATGTAAGGTGACTAAGTGAAATCATACAATGTGATCACTATTTCATATTCAGACAGGAACCAATATCCTGTTCTCTTTTATGTAGAAGCTTGCAACAGATCCCACAACTCTGACAGCACCCAAGGCGGGATCTTTTGGGAAATGGCAACATAAATCTCTATCATGAGGAAATTCATGAACTTGGTATAATCCTTGTACATTTCATCGTTAATACCAATTTTGGTAGCTGTATAATTATCCTTGTTGAAAGAAAGAAAAATATTCAATAGATATGTCTGGAACCTAAAAGTTTTGGTCTTGTGGAAGTTCATTAGTTGAGAATGAATATTCTCAGCTAAGAACTCATCAAATTTAGTGCATGACACTTGTAATGACTGATTGGGTTCGTTTGACTCAACAGGACAAGTGCTTAAAATGAAGAGAAGACTCATAAGGGTTTCATGGATGTATTTATCTATGTCTAGACCCAAAAATTGACATAACATGGTTACTACACACTTGGTTTCTTCGTTAAAGAGGGTTGCATCGATTAGTAGTGATCGAATGGATGACTCATCTTCTGGCTTGAAACATCTCTTAAAAAAACCTTCTTTCTCTCAATGGCGGACTCCTTAAAACATCAGAGTATAGACACTTCATTGTAATATTTATCCTTTAAGGTAAAATATTCAGGGATAGACAGGGTTTGCCTAACGACTGAAAAATTAATAGGACATAGAATGGTGGAGTGGTTGAGGTTCATTATGACTCTTTATGACAGACAATAGTTTTTTACACACCAATCCACAAATTCCGGGAAACCAGGGGTTTGTTTAGTAACAAAAAGGTGAAAAAAGGACTGGTAGATGTTATGAAGGTCTGTTCCCTGGTCCCTTAGCAAATTCAAAAAAAAAATTCACAACTTCAATGAGTCCTTTTAAAATGACAGGATAAAAAAAATCAACATTCCTATCATCCAACAGTTCTTCTATTTTCAGATACTCTAAGCCCTGATTTTCTATATTTTCCATTTCAACCCTTTATACAACTTTCAGGGGGAACAAAAAGGAACTACTTGGTGTTTGACAAGTAGTTGATGGATGCCATAGGAATTGGCTCCTTCTGTACTATTTATCATCTTATTCTACCGATGCAAGATAATCAAACAATGTACAGTCTTTTATGATTTTCCATATTCTTAACTGTTTTACATCTTTGGTGATCAAAATGTTTCACATCCTTCCATTTCTACCCGAACTATTTTGCACCATTGATCTTCTGTGCTATTTTGATTTCATTATTCTCCCTCAATTTGTCATTTCCCTTAACTTCTATTCATCTCACATTCTGAAGTTATATATTAACCATTGATCTCGTCATGGATCCCTTTTAACCACCATTTTCCTTTTTCCTTACTAATTCTATGATTTGAAATGCACCTTAAGAGTGGGAATCTTCTATTTGTGAAGAGGTTCTAGACCATAGATCCTTACCTGATCATATTTGGATCGTTCATCTAGTTATACCTTTATCCACCTTTTGCGAGCTATGTATTATTTCTCACCCTTGCATCTTCGCATTGCGAAAAAAAATTCATCCGTAGATCGAAGTCTACTACAAATATGGAACGTTCACTAGTGCTACTCCTACTGTATTTTGTGAACCACATCTTTTCTATCCTGCATGCATGTTCCCATCACGAAATCCTTCACGATCTAAGATCTCCACCTTTTTTTAATCGTCTCCATTCTATGTGGAGGCCCCTTAGAATTTTGTGACACCGAGTCAAACTATCCATCGTGTGAGTTCTTTGGGGGGATCTTTCCAAACCCCCCAAAAGTCCTGTTGGAATTTTGGGCAAAGGGGGTTTAAAAAAAGCCACCAAAAGTCAAATTCTCAAGAATTTTGAGGGTTTTTTTTAAGGACCGCCCCCAAATACCTTAAAAACTTTTTTTGTGGGGGGGGGGATTAGAAAAACCATAGAAAGACACATTTAGAGGGGGTCTTTCTAAAAACCCCCAAAAATTCCTCAGAATTAGACGTTTGAGGGGGATTTTTAAGGACCTCCCCCAAATTCCTTAAAAGACTTTTGGGGTTTAGCAAAACCGCTGTAAGCCACCTTTAGTTCGATTATTTCTAAACCCCCCCCAAAAAAAGTCCTGAGAATTAAAATTTTGAGTGGGATTTTTAATGACTTTCCCCATAAATACCTTAAAAAAAATTTGGGGGCAGTTTAGAAAAAATGCAGCAAGACACCTTTAGGCGGGGCCTTTCTAAATTCCTCCCCCCCAACAAAAAAAGTCCTGAGAATTATAGTTTTGAGGGTGGTTTTCAAGGACCGCCGCCAAATACCTTAATTTTTTTTTGGGTGGGGGTGGTTAGAAAAAATGTTGCAAACCACCTTTATCGGGGGTGTTTCTAATCCCCCCCCCCCCCCCCCCCCCCCCCCCCCCCCCNTTTTTTTGGGGGCAGGGTGTTTAATAAACCGCCCCCAAAAGTATTGAGAATTGGAATTTGGGTGGGGGCTTCAAAAAACGGCCCCAAAAGTCCCAAGGATTGCACTTGGGGGGCGGTTCTTTAAAAATTGCCCCCAAAGTCCACTTTTCGGGACTTTTTCAGGGGTGTTTTTAATAACTTCCCCCAAATACCTAAGAACATTTTTAAGGGGGGTTTGGCAAAACCGTCATAAGTCAAAACCACCCCCAAAAGGGTATTTTGTTGTAGTGTGTTAGCACTATGTTTGAATTTTTGGATTATGGGATCGTAGGGTTTGGAAATGGTTATCTTTGAATATTTCATGAAAGCACCCTTGGAATTAACAGTTTAACATGATATTCATAATAGGATGTTGGATGATGAAAATGAGTTTGATTTACGGCGGTAGATAACTCCCTCTTTGGATCATGCAGTGGCGGAGACGAGGTAAATAACGATAAGATCGATGGTCCAGATGCAAGGTGATGAAGATAAAGGATGGAAAGACATTCCTTCAGTCAAAGATGTGAGGTAATATTCGGTCTTTTAGTTTGCGAGGTTGGTTAGGAGAGAAGTGTTGGAGGGTCGAGATTGACGCAAACCCACATCAAGGGCCATAAAGGATTCCACTAGGGAAACATGCGCAGAGGGAGAAACATTTCCAAATCGTGGAATATGTTAAATGGAGAAAGGATCGGATGGTTGAGATAAATGCGGAGATAGATCTGCTGTCATAGTCAATTCTGTGATCTGAACTAGCAAGGGTAAAGTTGATATTTCGAATAACGAAAAAATGGTAGGGGCTACATAGATCAATGGTCTCGACATGAGGTCTAGGTTGATCTACAGACCTGGTAAATTCCACGATGTAAAGGTGCTTGATCGATTGAATGAGGGAATATAGATGAAGTGTTAAGGTATTCATAATGGAATGGTCCCGATGAAGGTCATTTCTTGATCAATGGTCGATGTTGATTTTCAAGAATCAAGTACTGCAGGTGGCTAGTGTTGGATTCTGGTGTTAAGAAGCCACATGCCAAATGCTCAGAGTGCAAAGAAAAGGATCCATGTGGAGTTGAAAAGGTTTGTTCCTTCTGAGCTGTGAAGAAGGCTGACTATGGGAAGGATATAAACTCCTTTTCCAGCTCTGAAACCATGCAAAAGTGTGCCTTTGAGCACAGAACAAACACAAAGGGAAGAACACATTATTGACTCAATAGACATACAGTTGGTCGAGCCCTGTAAGAAATGGGCCACTTGAAGCATCCTATGATTTCATTTTCACGACCCGCAAGCTCAGAAACAAAAATGCCATGCTGCCATCTAGACCACGCACTCGCACTAACTCCATGATGTCTATTTGAATATATGTACACCATGGTAGAAGTACGAAATTCTAGTTTTTAGTTTTGATTATGACTGTAAACAGTTCTAGATCCTATTTCGAGGACTAGCCTCAGGCATCTAAGACATTATAAATAGGCTCCCCACAAAGGGGAGAGGGATTGGGAATTTTCAAGAGCATGGGCTCTCCATTGTCATATGTTTTGGTTTCCCAGAGTTGAATAAAATTGCAGAGGAGGAATGATAAACCTTCCTAGCAGAGATTGTTGTGCCATCTTTTTCTTCAATAAGTAACTTCTTTATGTGACTTTTATCCTGTTTTCATTCCAATTTTTGTTTGATTTCATGTTTGGGAATTAGTGTATATGGTCTAGAATTCATCTCGCATGCTCTACATCCATTCTTCAAGCATTTTTAAACATTTTATGCTAAACTATTGCAGAATTCACCCTAGTGAGGTGCTCTGTTTGAAGAGATGTTTCCCTATGTCCGCTAATTGACTTGCTAATACCTCCAGATTGAAGAAATGGTGTCTATATTGCCTCTGTCCAGAAACCTTTAGACATCTTACCTCTTGCAACTTATTTCAAATATGATAGTTGACTCCTTGGCCCAATGGTCTCCTCCACGATTGTCCCACTAAACCTTATAGAAAACTCATTCTATTAAGAAATATGACCTTCTTACTGTCCTTGATTGAATATTTTGAGTATGAACACATTGTAAAAGTGAGAGATCCCTCTCTGATTGTATTGGGTCAGAAATACAGTCTAAAGCAGTTTTGTTGTTACCTCGAGATTTTCCTTTCAGAACCTGTGTACATTCTGAGTGCTAACAAATTGGAGCTATTGCCAGGGATGAAGCTTAAAATCCTCCCTGGGTGTGAAAGACAAGTTTGAGATCCAATTGTTGATGGTGAATAGTAGTCAGACATCAAGAAGGTTGTGCATCTTTCACCTGGCGGCTCCCTTCTCAAAGAATCTACCTTTCAGTGACTCCACTGGTGATATGATACAGAGATCAAGCTTTCAAATAAAAATCACAGGCTCTACTGGGGAAATGAGCTCATTGAAAAAATATAGACATGCATGATAAAAGGATAAGGTACGCAAGTTTCAGCTTCCTCCAATATGTCTTATCCTTTTCTGAAGTTTTTTTACCATCTCTTCCTAAGCTTATCAAAACAATTTTTCACTATGCATTGCACTCAAAACAACACCATGAATTTACTTTTGTATGTCATTCTTTACAAATGGAAATTATGCCATCACCCTGTATGTTTGATTTTTATCAAGATCTTTAATTCGAACCACGGGAAATTAAAGGCCACCCTTGTGAGACTCATGAAACCTCAGTTGACAATACTTTTGTTCCACACGACTCTGTTTCTTCCAATATACCAAAACGATATAGAATGATTCACTTACCTATTATTCTTCATGATTTCCATACAAATCACTACAAGTACCTTCCTAAGTTTGATGGAGAATCCAAGAACCTTACAGCTGAAAAAAATTTGCAATCCTTTGAGCATTTCCTTGACCTTTTTGAAGTAGAACATGTTGATGTTTGCATGAGGGATTTTTCCCAATATTTGCAAGGAGATGCTAAGGAATGGTTCAAGCACTTTCATCCTAAATCCATCAGTACACGGGAATAGCTTTCTGACATCTTTTTGAAATTTTGGGGTAAAATAAGGCCATTGGACCAAATACTTTCGGAGTTCTATTTCCTGAAGAAATAGGAGGGTGAAACCATGGCTAGTTTTAATAAGAGGTTTGCAACCTTTTACTATAACATGCCAAAGGGAATTCAGCCTCTTGAAAATGCTGCTAAGCATAATTATGCAGTTGCCTTTCATCTTGAAATGTCATTGCTTCTTTTGGAGAAAAAGTCAGTCACATTGCAGCACATGTTTATTGATTTTTTGGAGGTTGAAGATAATCTGAGGGTGTCTAAAAGATTTTTAGACCAAGACAATAGTGATAAAATGGAAAATAAATTAGACTTGGTTGAGAAACATAAACAAAAAGAGACATTCTCTGTACATCTCAAACCCTCTCTTAGTAAACAGAGAAATTATCAGCCCAATGATATAAAAAAAGATGGCTCTACTAATATGTTTTCTGAAGATTGCAATCAACCTATTACAAATTCTGTTAGTGCTGATTTTAAAAAGGATTTTGGAATGCACACATATGATGAATATGAGGATGAATGCCTATAAGTTATACCTAAAAAACAATCTATCAAGTTGAGGTCTGTTAGTAAAGAAAAGCTGACTATAATCCAAAGCTAGAAGGCTGAAAAAATAGGGGGCCATGAGTGTTCTAAAGGTGGCAGTTTACCTTTGTGTTATTCTTCATTTGAAATGATAGGACAGAGACTTAAAGCCTCTAAACAGAAACAAAAAGTTGAGGATATGGTACATTTCATGAACTTGTTTGAAATAGAAGGTGACGAGGATGAATAATCATCCCGTCAATCTTAGCTAATGGATGAATCAGTGGTTTGCAATGAGGTATTGGATCACAAAGCAAGAGGTGAGGATTCCCAAATTAATGCTGCTATTAATCTTTCACATTCATAAATTTCTTCCCACAAAGAAGGATTGAGTTGTCTTGATTTTGATGGAAACAAGAATGATATCTCTGCTGAAGCATATAAGGAAGGTAAAGTTTTAAATTCAGAAATTGCGAATGAAATGGTGGACACTTTATTCGAAATTATTCATGATAGTTCCTTTCAAATTTTTTTGAAGATAAGTTTGACAGTATGCTAGAGGAGTTACATTTTGCACAACTCTCCTATGGTAAGCAAGGGACAGACTATGTTGATAGTTTTCATGTTTTCTATGATTTGGTGGAAGAATACATGGAGAAGCTGGGTAATAGTAATGACTAGTTATATATCTACTATAAAGATCAATTTATTTGTTATAACCTTCTTCCATTATGTCTATCATCTATGTTTTTAATCAAGAATGAAAAGAAACAAAGTTATTGGATAAATTGCTTGACTAACTTCATTGGAATTCAAAGTTTACTTGATTGGGCATGTGTGATCAGTTAAGTAGGATATGTAGGCATGAATAAGATTGACATGGAGATCATTTCTTTCAGCATTTTTGAGTGTAGTTTTAGTTTCAAGCACAGTTACAGTCATTTTTAGTTTTCAGAGTATGGTTAGGTGAGAGTTTACAGATTGACAAGAATTTGTTTACATAGTATTTGAGTTTGTGTTTTAGCTCAGAGCAGATTGGGGGTTCCAGAGAAAGACTAAGAGTATCCCAATGTACCTACCACTTGGTCTACAGGGTTCTTTGCTACGTCGCTCGGAGGATAGCATCCCTAATGGAGCCATCTGTTAGCACTATGTTTGAATTTTGGGATTATGGGATCGTCGGATTTGGAAATGGTTATCTTTGAATATTTCATGAAAGCACCCTTGGAATTAACAGGTTAACATGATATTCATCGTAGGATGTTGGATGATGAAAATGATTTTGATCTATGGTGGTATATAACTCCCAATTTGGAGCGTGTAGTGGTAGAGAGGAGGTAAACAATGATAAGATCGATTGTCCAAATGCAAGGTGATGAAGATCAATGATGGAAAGAAATTCCACCAGTCGAAGATGTGAGGTAATATTCGGTCTTTTGATTTGTGAAGACAGTTAAAGGTGAGAAGTGTTGGAGGGTCAAGATCAATGCAAAGACATATCAAGGGCCATAAAGGATTCTGTTGGGGAAACATGCGCAGAGGGAGAAACTTTTCCAAATCGTGGAATATGATAAAGGGAGAAAGGATCTGACAGTTGAGATAAAGGCGGATATAGATCTAGGGTCATAGTCGATTCCGTGATCTGAACTAGCACAGGTAAAGTTGATATTTTGAATCATGAAAAATGTTAAGGGCTGCATAGATCAACGGTCTCAACACGAGATATGGGTTGATCGATGGACGTGGTAAATTTCGTGATGTAAAGGTGCCTGATCGATTGAATGAGGGAAGATTGATGAAGTGTTAAGGTATTTAGAATGGATTGGTCCTGATGAAGAAGTTTCCTGATCAATGGTCAATGTTGATTCTCCTGAATCAAGTTGCGTGGGTGGTTGGTGTTGGATTTTGGTGTGAAGAAGCTGCATACCAAATGTTCATAGTGCAAAGCAAAGGATCCACGTGGAGTTGAAAATGTTTGTTCCTTCTAATTTTTGAAGAAGGCTGAGTATGGGAAGGATATAAACTCCTTTTACATATTTGAAAAGAAAGATGCCTTTAAGAACATAACGAATATAAAGGGAAGGACACGCTGCTGACTCAACATACAAATAGGTGCTCAAGCCCAGTCAGAAATGGGCCACAAGAAGCATCCTGAGACATCGTTTTCATGACCTGCAGGCTCAGAAATAGAAACGTCATGCTTCCATATAGACCAAGCATGCGCACTAAATCCATGATGTTTGTTTGAATATATGTAAACCGTGGTAGAAGTACCACATTCTATTTGTTAGTTTTGATTATGGTTGTAAAAAGCTCTAGATCCTATTTCGAGGACTAGCCTCAGGGATATAAGACATTATAAATAGGCTCCCCACAAGGGGGAGAGGGGTTGGGAATTTTCAAGAGTGGGGGCTCTCCATTGTAATATGTTTCAGTTTTCCAAAGTTGAATAAAATTGCAGAGGAAGAATGATAAACCTTCATGGTAGAGATTCATTTACCTTCTTTTTCCTGAATAAGTAACTTCTTTACATGACTGTTTATCCTGTATTCATTCCAGTTTGTATTTTCTTTCATGTTTTTCCATTAGTGTTCATGGGCCAGAATTCATCTCGCATGCTCTAGGTCCATTGTTGAAGAATATTTAAACATTTTTTTCTAAAGTATTGCAGAATTCACCCTAGTTAGGTTCTTTGTTTGACAGGATCTCTCCCTTTGTCTGCTAATCGAGCTACTAATACCTCCAAATTAAAGAAACAGTGTTTGTCTTGCCTCTTTCCACAAACCTTCATACTTCTTGCCTCCTACAACTTATTTCAAATTTTATAGTTGACCCCTTGGCCCAATGGTCTCGTCCACGATTGTCCCACCAAACCTTATAAAAACAAACTCGTTCTATTCATAAATATGACCTTCTAACTATCTTTGATTGAATATTTCGAGTATAAAAACATTGCAAATAGTGAAAGATCCCTCTCTTATTGTATTGGATCATAAATACAGCCTAAAACAGTTTTTCTATTACCTTGGGATTTTTCTTTCACAGCCTAGGTACGTTCTGAATGCTAACATAGTGTAAGGTACTATGTAACTCGATTATAATTACTTCTTTTATCTGATAGGGTGACTTAAACTCTCAACTCTATTTGATTTGCGTGGATAGGGATTGACTTGATTGTTATTATACCAACTTACTCTTTTATGGATATGACAGTTTGGCTAGACTTGTGATATACTTAGTTTTTATGCTAACTCTCATTCAATCACTAGCAGGTCTTCCACAATGGGACTAGTTGTAAGGATTGTAGCTTGTGAAGGAGGAATTGTATTCAAGGTTTGATATCAAGTGAAGAACCATAACTAATGTTGTTCCACACCATACACATTTAAAAATTGACATGTGTTAATATTCATAAAGCATTTATCCTCCGATGTAATTCCTTACAACTGTCACCCACTTTAACCTTTTGGAGAACAATGTTAATGCTACACTCATGGTAGCTCTACTTGCTATTCTATATGTAGCTAGTTTCAAGCAACCATGTCAATGCCATTGTTCTGCTCCTAAGTTTTCTAACTTGAACCATTTTGTTGTTGTTATTTATATAGTATCTAGTCCTTCCTTTAGGTTTGAGCATACTGGTACTCAGCGCATGCAACTCTTCCCTCATCACTATAATATTCTCGATGTGGGATATATCTAAGATTTTACAAGCTCAGTAATTTTGTCTCTGCTCTCCTCATCCTGTAGACACATAAAATATCATGAATTAATGAAAATACTAGGGTTTTGTTAAGGTTTCACGCTTAGAGGAATCATGAATGATGTAAGGTTTTCGTTATTTCCTGAACTATATTATTTGTATAAATAATAATAAATTTTTTTATTTTCTTTACTTGTCATTTCCATAGTGAAAAAGGTGTAGGGATTAGTTTAATTTCTCTTCCTTGTGTAAGTCACTTGCCTTACCTTTCTATCATATTTTTAGTAGAAATAGGTATCAATCTTTGAAGAGGTGAAAAATATAGGGTTTGTTGCCAACATCACTATATTTTTTGATATTGAGATTTTTCCTTTCCTTTCCAATTTAATAATCTAAAAAAAATAGAGTTGTCGGTTTAAGTTGTATCCTTCACATAGTGAAGAATGTGTTTATCTCAGGGTTACAACATGCTTCTATGTTATCTAAAAGAGTTGTTCTTCCTACAGTTTTTAAAGGAAATTACAGTGGATATTAAACCCTATTTTCAAAAATAATGTATATGTTGTTGCGATTTAACCCTCCCTTGGAGTACTAATTATGAATAGTGAATGTGTTTTAATTTATGTGATGTCTTTTATTAATATTGTAGCTTGTATGTGTTTATGGATACTTTAGTTACATCTCATCTAATGATATCAATATTACTTTTAGAATTCATTATTTGTAGAGTTGTAACACTGAATTTATTAAAGATGAAGTGACCTTAGTTTTATGGCTCTATTGCTGAAATAATAAAAGAGGCTTTGCAAGTTAGGGTTCTTTCCACGACCCTTTTTATGGAATACTAGTTATTAGTTATTTCCTAGGGTTTAAAGCTACTTAATTTGAAGTTAGGGTTTACATATACTCATTGCAACTGTGTGTTGGCTGGTATCTAGGATTTATATTTTATGCATGTTATTAATGAATATTTCATTTGGGTATCTATTACCATTTACATGGGTAGGTAATATAATTGAATAACTTCATAATAATAAGGAAATATTTGGTCAAGATTCATGAATCCTATGTAGCTACCATTTGCACTAATATAAAACACATTTCATAAACAGTCTCTAAATTTGTCCACACAAGAATTACAAAGCGTAATAAGCCATTTCATCTAATTATAATTATAAAACACATTTCATTATCATAGTCACATAAGGTTTCAGTTTATTAGAAAAATATATCTGATTCTGTGTGGAAATGAAAGGTAAATAACCACACACCACCTGGCCTTCGGAATCCTCAAGAATTGTTAGTCTACAAGGTATCCACCCCCTTGCATAGATTCCTAAATTTATGACTCACTTCGTCCATCTTTCAAGTTACCACCAGTCTAATGATAAGAGTTAGTTGTTGCAAAACCTAGCACATTTCATGTGCTCGTTGATGGTTCTACTTCATAGTCTATCACCACTTAGATGTTCACTGATATCTCTATGTTATTTCTCAACAATTTTCTAGAGTGTACACCACTTTGAGTGATCTCTGGCTGTTCTCCATTCTCTTTTCTAGGTTCCTCTTTATTTATCAAGCTCACCCCCCTCTTTTCCTTGCTTAGGATTTTAATAGCTAATAACTAACTCCTATCAAAGATTGGCCACTTTTCATTGTAAAGACAGGTGATGGTTTAGTTACTACCATAAAATTAAGTTCTATCAATTAAATGCATGGTTTTCTAACTTACATATCCAACATTCACAATTTAATATTAAAATAATACTTCTATAAAATTTATGATTTTTTTATCACAAAATAAAAATCAAACAAAATTACTTGCAATGTTAGAATGGGTATTACAGTGCTCCCCTCCTAAAGTCCTTTTACCATCATCAATGACTATTCAGTTTCATTTTGATTTTGAAATAGAAATGGCTAAACTAGTTTTATTACATTCTCTCTTTACTATGTAGTTTCCTCTGTAGCATAATGCTCCCATTGAAATTTAACTTGTACAATGGTTTTTTATGAAGCAGGACCTCTATTATATAAAGGAAGCACATTGGTTTTGTGTCAGAGTCTCCCTTCGGTTCCACCTATACATTATTCCAATAAATGATATGAGATTTATAAGAAATATTTTTTTTTAATAATGAGACATGAAAACAATAATGAATTATTATGTGTGGAGGAAGAGGCTATTGATAAGCTAGATGTCCCACTCTATCCAATACATCAAAGGGTCCCACGTATTTGGGTGCAAGTTTGGAATATGATCCTATTCTTAAGGTACTTTTATTTGGTTTGATCCATAGGAGAAAATGTTCCCCTACATTGTACTCTATAGCTGTCCTCTTATTGTTGCCATAAATTTTTTGTTTGTCCTGTACAACTTTTAAGTTTTTTTTTTGTCTTACCATTTTTTCTATCTTTTCCAACATGTCTTGTCCTAAAGCCATTATGTCTTCAGGATTACTCTAACTCAAGGGAACTGTACACTGCTTTCCATACAATACATCAAAAGGGATTATTTTCAGAGAATCTTGATAATTGTTATTTGATCCAAATTCCACTAAATGAATATAGTCTTCCCACTTACCTGGTTGATTCATTACATACATCCTTGGCATATACTCTGGTGTTTTATTTACCGACTTAATTTGACCATCTGTTTGAGGATGATATGTTGTACTAAAATTCAACTTTGTATCCATTCCTTTAAATAGTGATGTCTAGAAGTTTGAGCTGAATTTTGTGTCTAAACCAGGGATGACTGTTTTCCATATCCCATGAAGTCTGAAAACTTCTCTCATAAATATGTCAGCAATTTTTATAGCTTTATAATTGATTTCACGGTTATAAAAATGGTTTCTTTGCTTAATTTATCCACTACAACCATAATGGATTTGTATTGTTTCCTTTTTTTAGGTATCCCATTTTATAAAATACATGGCTATAGTTTCCCATTTACATTCTAGAATGGGTACAGGTTGCAATAGTCCGGCTGAATTTTGGTGAAAAACCTTAACTTGTTGAGATGTAAAGAACCAAGCTACATATTCAACTGCTTCTTTATTTAAGTTGGGCCAATAATTTTTTTTTTTAAGTTGTTCTAAGTTTTTGATACCATTGGTGTCCCACATAAGGATTATCATCTAGCTCCCTGAATATTATTTGTTTCATATTTGACTGATTGGGCACATAAATCTAGTTTATGTAACACATAAACCCTTATGCATCTATATGATATGCATTATCCTCATTAAAATCGGATCTATTAATACATTTTTCCATCCACTTGTTATAGTTAGAATCATTCCTTTATACTATTTTCAACAGGTTTTTAAATTATGACTTATACGCACTAATTACTATAGTGTGCAACTCGTGTTGTTTCCAACTAAGGGAATATGTGACCATGTTTTCTTTCCCTTTTATATGCCTAATTTCAAAATCTAATTCCCTCATAAATGCAAGCCATATGTCTTGGTGTGCATTTAATGTTTCATGATCAAACATATATTTTTTCTCAATATTACCGGTCAACAACAAAAAATTCTTTCCCACCAAATTTCGTCACCAAATTTTAAGAGCATGGATGATGACTGCTAACTCCATGTCATCTACCGCATAATGTTTTTCATGCTCCAATTTTTTGGAATCGTAACATATCACATGACCATACTGAGTCAAAACCCGTCCTAAACCATGTTTAGTTGCATCAGTGCACACTACAAAATGTTTGTTAGGATCGACAATCCTCAATATAGGTGTTGTTGTTAGTAAGTGTTTCAATTTATCAAAGCTATCTTGACATTGTTTACTCCACACAAATTTAACACTTTTCTTTTGAAGGGCAGTTAAAGGGTGAGATGTTCTTGAAAAATTCTCTATGAAGCTGCAATAATATCCTGGTAATCCCATGAATGACCTAATATCATGTACATCCTTCGATACGGGCCATTCTATAATATCATTGACTTTAGCAGGATCAACTGCTACACCTTTTTTTGACATAACATGTCCCAACTATTGTAATTCCCTTTAACAAAAATCACATTTACTAAGTTTCTCATATACTTGATGTTCTCTCAAACTTTGCAAAACCATCCATAAATGTTCCTCATGTTATTTCTCATCCTCCGAATATATTAAAATATCATCAATAAATACTAGCAAAAATTTGTCCAAAAATTGCTTAACACATTATTTATTGTACTCATAAATGTTGTGGGAGTTGTTGAGCCGCAAAAAGACCACATTGTATTCATCATTTCACATACTATTTATCACCTTATTCCTATTTTATCCTTCGATAAAACCATTAATATTCACCACATTCATAATAAATATGTGTTTATATTACCATTTTCCAAACCATTTATTTTTTAGTATTTTGAGTGAATTTGTGGTTAATTATTGAGAAAAATAACATATTTTCATCATACATTAAAGTTGGATGAGTTTGGTGATGCTTACAGGTGTATTTGAATACTTTAACAAGCTCAAAAGTGACCACCTAGGCTCAGATTCGAATTTCATCTTCTAGATGTGAGCTAACTTCAAGGACAAGATCATGGAAATGTGGAGAGAATATGTCATCCTATATTTATTGAGGATTTGAAGGGATTAGTTGTAGATTTGTTGAGGATTTTGAGGGATAATTTGAGAGAATAGTGGATCTGTAATTATGATCAGTTATCTTGAATTCATGTATAAATAGAAGGGCTCTCTCCTCGTTTTTGTTAGAGATCTCTCTAGTGGTTTAGAAATAGAGAATAATTCAGAGTTAGTCATAGAGTGGATTTTTTATTGTTATGTAATGGAGATGATGTTTAATGCACATCCTTTGATCCTCCCATGTTAATATATATTTTCAATAATTTCTTTCTTATGAGTTGTTCATATAGATTTCCAGTTATGTTTTTCTTATAAATTGTTAGTATAGATTTACCGTGAGATCACAAGTTAATTTCGGTTGGTTTTGTGAAAAATTTGAACCATCTAGTGAGTAATTCAAATCACAATAGAATCTAGGAGCATTAGTGAGGTTCACATATCAAATTTGGGTGCAATATTCATAAAAAACCATCAAAATACAGTTAAATTACACACAATGATAGTTGGAAACAAGATAATTTTGGACTATATAACTCTAAAATTATTAATAACAGGTTTATAAATACATAATAAGAGTTTTGAATGGATTTGGAAGCCAATTGTGAGCAAAAATTCCAAAATTCCAAAATTGGCATCAAACCCCCCTAGGTGGGCTAATCTCGTCCCAAATATCTCCAAATGTCTAGGGATTGTTGAAGTGGCATGAATGATGTGTTTTGGGTCAATTATTACACTTTGGACTTCATGGGTGTGGAGAAATGGATGGTTTAGTGTCTCAATGCAACATTAACTGCACCAAATCAAGCTAAATTTGGGAAAAATCCCAGTCTAGCACCCCAAGTCAACTTGCCTGTCCACATTCAATGAATGGGAGCACACCAGAAATGATGGTTGTGCATATGTGTCTGGATTACTAGGCTTTAATACCCATTTGGGTCATAGAACCTTAACTTGACATGGCATATGTCCACCTAAGCGCCCCTAGTCCACCTCATAGTGTATTAAATCTTTAAAAAGCAATAAAATTGAATAATTAGTGTAAATAAGGTACTAAAGATGGATTATTGTTATAACACCCTCCCTTCATTCAACAACTAGGTATTCTCACAAAATGATGAAGGCCTTGGCAACAATGGCTCAAGTCACCTCAAGTACATAATCATAAATTTCAATTTTTATTTGTCCATGTGAAACTGAGGAAAGAATGAAAACCACATGGGAAAAACATCCCCTCAAGAATGGACATGGATATGAAACTACAATTGTAGAACATTAAATTACCATCCTTCACTCACCCCAAGAAAATATCTCAGGTAAGTGAAGGTCTTCTTAGTGAAAGCCTGGGTAAAAATGTCAACAGTTTGCTCGGTGGATGGGCAATACTGCAGGAGATCACCCTGTCATGCACTAAGCCCCGAATGTAATGCATGTGAATATATATGTTCTTTTTCCTCTACCTCTGTACTATATCAGTAGATATATTTATGTCACTCTCATTATCCACCCAAATGTTGGTTGGAGAATCAATTGTGACACCAAACTCCCGAAGAATTCCCTACAGCCAAACACACTTAGTTGCAGCATTGACTGTTGCCCTGTATTCGGCCTTTGCTGATGAAAGTGAGATGGTGTTCTATTTCTTAATTGACCAAAAAATAGGACCCTCAGCAAACATGAAGACAAAACCTGATGTTTACTTTCTGTCAATTGGATCACCAGCCCAATCTGAATCAGAAAATCCAGCTAGTTGAAGTGAGGAACTAGCTTTGTAGTGCACTCCAAACTTCTTAGTTCCCTGGACATATTGAATAATTATTTTAGAATCCTTACAATGGATCTCATGTGTCTGGTTCATTTGTCTTGATACATCACTCACAACATAAGACAAATCAGGTCCTGTATGAGTGAGGTAGAGCAAGCTTCCCACTAGTTTCCTATAGAGTGTGATATCCACCATTGGGGAATTGCCAAATTCAGGCAATTTAATACCAGAAAGAAAGGGAGACTTGGCTGCCTTACAATCAACCATATTAAAATTATTCATTAGGTCTGAAGAATAATATGGCTGACTCATCATGATTCCCTTACCATTTTGCTCAATTTCTAAGCCCAAAAATTGCCTTAGCAATCCTAGGTTTGTCATAGCAAATTCACTGTGCAAAGAGTTCTTAATTTGTCCAATTGAATTGGTGCAGCAACTTGTAATAAGAATATCATCAACATAAAGAACAATTACCTCAAACTTAACATAATTTTTCTACAAATACACATTAGGGTCTGATTTTCATCTTGTGAAGCCAATTGAAAGCAAGAAAGCATCCATTTTTGCATACCAAGCCTTGGGGGATTGCTTGAGTCCATACAGTGATTTTTTCATCCTGCATACCAATGAAGTATCCTCTTGTAAACCTTTAGGGTTCTTCATATATATCTCTTATTGTAGTTCACCATGCAATAAATCACTCTTTACATCCATGTGGTGAACCTCCCAACACTTACTAGCTGCTAGTGCAAGAACTAGTCTAATTGAGTCCATCTTTGCAATTGGTGCAAAGGTCTTTGTGTAATCAACTCCATGGACCTGAGAATATATTTTATCTACTAACCTAGCCTTATGTTTTATATCAAAACCATCAGCAGCAATTTTTGACCGGTAGACCCATTTACATTGAACAACTTTCCTCTTGGGAGGAAGGGGAACCAATTCCCATGTATTGTTCTCTTGGAGGGATTGAAGCTCATCTTCCATTACTGACTTCCATCTTGGGTTTGTACAAGATTTCTGATATTTATTTGGGTCAGAACTTATCAACATGTAACAGTGCTTAGAAAGAGCACTGTCACTTGCAAATGAATCCTTACTAGTTTGTTATCTAGTTTTCCTAGGCTCTTGGGGATTGCCTGCCAATTCCCCGACTGCTTGCACAATGTTTTCATCCCATTTGGGACTAGATGGTCAGTCATATACAGAAATATAATATTCAGCAACATTAATATCAGAATTATCAGAAAAAATAGAGGATGTGTCATCACTTACATCTTCCAATGGTTGAGGAGAGGAGCAATCCCCCGGTGTAAGTTCAAAGTCTGGAATTGGCTCTTCTTCGAGTTTGACACTTCTTTCAAAAAACATTTTTCCGGTGGATGTGTCAAAGATATTTTACCCTTTGGTTTCCTCACCATATTCAACCATGAGACACTTCTTGCTTTGTGGCTTCAAGGATTTCCTCTTCTCTAAAGGTATTCTTGCCCATGCTTTTGTCCCGAATATCTTGAAATTTGAGACATCTCGTTTTTCACCAAAACATGCCTTGTATGGTGTAATCCATTTAATTGATTTATGGAAGGCTCTATTCTAAATGTGATCAGTGCAACTTATGGCTTCATCCCATAGCTTGGGATTAAGTTCCCTTGCTTCTATCATGCAAGTTTCCATCTCTCTGAGAGATCTATTCTATCTCTCTCCCACACCATTTTGTTGTGGTATGTAGGGATTTGAGTGTTGCATTTGGATGCCACACTCCTCTCAAAATTGTTGTAGATTCTTATTCACATATTCCTTTCCATTATCAGTCCTAAGGACTTTGATCTTGTTCCCACTCTGATTCTCTACTAGTGCTTTCCAAACTTTGAGCTGCTCAAGCACCTCAGATTTTAATTTCAGAAAATACACCCAGCAAAACCGAGAGTAGTCATCACTAAATGTAAGCACATACCTATATCCACCATATAAAGGAGTGGATAGTGGACCAATCAGATCAGAATGCACCAACCCAAGTTGTTGTGTTGCTCTCCTTGCCTTCCCCTTCTCGTAGCTTTGCTCAGAATTCTTCCCAATCACACATACAATACATGCTCCAGTACATGGCTGAATTTGTGGAAGACCTTCCACCATTCCTTATTTGTGCAATGTTTGGAGATATCTATAATTCATTTTTCCAAACCTATCATGCCATAGTTTGGAAACTTCATTGGCATGTGAGTGAAGTGCTTGATCACTGGAACTAGGGAGGAAATTAGAGAATTTGTACATTCTCTCATGATGATCAGCATACCCAACTGCAACAAATTGGTCTGTTGAGATTTCAGAAATCTCTACGGAGTCAGGAGTAAAGATTACTCTCTTTGGCTTTCCTGTATGGGTCATCTGGTAGACTGACAATGAATTTTATGCAAGGTTTGGTACATACAGTACATCACTAAAGAACCCATGGTCTAAATCAATTCTCCCAATCCCTTTGGTCCAGAGTTCAGAATCATCTCCCATTCAAACTGTTGGGCCAACATTTGAACTCATGGAGGAGAATAATTCTCTCCTAAATACCATATTCTTGGAAGCACCTGAATCAATAATAAAGGGTGAGGAACTAGAAGTACCTGCCACTAATGCATGACATTTCTCCTTGCCTTCTGTTATCCACTTGGTTGTACCATAATTGGGTTACCTGAGGAGCCGCTGGTTGACAGAATTGTTTAAAGTCCGATTCCAGTGTATCAGTTGATCCATCTTCATGTCTAGCTAATATTGGCTAGCCAATTTTTGATTTGAATAATTTTGACCATGGCCCCGCGGGGTTAGTAATAAAATGTGCTAGTAGGGTATTTTTTGAGTGGTTCAGTCTCCTGAGATGTAGAATCTCAAATAAGGTATTCCAGGGAGTTTTTTTCCCCTAACAATTATGCTTTGCCTTCAGCCGAGTATAATTGACGAGGTTTTCTCCTGCTTCCTCCAATGCTGGAATGCCTGATGTTGAATTACGGGCCTTGGGGGGTTATTAGAGCCCAACTCAGTGTTATAATCCTACTAGAAATTATTTATATAGATCATGGTCATGTCCTAAGTCATCTAGACATATAATTTTTTTTCAAAAAAATCTTTTTCGAACGGGGAAAAAATTATTTTTTTAAAATTTTTTAATTTTTAATTACTTTTCCTATGTTTTTGGGTTAATTTTTCTATAAATTAAATGGAAAAAACCCGTTCGTGGTAAGTTGGACATCTAGACTTTGAATTCAGTGATTGAAGGCTCTAACCTCAAGCCAAAAATCATTCTTGATCAGCCAGCCAGTCAGAACCAACTTTCAGATCAACAATCGGACACATAATGCCTTTTTTCTCAAAAAAGTCAGTTTTGAGTAAAAAATGAATTTTTATTAAAAAATGATTATTTTGGAGAAAAGTAAAACTCCCCAAATTAATACAAATTCAGTAAAATAAAAGGCTAAATGACATCTCATGGAGCACTTATGATGATTGGATTTATCATAACTCAGCTTCAGTCATCATTAAGAGAGCAATTAATTTATTATCAGTTAGCAGACATGTCATCTCCAGCTAAAGAATGATATGGAGAGCACTCATTGGTTTGGTGATTTGATCGAGGTGAATACTGAAGCTTACACCATCAGTAGGATTCCCAAACCTAGCAGTGGCTCCTCCAGACCTAACAAAGTAGGTGTCTAGACCTAGCAGGCAGTTTTCCTATGCAGCAAGGTGCCTCCTTCAAGAACTCATGCCCATCTCTCTCCTGAGGGCACCTTCCACACATGTGGGATCATATATGGATGGATTTCAGTGTTTAAGGTTGAAGTGGGGGAACCTTGCTTGGGTGGAGGCTTCCCCTCACTCTCGCTTCTCTGATTTAGGTCTGGCATCTCTGTTTGGTGGCCAGGCTGGTTAGGGTTTGAGGATTGGTTTTAGGGTTTTAGCACTCTCTCATTGTACAAATAGAGGCTCCTTTAGCTCTATTCGGATGGATTTTTGTGTAGAGAAACTCTGGTGAAACTTTTTTAATTGCTTGTTGCTTCTATGCAACCATTGGAATAAAATTAAGGCTTTGGAGGCTCATGTGGTGTGATTCTTTGGATGATTGCACTTGATGGATGATGTGATGTTGTTTTAATGCTTTATTTCTTGTCTATTTGAGATTATGATGTTATGCTTTAGAAGGCTTCTGTAAGCACATAAGAACAGGTATTTGCGTTTTGCAAGTTAGCTGTTTATTGATTTACTTCTAGAATTTAAAAAAGAGCATTGTTTTATTTAGTTATAGTTCATGCTCTTCTTTATTTCAATTTGTGAACAATACATGATCTAATATTTTGTATGGCAAGTCTATGAATATTATTTTGCAGATCCTTCCATCCAACCAAGCAGAAGCTCGAGCTCAGCTACATCTTCTTCTCTTGGAGTCAAGTACACTTTTCCAGTAATTGCATGCTTCACGAGATCCAAGTGCTTTAAAAAGATCCACATGTTTGACGATTCTCTCCTTGCTTTTATTCATCATTCAAATTTAAAAATCTTTGTTTTCTTGGGATTAGGGCACATTTGGGCTAGAGTGAATATTCATTCACTTAACCTTTTCCCCAGTTGGCTGTCTTATGCTTTATTTTCATCCTTTTAGGCCTTTTCTTTGCAGCCTTTCCTTCCCTTAGTTCGCTGTCCACTTTTCCCCAATTTTTACCCTTTTGGACAGCCCTCTTTTGCCTCATTTTTCCACTTTTTGCAGCCCCTTTCCATCCTCTTTTTGGGTTGTACTTTCAGCCTTATTTTCACCCTCATTTGCAGCCTTTCCTTCCTTTTGTTCGCTGTCCAATTTTCCCCATTTTTACCCTTTTAGACAGCCCTCTTTTGCCTCTTTGTTTCCACTTTTTGCAGCCCCTTTCTATCCTTTTATTCAACCATCTTTTGGGATGTACTTTCAGTTTTTTTTTACTGTCATTTGCAGCTCTCTTTCTCTGATTTGCAGCCTTATTTCTCACCTAGTTTCCATCCTTCTTTGACTTTCCTTTTTCCCTCTTTCCACCTTTCTTTCACCCCTCTTGCCTTTCCCTTTTCTTGCCTATTTTCTTCCTTCTTCTAGGTGAGTTTGGGTAAGTGTTTTTAGCTAGTTTATAGATTAAATTTTAAGTTATTTTTTATCAAATAATATCATAACAAGTGTGTGTCTAGAGCTCTTAGATTGCAGATAGGTGAAGGAGAGCCCAAAGGCCATAAACGAACAAGGAGTGCAAAAAGAACAAAAAGACTGCTATCCATCTTCTTTCATGCCCTTCTTTCCCCATTCTTCCAAGAAGCAAAGAACACATCATCATTGTAAAAGAATAATAAAAAATGGCTGAGTGGCAGCAAGTCTCATTTCTTTTCTACTTCCCCTATTTTGGGGAAGTGTGTCTTGTGTTCATTTTCATGATTTACTTAGTTCAGATTTCCTTAAGCAATTAGTTTAGCTCTATGATTAAACTTAGTTTCATTCTTACTAATTGCTAGTTGTTACTTAGCTTCATTTCCACTAATTGCTAGATTCATCATTGCTTGTTGGTGTCTTTTTATAATTTGTCAAATCATAAAAAGAACCAAAATCTCTCGAATCTCACCGTAAGGTGGATCAAGAGTGCTCTTTGTCGAAGAGTTTAATCAGCCACTTTCATCTTAATTGTTGTGATTGTTTAATAAATTAATTATTTAAGACTCTTGAACTTGCAAAAACACAAGTCAAGAGCACTGTCTATCGGAGAGCATCCTAGGTTTGCACAATCCTTGCATTAGCTGCATATAGATTAGCTAAGTCTCTTGAACCACTGTCATTAGTGGGGTCAAAAGCGCTCTCTGTCAGAGAGTCTAATTAATTGTTTTAATAAAATATTAAACACACATACCCCTTTAATTAATTGACTCCCTTCCCTCCTTGCCGGAGTATGCTCTGACCGATCCTAGATTGGAATACCCAAAAATGGAATTGGATCTTTAAACCCCGCAAGAGTAACATAATAACACTTAAACACCCTGTAAATAATGCACCGGTGTTGTAGGGATTCTTCCAAAGTACTTTGTAGTAGAGGCGCTAGAACCTCCTGCTATCATTGATTCTCGGCTAGCTGGTCACTTGACAATATCAGCCTGGGATACTGGGTGGGCCCAACATGTCTTCAACGGAGGGAACTTAGAAGAGTCTCTCGGCTTTGAAAAACCTTTTTGTTGACACCCTAAAGCAAGACCACTATTAAAAACTCTTAAAACTTACCAAGAGCACTGGAAAAAGCTAACATTCACTAGCATCTTTTGGGATTCACATCTTTCTATACACAAGGCATCTCTGATAAGTTGACTCCATAGGCACTTGTTCTGTCTTTCAGCATTGTCGATAATTTGGGCCATTTTTCCATTGAGTGTTTCGATTATAAGTTATATCTATGAATGCTCTATCAAATTCATGAAGTTCTCAAATATTTGTCTATATTTTAATTCCAGTGATAGCAACATGGATTGCTTTGTCTTGTGCTCAATTCATCATATTAATCATCTAAAATCACAGAAACTCCTAAACAACATCCATCTGCATCTGAAAACATTTAAAACTTAACTTAATCATTGAGCCATAGAAAAATTTTTGTTAGGGACTACCCCCCTTGGCTTCGTTAGTATTTAGCCTAAACAGAGGATCTAGGAGTAGGTGACAGTACCTAGCTCTATGCTTTCCCCAAATGTCACACCTCTCCAACTTTTTCAAGTGAGGAGACAGCTTTCAGAATATTTCTGCTACTGGTGTGCAATCGACGGACAACATCTTTTGGGGCTGCTGCCAGGGACAAATATTTTTGTTCCTGGATGACCTTTGTTTATTTTAGTTTTTTACCTTTTTCCCTTTTTTGGTAGCTTTTTAGTCCAATCACTCTCTGAAATTAGACTTAAGTCCACTTGGCAACTCCACTGTCAGCAAACACCTCAAGGTATTTGACTAGAAGAAACTCTGAAGGTTTGTTCAATTTCATCCCTGACCCTGAAAAATTATATATGAGGAGACTGAACAAACTAGCTTCTCATTGGATCCTTGCAGAACTTGGATTTGAGTCTGTTTCAGACATCCACTTTTTATTTCTAGAAAACTTAGAAATTTTTCAAAACAATAACTATTTTCCTAACACAATGGGTGATTTTTTAACTCAAATCAATTTTACTCAGATAGTAGGTCAATCTCATGACATTCCCAAAAAAACTATTGATAAGCTTGTCACTTTCACAGGAACTGACAAACATGAAGATGTATACATGACCCTTTTTTCTCTATCTTTGGATGGTAAGGCTAGAAACTGGTATGACAATCTGTTGAACAACTCTTTCGCTACCATAGCTGATTTCAAGACTGCTTTCCTCGGAATGTTTGGCAGTAAAAAGTAACCTAGACATCTAGTGGTAGCCTTGACTAGTATGAAGAAATCTAATACAGAAACTGTAGATGAATTCAACGATAGGTTCACAGAGTTATCAAATTCCATCCCTGCTACTTATGCTCCTCCTGCAGCTTCCACTTTGGATTATCACATAGAAGCATTAAGTGGAAAGATCCAGTACCAGATTAGAGACAAGGAGCCAACCACATTGCTTCAAGCTCAGAATTTGGCCATTAAAATTGATAAGAATATGTAGTCTTCAGGAGAGTCACACATCCAGGGTTACTCTAGATCATTAACTCCTCTAAAAACTGTGGAACCTAAAGGAAAAGAGTCATCAAACGAAGCATATGAGAAGAAACTCATGGACTTAACAAAAAAAATGCAAGACATGGAAAGGAAGTACTTATCACAGATTAAAGAGGTTCAGAATCGGGTCTAACTGTTGAAAGAACTCAACCTCCACCACCTCCTAGAACCTTCCCTGCAAAACCAACATGGAAAAGAAGAAATCCTAGCCATGAACAGAGGCCTCCTCATCAGTTAGAGGCTGTTAACATGGTTGAAAATTACACACCATTTTGTAGGGCATGTGAAGACCTTCATGAAGAATATTCCTACTATTATGCATGCTATGTCCAAGAGCATGGTTTTCTAGAGGGTTGTCGTCCTAAAGCATCATCAAGCGAGCCTAAGTACATAAACTATGTAGGTGACATGCATGATATTTTCGGAGAAAGTTGGAGAGAGGCAAAACAATATTAAAGAGAGCCTGAGTACATTAATGCAGTTGGACAGCTCCATCCTGTCACCACAAAAACTCAGGGTCAAGTCGAAGATTATAATCAACAATTGGATAACCTCACTAAAAACTTTGGTACTAATCCTACAAATGAGCATAATGATGATAGTTTGGAAGGTTTACTACCTTGTGACATTTTTTCTAAAGAAGATGACTATGATCATGAGGAGGGATATAGCTAGAGATGTGATGCAAGTGAAGAAGAATCCCTTACATCTAAGATGGATGATAACTACGAGACTTTAATTGAAAATCAAATCTTAGAAGTTTCATGTGATGAGAGTCCTCCATGCTCTCCATCGGATGACAAATATTTGGAAAGTTGGGTCCCATCTGATATCTTTGAAACCCAACTTTTCGAAGAAGATTGTTTTAAGCAGAATGAGGAGTGTAGCCAAGGACTTGATACCAGTGATGAGGCATCTCTTATATCCGACATAGATGGAAATGATGACTATTGGAATTTTATTGAAAATCCAACCTATGATACTTTTGAAAATATTTTTGAGAATCTCATTTATGAGGTGTCCAGCGAGGGGAGTGTTTATTCTGAGACTTATGAAAGTTGTAAAAAAGAACAGTCAGAGTTTTCATATGATCAGTCAGAATTGTATCTGAGTATCGGTAATAAGGATTTGAAAAAGCAGTGCAGTGAAGAATCAAATGGGATACAACTAGTTGAAATTTTTTCTCAACCATCATCTTCACATATAGATGTTCCTTATGTTTTGGAGCAGCTTGGGGCTTATACAACGAGTTATTATTTGATAAGCCTTTATGATCAGCATGATGGAGTAGTCGACCTACCACATTATGCCGATTTGTATATCAGCACTATCCAGTCATGGATAGAAGTAGCCTGCACGAGCATATACCAGTTTGGGAAGAAGTTTGACGACATTATTCATGCCTATGATTCCCCATCCAACCCGCCCATTTTAGATCATCACGTAGGTTTGCATTTTCTGGAAATTGTGTCCTTACATTGGTTGGTAACCAAAGACAAGGCAAAAATTTTCTATATTAATAAAATGCTTAGGTGGCTACACTGGATTTATGATTACACCTAACCTTTTTTGTATGATGCTTAGAGTAGGAAAATAGGCTCCTTAAAGTGAGTGTTTACTTTAGCATTTTCTTTATGTACTTAGAAATAAATAAATTTTTTAGTGAATATTTTTCTTTGAATAGAGGAACTTTTGGATCATTGGCTCTTTTTTGAAACTTGTGCTATTAATGTTTTCTTGTCAAGTTGAGATGTTTTTATAGGATATGGAAACCAGAGATTCTGGGGTTCTCGTATGCTCTCCTTGCATAAGAGAATAGATCTAGCACATGTCCCGTAGTTGGAGCCAGATGTTATCCACTTGGTTGTACCATAATTGGGTTACCTGAGGAGCTGTCGGTTGACATACTTGTTCAAAGTCTGATTCCAGTGTATCAGTTTATCTGTATTCATGTCTAGCCAATATTAGCTAGCTAGTTTTTTATTTGAATAATTTTGACCATGGCCCAATAGGGTTTGTAATAAAATGTGCTAGTAGGTTATTTTTTTAGTGGTTCGGTCTCTTGAGAAATAGAATCTCAAATAAGGTATTCCAAGGAGTTTTTTACCTCTGACAATTATGCTTTGCCTTCAACCGAGTATAATTGACAAGGTTTTCTTCCGCTTCCTCCAAAGCTAGAATGCCTGATGTTGAATTCTGGGCCTTGGGGGGTTATTAGAGCCCAACTGAGTGTTATAAACCCACTAGGAATTATTTAGGTAGAGTATGGTCATGTCCTAAGTCATCTGGACATATAAAAAAAATTCAAAAAAATCTTTTTACGAATGGGGAAAATTTTTTAATTTTTTAATTTTCCCTATGTTTTAATTAATTTTTTCCATAATTTAAATGGAAAAATTCAATTTGTAATAAGTTAGTCATACGAAACCCGAATGTAGTGATTGAAGGCTCTAACCTTAAGCCAAAAATCATTCATGATTATCCGGTCAGCTATCTCCAAGTTTCAGAAGTTCATTCAGCCTCATAATTAATAATTTCTCAAAAAAGTCATTTACGGAGAAATTATTAATTAAAATATTAAAAATGAATATTTTGGAGAAAATAAAACTCTCCAAAATTAACGAAATTGAATAAAATAAAAGGCTAAATGACATGGCTCGGAGCATTTATGATGATTCCAATCAATATCGGTCAGTTTCAGATCAAGTATTGGAGTGTAGCAGTTGAACTATCAGTAAAAAATTTGCCCTCTTTGGTCAAATGCGTTTTTGGTTGAAGTGTGGGTTATCTATTGGTTGGGTGATCATTACGAGGGAGGATGCACCACCTAACCCCCCCTCATTACTCCAACACTTAGTTTACAACTCAGTTGCAGCTTAGTTCAACTCCAAATGATCATGCCGAGCTCATTCAATTACTCCAGTGTTACTCTTAGTTTGGTTTTAGGGTTTTAGCCTTCTCTCTTTGTATAAATAGAGGCTCTTTGAGCTCTATTATGATGGACTTTTGTAACAGAGTTACTCTGAGAAAATTGTATCAAGCATTTGCTTTAATTTGTTAATAAAGATCAGACTTTGGAGGTCCATGAGCTCTTGGATGTGGTAGTTTTTTGCAATTGGTTGAGGTGATATTGTCTCTAACCCCTATTTCTTTAATGCTTAAGTGAGATTAAATTGTTTATTTGTTAGCTCAAGAGGGCCGTTGTTGGCATAGTAGAACAATCATTTGTAGTTCAACTTGATTGTTTATGTGAAGTAGATTAGTATTTTGATGGACATGAGTAATCAGTATATACGTAATGTTGATCATGATTCAATTTTCTTAGAATACTAGCATGTATTTTGATCTCATATTTTGTGTTGAGTTGTAGTGTGTTTTTAGGCTTCATAGGTTGAAGAAGGGTGTGAGATCAGCTGCTTCTATCCCAAGATTCAAGCAACCTTTTTAATCAAACACTTTCATTGCAGAACCTACAAAGATATTCTTCTTCAAAATACAAAAAAGAAAGTTGGGAGTCTGTCTCTCTCTCTTGGGTTCCATCCATAATTTCAAATACTTTCTTGGTTACCGAACTTCCCTCTTATAGTTCTCTCTTTGCTCCTTGATCCCCTTGTTTTTCTTGCTTGCTATCCTTTTCCTCCTTGCTTGGTTTTTCCCTTTCTTCTATTTTCTTCATTGCTTCCCCATTTTACTCTTTTTACCACTCCTTTTCTTCTTTTTGGACAGCCCTAGTGTGCCCTAGTTTATGCCCCTTTTTTGCCTCTTTTTGCCCTAGTTTTTGGGCCTTCTTCCATCTTGTTTTTGGCCTTTTCTTCCCCGTTTTGTTCACTGTCCTATTTTTTTATTTTTATGATAGCCATCTTCCTTCTTCATGTCTACCCCATTTTTATCATTTTTTATACTCCTTTGGCCTCATAGTTGGCTTCCCTATTCTTCCATTTTCTTGTCTTTGACCTTCTCTTTGTTTTTCTTCCTTCTTCCTATCATTTTCTTCTTATTTTTAGCCTTCTTTGCGTTACTCTTTTGCTCTCATTCAAACTTCTTCTTTTCCCTTTTTGCAAAGTTTGATAAAAGTTTCGAGGAAAGTTTCAAGTAAAAGTAAATCACTCTCATTTTTTACACAAATTTTAATGATATTAGAGTTGTATGCTTTTATTTGAAAATCCCTTTCAAGGATTAAATTCCTAAAGGCAAATTGTAATAATTTCAATAAAGTACTTTTGTTTGAGTGGGGTTTTTAAGTCCCCACTCTCATCCTCCCCCATTT
Source organism: Pseudotsuga menziesii (assembly GCA_001517045.1). Taxonomy (NCBI): domain Eukaryota; kingdom Viridiplantae; phylum Streptophyta; class Pinopsida; order Pinales; family Pinaceae; genus Pseudotsuga; species Pseudotsuga menziesii. The sequence continues at coordinate 179,103 of LPNX010753104.1, forward strand.
GGGGAGGCTTGTGTTGTGTTTACCTGTGTATGCTTAGGTTAGATTTGCTTGTCTTCATCATTATTTGCATCTTATTCTTAGAATACTAATTGTTAATCCATTACATCTAATTGATTAATTTAGTTGATTACTCTATTTTTAAATTGTTTATCTTTCTAAGTAAATCAACTGCTTAAATCTCTTGAATCACACCATAAGGTGGATCAAGAGTCCTCTCTGTCAAATAGTTTAACAAATCATCTTTGCTTTCTGTTCACATTGTTTAATCAATTAACTCTTGAGTAAGACTCTTGAACTTGCAGAAACTCAAGTCAAGAGCACTCTCTTTAGAGAGCATCCTTAGTTTGCACAATCCTTGCATTAGTCTCATCTAGATTAGATAAGACTCTTGAACCTCTATCATAAGACAAGGTCAAGAGTGCTCTCTGTCGGAGAGTCTAATTAATTAACTTAATAAAACCTTCAACACATGCACCCCTTTTAATTAACTAACTTCATTCATCATCCTTCACCTAGTATGATCTGCTGACTTTCGGGTTGGGCTCATACTCAGAACGGTGAATGGACTTGTTAAAGTTCACACAAGAGTAACTTAATTAAAACTTATACCCCATAACCAATGCACCGACATTGTTTCGTTTAAATACCACGGAATCTGGGCAAATTCCTAGTGTGGGCATCGGGAAACCCAATCTAGGCATAGGTAGTTAAGTTATTGAACACTTAGCTGTGATCCCAGACAGGTCCATCATGTCTTTAAATGGAGCCACTGAAGGTATTTCCGGTTAGGATATCCAGCTACTTTAAGCAAGACCACTATTAAAAACTTTTAAAACGTACCAAGAGCACTCGCAAAATCTAATACTCACTAGCTTAATTCCTAGAATTTTATTCATGCATTTATTTGACTCCATAAGGCACTGGTCCTTTGTTATATCTAAATAATTTTATATCTTGATCAATTGTCTATGGTTCATCTCAATTCTTATATCTGAATGCTTAGTCTGGAATATTTTCTTATCTGTGTAATCTCTTGTTAGCAATGCGGATTGCTTCTGGCTAATCATCATTCTCTTAATAAACAAACACTTCCAATTACATTAAACTCCTAAACAACACCCATCCACATCCGCAACCTAAAAACACTTTAACAACCTTAAGAGCCTTAGTAAACTCTTTTGTAGGGACTACCCCCCTTGGCTTCGTTAGGAGTTAGCCTAAACGGAGGAGCTAGGAGTAGGTGACAATACCTGGCTTTGTGCTTTTCCCCAAGGTTACACCTCTCCACTTTGTCAAGTGAAGAGACAAATTTCAAATGATTTCTGCTATTGGTGTGCAATCGACGGACAACACCTTCACTTGAACTGGAGTTTCCATCTTTCTTCCTAGCGTTGTCAAGAACTGGAATGTTGTTTTTTGCTAGCAACTGCACCATGGTGTCTATGGTTTTCTTCATGCATGAGCTCTCTAGATGCCATCCCTTGTGGAAATAAGACAATTTTTCCTTGTCTTTCCTTTTCTTCTCCTTTTTTTTTGGTGGATTCGTAGCTCCCTCACTGGATTTGGGTTTTTCTGTTTTTTTCTTGTCCAACAACTTTGAATTCTTGGACTTGGGTTTTGCCTTTGTTGAATTCAAAACCACCACTACTAGTGCTTGATATTTGGTCTTGATGGAACCCATTTGGACCAATTTGTCTTGCTCTTGAGTGAGTGACTCCATGAAATTCGCCAGACTTGGTATTTTCTCGTTTCGAAGGGTGAGTTTTCCTGAGTGAAATATGCTCACAAAGACTGAGAAATCTGGCCCAAAATTCGAAAGTATAGACAAGATCAGTTGATCTTCCTTCTTCTCAATCCCACATTTTTTTAACCGCAATACAAGTAATTTGAACTTGGTGAAGAAGTCCTAGATTGTATCATAGTGTAATGGGATCAAGCTTATCAACTCATTCTCAAGATGGTGACCACGTAGCTCATCAGTTTTTCCAAATAGAGACTCAAGAGTCTCCCAAACCTCCTTTGGTGATGTCAAACAATCAAGGTGGAACAAAAAATCTCTTGAGATGCTCAGACATAGCAAACCATATGCTTCATCCAATTTTTTTAAATACTTGGCTTTTTCTACAACAGAATTTGGTTCCACTTCAGTGCCTATAGAAACTCTGAAAAGCCCCTTGGATCTCAATTGAATCACCATATCTGCCTTCCATTCAAAGAAGTTGAAAGGTGTTATCATGATTTGGGTAGCCTCCATTACTCCCTGCACTGATGGTGGTGAAATTTCTAACTAGTTTACACTCAACAATTCTATTTTATCTAGAATTCACTAACAAAGTAGCTCAAATACACTAAGAATTTGGTATGCAACTCAAAAATATCCAACCAGCTTTGATACCATGTGAGAAATTAAAACCATCAAGTGATTAATTCAAACCACAGGAGAATCTAAGAGCATTAGTGAGGTTCACAAATAAAATTTGGGTGCAAGATTCAACAAAAACCATCAAATTACAGTTAAATTACACACAATGATAGTTTGAAACAAGATAATTTTGGAATTTCTAACTTTGAACTTGTTATTAACAGGTTTATAAATACATCATAAGAGTTTCAAATGGCTTTGGAAGCCAATTGTGAGCAAAAATCCCAAAATTGCCAAATTGGAATCAAACCCCCCTAGGTGGGCCAACCTCATCCCAAATATTTCCAAATGGCCATGAATTACTAAAGTAGCATGGATTATGTGTTCTAGGTCAACTCTTACACCTTAGAGAGTGTGGGTGTGGAAAACTGGATGGTTTAGACTCTCAATGCAACATTAATTGCACCAAATCAAGCCAAATTTGGGCAAATTCCCACTCTAGCGCACCAAGTCAACTTTCTTGTCCACATTCAATGAATGAGAGTGCACCAAGAATGATGGATGTGCATATGTGGTTATCTGACTAGGATGGAGTACCCATGTGGGTCATAGAATCTCAACTTCAAATGGCATATGTCCACCTAAGCACCCCTAGTCCACCTGATAGTGTATTAAAGCTTAAAAAGCAATAAAATTGACTAATTAGTGTACCTAAGGTACAAATGATTGATTAATATTATAAAAACTTTATATAAGTTTATTTCATGCAATTTCAGTCTTTCGTTATCAAGTTAACTTATGCAATTTCATGTTTTATGCAATTAGATTTACTTTCATATAATTTCCTGATTTTATAACTTATATTCAATTTTAGTTGTAGAATAGGTTAGAAATACTCTGCCGCTCCATATATTTTGTATGTACCTCACAAATTTACGCTCTCTATGGGTTGACAATTAAATCATTGGATATATATGTTATAAATCGTTTAATATTTTCTCCAACATTTTGGTGTCGTTTCCGGGGAGGTGCTAAAAGGGATTAGAGTTTAGATAGAAAGATAGATTACTTTTATATTACACAGCAAGTGGGAGGGGAAAACGGTAAGACACAAGGACAAATTTACTACGAAATTTCTAGAATTTCCATGGTGTAACAACCAGACGCATCCACTATAGTGGGGTGCCCCAAAGCCTTGTTGTTCCTTTGTTTTCGCAAGTGTGTTCAGTTTATTGCAAAGTATTTTATTTTTTTGCAAATGTGAGTTTGTTTTTATGCAAGTTTTCTTTTACAGTTTTGTAGTGTAAATTGCTTTTATTTTTGGGCTAGCCTTTATTTCATACTAACTTGACTCTAACTTTGTATTTGTTTATTCTTTTTTTTTTGTACAGATTTTTATGCACCCTTTTAATTTCTATTTTTGGACTCGTTTTGTGCTACTTTTTGTGCTTGTCATGTACTCATTTTTTCTAGTACTTGATTTGATTCCAGTAAAATAATTTTAGGATGAGCATAAGCCTAGAGAATCTCACCCAGATCCTATCAGAAGCAGGGATCTCCTCTTCTCTAGAAGAGGAGATCTTAATAGTAGCTAAAATATTTACTACTCCTCCTGAAGAAAAAGAAGAATCGACAGTTGAAGAATTATGCACATCATATGAGGAGCAAATATGTGAGAAGAAGATCGAGAAATATGAAGAAGGGATCTTGGGTGATCAAAGTCATGAAGAATATCGTGCAAATGGAAGCTACTTCGAATAATGGATCCAAGTAAGTACTAGTTTAAATCAATTTTTTTTTTCTTTTATTTCATTGACTTATATTTTCAACACTTAGTTTTACATAATTTTATACATCTTAGATTTCATTTTGTAAAATTAGATTTGAATTTCTGTTTAGTTTTGTTAGATAGAGGTTACATTGGAAATTTCATTTTATGTAAATAAACTTTAATTTCCAATTATAGTATATAGCTTTTAGTTTTTATTTTTTCAATTTAAAATTAGCTTTGTTTTAATTTACTTTAATGTTTCTATTTGTTAAAATTCTATTTCTAAGTAGCCTTAAATTACTATTGTTTTTTAATTTTGTTAAGAATAAAAAATAATTTTAATTTCTAAATCTAAAAATTTTATAAAATTTTTGGTCTCTTTTTATTTTTATTTTTCATTTAATAATTTTCTAGTTATCCTAGAAATAAAAATGCATTATAAATTAATTTTTTTATCAATTAAAAATAAAATAAATTAATTAATAAACAAGTAAAAAATAATGAACAAATAAATAAATATACGAGTTTGCATTAAGAATTATTTTCATTTTAATCTCTTGAATCTAAAAGCACTTTTTAATCTTTTATTAGGAATAGTATGAGAAATAGTGTATGCTTATTTTAAGTGTTATCTTTAGTCTTTCTAAATTTTTTTTGAGAAATAAATTGTAAAAATTAATTAGGTTTATACATTTTTAAAATTTTAAACATTAATATAGCTACCTAATAAATTTTTGGACAAAACCTGCAAATTTTAATATACATATGTAATAAAAACGAAATAGAAAATCTTTGGATCTGTTCTTCAACCCATATTTCAATTTGTTCTTCAGCCCATCTTTCCGAACTATCCTTCAACCAGTCTTTTGATATGTACAGGCTGAAACATGCAAAAATTTAGATAAACGAATAGATTAAAAATAAAATTAAACAAAACACATTAATAAAAAATAATTCTGAAACCTTGCCTTCGCATTCATCTCTCCACTCCAAAACCTGCAAACATAGAATTAAAAAAATTATTACAAGATAAAATTTTCGAAAACCCTACCAATGATCAATCCTCACAAATCGTCTCTCTCGCTGCCATGACTTGAGACACCCCATAAGTATTTTTGAACCTGAACATGAGAAATTATTAACTTCGGACACCACGAGCACCCCTGTGAGGATGCTCTCCTTCTGCAAAAGTCTTGGCAGTCTCATCACTGAAAATCTTGGTAACTCGAGAACCCTAGAGTGCCTATGAACCAACGATATTACATAGGGAAATTCGAAAATGCTATCGTTGGGCTGCTTAACAGTGTGATTTATATAACACTATTTTAGGGATTGATATTATTAATCTGACTCAATTTGGGAGCTTCTGGCATCAGCTGATTGGTGATTGATACAACAACCCACACATAGGATTCTAGCCAACATCTCATTGCCGAGATATTCTCATCGTTCGTCTCCTAATTGATGCTTAATTTGTAACAATCAAATGGGAACGGGCGTGCTTTAAATTGTAAAATGTAGAAGCTTCGATGTATCATTGTTGAGTCTTGATCAGGTTCTCTCAACGGATAGAATGGTCAAATTTTCATTGAAGTGTGACTGACCAATTGACAAGTTTACGTAGTAGTTGTATAAGAGATATATGCATATTAATTGATAGGTATAAAGGAAGTTTGGAATATAATAATAAATATATTATCAGTTATATGATGCCCCTGATCAGCCTTGTCGTCGATGCATTCGGTGCGGTAACCTTAGCTCTCTTCATTCTCTTCATTGCTGTGGGCTTATTTTGCATTGCACACGTGTTCTACTTTCGCTCTCATATACCAAGTGATAATGAAAGTGGTATTTGTATTGGTAGTGGTACTGGGGATTTCCATTAGCTGTAGTATTTCAATGCGCCATGGATCATTCAAATAACCTTCATAATCTATGCAATCTTGTGGAGCCTACGTGAAGTCTTCCATCTCCAATTGTTGAGAAAGGAAGGCTGGCTTATGCATCCTTTTTTTTCCGTTTATTTAGGGACCGACTCCATCAATATCTTTAGGGTGAATCATTCTCTTCACAAACAAAATGAGGGTGACTTCTTTGGTACAAGTAACGCAACATATTCTAGAAGCTAATTCCTTCTAATCAGAGGCACCCTCTGTAATCTTTACAACTCTGATAAAGAGTCCTGGTTCTCAGAATATTCCATATATGATGTATATGATTCAATAATTTCTGCATATACTCTGAATCCTTTTTAATATTCAACTTCATTTAAGAATGCATTGTGATCATGAAGCAAAATGGGAGTATTTTCCATAGGTAAGAACCCAAATGCATGAATGCCAAGTTCTCGCACATAGTGAGCATCTGTTGCAGCTAGGGAGATCTATGGCCTATGAAGCTTTCCTCAGGCTTTCAAGATGGCCACCTCTAACAATGTCCACCATGGATTAGAATGTTTGCAACTGTCGCAAGTGGAAGCCCCAGCTTGTTCTGGATAGGTGCCCATTCTTCTGCAATTCTTCTTTCAATCAATTCTGCATTGGTACCTTGTGAAACACATATGTCAAAACATGCCTCAGCCTCAGAAGGTTGAAGATTCATAACAAAAACCATGGGACTACAGGTTCCTGCATTCAGAAAAAAACTTGATTGACAGAAATCACGTCGCCCTCAGCTGCCAAATCCATGCAACCATCCATCACAGTGTATTCATGCTATGCTAAGCTCTGCAAATGGTGAGATAGCCTACCCGTTAGAAAATAGACTCCATGGATACAATTTTCATGAGTTTTTGAGCTGGTTAACTTTGAAATCGAACGGATATTGAATCACAAACTAACCCTGGGAGTGCCAAATGTTATGGACTTATTCATTCAGTTTTTTATTTAGTGCCTCCACCATTACAACTTTCATATATATCTACTTAGATTATATAGATATATATAATTGTCCCCCAATTTAGCATAACTTACACATGCAATTTTTTGCGTAAACAAGGATAAATGAAAGGAAATGTGGGATTTTCAAGAACGAAATATTCAACGCAAGTTTCTAGATTAGTCTCCATGCTTATGGTTTTCGTGGAAATTAGGGTTTCCATGAAATTCTCAACAACACCATAGTCTTCAAGGTTCAATGCAACCCTCCAAATTGCAGCATACAAAGATGTCCCAATACTCTACACCTTACAAGCAAACTCCAAAGCACATCTCAACATTATTATAACTCTTAGCTCAATACAGAACACAGGCTCAATCGTAATCCGAAACTCAAAACTAAAAACTAACCATAAACTCACAATTGCTTCTGTAAAACAATTGGTCCATATGGAAATAGCCACTATTTTGATGAAACTCCACATTTATGGCCAACGAATTATTATTTGCATCTATGTAGTTCTCTGTCACATTTTTTCCCTTAGAACAACCACATTTTCCTTCCTAAATTATGGTTTTATTTGCTGACGATTTCTCTGTAATCTTTGTTTTAAGCATAAACTGTTGATCACCATCTGCAACTTTTGGTGTAACTAGTAAACTAAAGCATCGGTAGAACCCCTCAAATACATATAATGTTTAGATTGCAAACCTTACAGTGTCAGTTGTTCAAATTACAATATTAAATCATATGAATTCGATTTTGTTTGTTCAGCATTGGAACGACCGTATTCAAAAAAATAACCTGCGAGGAAAACCATAAAAATGAAAAGCAATTTAAGTGCCCCTTATCAGAAAATCAAACTCTTTGTGTTGATGGTTATGATGGCGATCATTTCACATCATGGATGCATGAATGCATGCACTAACTATGAAGGATAGACTTGTGCTTTTCTACTTAATAAAATATGATTCTCTTAATATTTTCATATATTAAAGAGTTAGTCCAAGAAATATTAATATCTTATAAAAACGTAGAGTATTGGTTTGCTTGGCAGACCCAGGTTTACTATAATGTACCAACAAAACCCCTAGCTCACTGGCCCTTTCGGCGACAGACCGCAGAACGGCCTGAAGTCTCACCCGAAGTGATCCTAGATAGGGTGGCTCAAGACTCATGTGTCCTCAACCAGGTTTTGGAGCATCCTACGTTCTCCTTACTCTACTTATCCAGTGAGTCTCTCTATAAATGTTGTATCTCTCTTCCGAGCAGACTCTGCTATGAGATTGAGTCTTATCGCATCGTGGCTTCTAGGACGATGCGCAAGATTTCTCTTCTACTTGACTCTTTACCTACGATATCCCACACCGTGGCTCCTCCGACAGTGCGATATCGCCTTTCTGTGCTGCGATAGCTTCTATAGTAAGACTCAATAGGAATATCTAACTCTCAAGGTCCAATGACTTTCCTTCTGTGTATAGTAGCTCAATTAACCCTCATCAAGGTGTTAAACGACTTCACTTAACCTCTACAGTCTAACATGCTTAACATCTATTACGCTCAACTTACTGAACTAAATATACATAAGTCACTTAACACTGTAACTATTACAGTCTAAATCAAGCACTGATAACTCATGTGTAGAATACTTAACACATCCAACTCGCATTTAACCTCCTACGTTACTGTAAACTGAAGGATAGCATACATACATTCATTAACTGTTAGCTAAGCTCATGTAATAGATAGCAGATAACAAGTAAATAAATCACAATCACATGAACAGTTGCACCACACACGGATTTTACGTGGTTCACTTCCAGGGAGGAAGCTACGTCCACAGGAACTGTGTTTATATTATATCTGGAGAGAGTACACACAGTTCCGCTGCAACCTATTATGCAGCTCGAGATATTCTAGGAAACGCCACGTTCTCAATTAGGATCCCTTCTCTCTTAGATGTCTTCTCTTTCTATTATGCTTTCTTCTTACAATATACTCTTTCTCTCTCTCTCTCAATCCCTGTGGATTGTTACATTCATGCTCAAGGAGTTGGCTACTAGTTACAGTAAGATAACTACAGACTGAATACAGAACCAGAGCTTGACTCTTTCTCAATATCTTACAATACAGATGACTAAACAACTGAACAACTGACCAACTAGATAATTGTCTATCTGAATGTCTGGCTAGCTAACCTTTCAAAATACAAAATACATGCTTAAATAGATGGCCCAAAGGTCTCACCATGATACAAAACTGTGGGCCTATCCCAACAGTAACCCAAAAACCCTTACTGTGACAGTCGGCCTATCTGTACTTTGGACTGCTGCTTACTGGTCACACTGCAGCTCTATGTAGTCTTCCACGCTTCCCGGCGCTGATCGTGGGTATGGGCGCCGCTTCCTCGGTCTCTCCCCTTCTGTCCTTTGTCTTCAATACCTCGTCCCGTTGCTCCTTTTCCTTTATGAGGGTAGCTGAGCCCTCCTGTCTTCGCCGCTGCCTTAAGTGTAGTGGTTGAGCTCTCTCTTCTCGGCTGCTTTAGGTACTACTTCTTTTGACTTTATTGTCCCAATATAGCATCTTTTCCTGTAGCTGCGGGGCCCTACTCCAACATAGAGCTATGGTTTAAATGGAGTTCTATGGATTTGTTTAAAAGAGTGTTTCTTTTAAAACAAGAGTTCTAATCAATTGTCAAATTAATTTATCTAATATTTGTTGAAAGATGAGTATGAGGGATTAGGGTATGAGGTGTCCTATTCAAGTATGAACTCTAATGTTTTAGTCAAAAATAGGAAGGAGTTTTATTATTACTTTTTGTTTAGAGTTGATCTTTCATGTTTAGGTTATAAGAGCAAGAGCTCTATTTTGACAACAATTTGAGATTTGAACTCTACGTCTAAGTCATTTATAAGCCAAAATTATTTGTTTGAACCTTTATCATGCAATACTCTGATGGTGAGTATACCTAATCCAAGAATAGATATTATGAAAAAACATGATAAATGATAGAGATAACTGTTGTATTATTAAAAGCTAAATATTATGGAAAAATTTCCACAATAAGTATTGAAATCTATCTTTAAATGCCTTGTATCAATAAAATAAATATACACATTCTTTGTATTTATTAGTGCGTAGTATAAAATTTTAAAATTAAATAATAAAGAGAAATAAAA
>LPNX010753104.1:190917-231770 GCA_001517045.1 Pseudotsuga menziesii
TTAGCATAATTTGTTTTTAATATTTATAGATTAGCATAATTTATTTTAATTTTTAGATAATTAATATGTTTATAAATAACAATAATTAAAATACACAAAAACCAAATTTTTAGGTCGAACATAAAATAATGCTATAAAGTTAATATGTGTGTTTGAAGTTGAACGCAATTGTTGTCTCAACTACACCTTCCTCTTGATTTTTATTTTTGCACAGTGGAACCTGACACATCTTCGGCTTGGGGGAGGTAGTGCTTGTTTCAAGCTTCCAAATTTACCATAGAAATTGCTTATTTCACACACTCTTCTCTATTCCAGATTATTGAGCTTGTCTACTTTCAGAGGGGTCAACCATTGAAAGGGTCAACCCTCTCTCTCCATCACTCAATCATTACATAAAGACGCACTCATCTTTGTAAAAGGAGGGGGTAAAAACTATGATTTTTGTTCCAATTTTATTAAACACATAAAATTTGTTCTTGTGGTAAATAAATTAGTTTTAAAAATAAATATATACAAAAATGCTTAAAAAAAAATTTTTAAAAAAAAACTAAAAACATATAAATAAATAAAATTTTTTATGTAATAAATAAAATCATAAAATTTTAAATTTTAAATGAATTTGGAATCTTCTCGAAATTTTATGATAGTTGTGCTAACTTGTTTTTGCAAGTCACTCAGAAATAGGTTTCGACAAGAAGGGTTGCTACTTTGAGGTATAAGAGCATTTTATTTATTCTCTTCATCTTTTGATTAAGCACATGTTTTCATGTATTTTCAATGCTCTCACAAGTTGGTTGCAGGAAAATGATAACCTTTTCGTCGATTCAAAGATCAAAAAATGGCATGCAAAATTGAATTCCAAAATCGCAGAAACTTTTTAGAAAAAAAATGCTCCATTAAAAGCTTGAAGAAGTTGAGTTTCCACTATGTATGTCATAACAGTTTGCTTCCACAAAGAAGCCTTTCAGAAACCAATTATACCATGTCATTTCGTCATCCATGTTAGATTCTATTGTTTCACTGCCTTATACATCATGACTTCTTGCATGTCTACCTTTCTGAGTCGCACACATTTCCCCCATTTTCAGTTTATTTTTTTCCTTCTGAATAAAACCATTCAACATCCTTTCCATGACTACATTAATTTGTTATCCCTGTCATAAAAACTATCTAACCATGAGACCTTTCATCTATAGTCCTACCACTCATTTTGTATAACTCGTGTTGACTGATGTGGGATTCCTTAAGGCCCACCTTTTAACAAGTCTTTCCCCATTGACCTCAACACCTTATCTGTGATAGAGACTAGAGTTCATTTTTAGTACCATGAGGCTTGCATGCCTTAATGGAAAGTTCTCTCACTGACATTCATGGTAATACATCAATGGCCCTTGATCGTTAGATCTTGTAAGTGGCTCAACATTAGCTCATTTATTCGCACTTCTCACGATGTACTTAGGTACATTGGCACTCATTGACATCAATGGTGAGATTGCCTCGCATTGGTTAATGGCATTCATTAATGGTCGGTAATCCAATGAATTCTTTCCATGTTCGACATCGACACATTTATTCACATGGTAAGAATTGTACCATCGGGTTTTGTAGCAGGTGAAGACTATATACTTTTCATGACTCCATCAGCAGTTTTACAGCAGCATACTTCAGCCATATGAGAGTACCACAGTTCTACTTTTAGCTCTCATCTTCTACTTCATCCAACCAAGCAACAATTCATATTTCTTCACTTCACACTTTATGATCCAGTAGTATCAACCACGTTCCTATTGCATAAGTTCATTAACTTTTTGGGTAAGTGGAGGTATGTTGTTTTCTAATCTTTAACCATGTAATTTCTTAAATGCTAGAAAATGAATGAATTTGGAAAATTCCCTCACTACATCCCTTTCTCCTTTTCATAAACCTAATACATCTTAAGTTGTGGGGGGGGGGACTATTCATTACCATTTTACATGTTCATCATCTCACTTAATATTAATCAACATGTTTTTCCCAAACTATACTATATATATTGACATGATTCATAATATGAAGAAAAAGGTTTCTAATATACATTGATGGTTCATCATTTCTAATGCATAAATCTTATGTATTGCAACAAAAATGTAAGTAAAAGAAATGAATGTTATTACCGCAAGAACCAACATTTGTTATGGTTGTCACACAAGAACCAGCTGCAAATATATATAAAAAAGAGAAAAAAGAATAAATAATTGCTATCACTCATGCATTTCAAATCCTAGAATGACTTACTATTACATACCATCATCATGTAAATCCCAGCTACAAATCCAAAAGTTTTAAAGAGAATCAATGCATAGTTGGATGAGGACATGCAACCAGTCAAGTTGGGGGGAATGTTGAGCCACAAAAGACCACATTTTATTCATCATTTCACATACTATTTATCACCTTATTCCTATTTTATCCTTCCATAAAACCATTAATATTCACCACTTTCATAATAAATATGGGTTTATATTACCATTTTCCAAATCATTTATTTTTGAGTATTTTGAGTGAATTTGTGGTTAATTATTGAGAAAAATAAGATATTTTCATTATACTTTAAAGTTGGATGAGTTTGGTGATGCTTATTGGTGTATTTGAAGACTTTAACAAGCTCAAAAGTGACCACCTAGCCTTAAATTCGAATTTCATCTTCTAGATGTGAGCTAACTTCAAGGAGAAGATCATGGAAATGTGGAGAGAATATCTCATCCAATATTTGTTGATGCTTTGAAGGGATGAGTTGTAGATTTGTTGAGGATTTTGAGGTTTTTGTTAAGTATTTTGAGGTTTTTGTTAAGGGTTCATGTTTAAACGTGAACCAAATCTACCCTCTTTAATGTAACATTTTCATTGTTTCCTTAACTATATCATTTGTATAAATACAAATAAATTATATCTTTTCTTTATAGGTCATTTCCATAACAAGAGAGGTGTGGGAATTAGTTTACTTTCTCTTCCTTGCATCAGTCACCTATCTTACCCTTTTGTCATATTTGTAGTAGAAATAAGTCTCAAATTTTGAAGAGGTGAAAAATATGTGGTTTGCTACCAGCATCACCGTAGTTTTGGATATTGGAATTTTTCCTTGCGTTCCCAATTTAACAAGATGGATGAGTAGCAGAGCTGCATATTCCCTGCCATTGAATTTATAATTGCATGCTTATAATGTATTTTTTAAATTTTATATTTATTTTAAAATTATAAATAGTAATAATAATACAAATATTCTTTTATAAATTAAGGTTATCATGTGTCAAATTTCACTGAAGTGTTCCCAAAAAAAATGGTCTACCAAACAAATTGGCCTCTTCTAGACAAAGTTTCAGTAAATCATACCCAAAGAATGGTCTCCTTATCAACTTGACTTTTTATGAACGTGAGAAAAAAAGTAATTGTATACAATGGTAATGCAAGTATTTGAAGCGAGGTGGTTGATATTTATATTGATCCATTGATTTCAAGGTTCCTAAAGCAAGGCTCGTTCATAGGTAATAGTAATAGGGTTTATTCTAATTTTGTAATTAGAAGTCAGGTGCAAAGGAGTAATTCCAATCTAAATATCATAAGGCAAGTCTGAATATTCTAAAGCTAGTGACAGAGGCGATTGAATGTATAAAATTAGAAAGAGTTTTAGTAAAGCATACCAAAAGAATGGTCTCCTTATCAAGTTGACTTTTTATGAAGGACAAACTTGGGCAATGTTTGCAATGTTTCCATCCTAATTGATGTTTACATTGGTGGAAATTAGATGTTTTTTTTAATAGTTAAAAAAAGTCATGCTTTATATATATTTTTATTTTAATGACATTTGATCAAAAATACAATAATCATAGATAATTTTTTACCTACTAAACCGGTTTACACTTTTTACCCCAAAATTTGTTTTACATACAATAGTTATGCACAATTACAGAGAACATTAACTGCAATTAAGTCATTGCAAAATTTAAATGTAGAAACTGTAGTTAATATCAATTTGACGAAAGCCTAAACTTTTAATAACATACTTTCATATTTTTTGCAAAATTAGAACGCTTTGCTAGAGATTTTCCTCGAAAATTTAAAACTCAAGATTGGATGAATCTAAGAAGATTATTAACACAATAGTTATGCAGAATTACAGAGAACATTAAATGCAATTAATTCATTGCAAAATTTAAATGTAGAAACTGCAATTAATATCAATTTGACTAAATCCTAAACTTTTAATAACATACTTTCATATTTTTTGCAGAATTGGAACGCTTTGCTGGAGATTTTCCTGGAAAATTTAAAACTCAAGATTGGATGAATCTAAGAAGATTATAACACAATTTGTAATGATTCCTTGCCTTATCAGAATAATCATTAACACAATCTGTAATGATTCCTTGCTTTATCAAAATAATCATTGATATAAACATTAGAGATAATTTGAGGTAAAAAATGGACCTCCTAAGAGATGTACTACAAAAATACAAGATATATTAAAATATTATGAGCTAGCGGTTTTATAGGGTAGGTATATATGACAACTCACCTCCTACACTATTTTTTATGCACAATATAAATAACCATGGTTGAGTTACTTTTCTAACTTGACTATAAATAAAATTAATAAAATAACTCTACAATGATGTGACTAAGATTCATTGTAAATTCCCAAAAAATTATTGTCCTTTAACATTTATTTGTCTTGAACTTGTAAATGAAATTAAACAAAAAAATATTTTTAGGAGTTATTTTTTAAATTTATGTTGACTTTTTATATTTAGTATATTCCTCGTCAATTTAATTTTAATGTAATATAATTGAGATTTATTTACATGTAAAATTTTAACAATATTATTATAATATTTATTGCATTATTAGAATAAATTAATATAAAAATCATAAATTTTTTTATATATTCATTTTATTGTAAATAAATGTTATAGTTAAATCTCTTATAGAAAATAATATAAGACTTAATTTATTCTTAATTAAATTATTAAAAAAATGTTTATACATTATGAAAATATGTCATATTATTATATAAGATTTTAATGTATATTGTTTTTAGCAATAAAAAAGTTATGTATGTTGTTTTTTAGCAATAAAAAAGTTACGAGTAAATAATGTATATTCTTAAGTGAATAAGTCAACGCTCGTGTATAAATACTTTTAATTTATTAGTTGATTTTAATGTATATTAATTTTTAGCAATTAAAAAGTTGTGAATAAATAATATATCATATTAACTTAATAAGTGAATGGTGGTGCATAAATTCTTTTAATTTATTAGTTGAAGCATAAATTATTTTAATATTTTTTATAGAAGAAAATAAATTATTAAAAAAAAATATTTATACATTTTGAAAATATTTTTATAATATACATACTTATCTAAGAAAATTATTTTCACTCCTTGCAACTGAAAAAATTATAAATACATAATATACATGTAAAAATTCAATGTTACTAATTTGTTAAAAAAATGCGTCAAGTTTTACACATTATGTTATAATTTCTAATTAAATATAAATGGCTTAATTAATTTTTTCATCATTAAAATTTTAAAATATTTTTATTATTAAAACTAACATGATAACATTTATTATAATTATTATCATAATGACATTATTATTAATTAATATTTAACGAGTTATAACAACATAATTTCCATATTATTCTATAAAATTATCTATTAAAAAATTATAATAATTTTTTTTGTCATAGTAAGGTTATAATCATATAAACATTTATCATATCAACATGATATAAATGAATGAATGTGTGTGATTCTATATATATATATATATATATAACTCATCCATAATTAACATACATCTTTCATATTAATATTATTCATGAATTTAATTTATATGCATAACTAACATGTATTTTTCATATAAATATTATTCATAAATTTAATTTATTTGAAAAGTACAAGATTATATATATATATTAGTTTGACATTATGATATTAAATAAAATTGAGTGAATATATAATTTCAAATTAAAAAACATGAAAATGACAATATATTATTTTATAAAAAAAATGTGAAAAGACATTTTTATGAATTATGAGTACTTTACTTCAAAATGACAATAATATTATTTTATGAGAAAGTGAATTGTGAGTACTTTACTTGAAAATAACAATAATATTAATTTATGCCAAAAGTGTGAAATGAATTTTGTTGTGAGTACTTTACTTTATGACTTAAAAGTACTTGTACCACTACCTTGGTTAACTATGGGTTTTCATCCATGATACAAAATGTGACAAATAAGCATTCTTAACTTATGCAATGCCACCTCAACCATGGGGGATGATGTCATCTATTAGAATGTAATTGGTTGATTTTTATAGTACATTTTGGTCCTTTTGAGGCCCATTTTTTACCTCAAATTCTCTCTCATAATTCATGTAAAATTGGAGTAAAAGACATTTTTATGAATTATGAGTACCTTTAATTCATTCCCACAAATACAAAGATAAAAATTGACACAATCTATAGATTCCTTGATTTATCAAAATAATCATTGATATAAACATATCCCATATATACAAAGATAACGATGATTGCAAATATCTATAAATCTGAAAACTTTTAGCTTGACTAAAATTGAAGAGATTCTTATGAGAAACATCTATCATGCATGGAACAACTTTCATTTCCATAGCTTAGTAAGCTATGTTTGACTTCAAAAAGAGAATGGTTTTAAAGCTGTGTTGAGATCATCACTGATTCACTATCAACCTTAATGATCCACCTAAGTTGTTACAGTGTTGATGAAAGATGTACAACTCTCAAAATCAAGTATATGCAGCTTCATTGTGAGAAATGATTAATGGGTTTCCTAGAACCACGAGTTTCAACACATTGAATTTTAATTGCCAATGTAGAGTACTCCCACTTATCGATATAAACTTTATGACAGAGCTTAAAAAATCAGACGTATGCAATGAATAAGTAGCAGGGAAGTAACATGTATTGGAGAATGAATTAACGTTGTTCAAAGAATAGCAAGTTGTATTGTCATTAATCCCAGAAACCCAATTAGTTTATGGTAATAATATTTTCAATGCAACAAAGAATTGATACACACAGACACATGGGATTTTGTATCCAAAGTCCACACATTTTTTTATGAGATTGATTAGTTGGTTTAGTATCATTCACTATCATAAATTTCTCATAAGTTTGATTAGGTTCCTTAGCATTCTTTACACCAATGTATTTTACTATTTACCAAGAAAACTGTACCTATTGCCTTCGATGTTGTTATAGGTAAATCTATTAGGATTCCATCCACTGCAAAATCCCCATTGTCCATAAATTTTAGATATTCCCTTACTTGTTCATAGCTATGATTATAGCTCATGCCAAATTCATCATTGGAAAATCTAGCGGCAAATATATCCATCCCAACAGAGTGTGGATATTGTACGAGATTGTAAATATGTTCAATTTCAAACAAAAATTAAGAAAATAAGTTATGTTATTTTTCCATGTGCCAACATGAGGAAATAAACTAACAAGATACAAATACGGATGGATAATAATTAGTCAAAAGATTGTTTGGGACCTAGGTTAACTAAATGCCTGAAGAAAAATACACAATTGTGTTGCATGAAGATAATGGACAATAATCAGTCAAAAGAACGATAATAAAACTGCATGAAGATAGTACATCTTGTCCAATAAGGTATGTGTCAGAATTTGAGAAAACATACTCATCCATTCTTCAATGGTCACACATTCATTTCCCTTGACCATGTATTGAATTTATCGAACGAGTCTTTTTTCAACATCCCGATTCTTGAAAAGCAAATGAAAAAACCAACAAAGGGAAACTGGGGAAATTGTAGTTGTGTCACAACCACCTATGATGAATTTTAGAATAACATCTCATCGAAAAATGTTAGAGTAATTCTCTGGTTGTTTCTAATACAAAAAATAATCTAATGAGCCACCATCTGCATAAAAGAATCGAGCTAATCAATTCCTACTACATATTTTTGCACAAATGAGATTCAGACATACACATAATATTCAGACATAACCATAGAGATAGGAAACAGATTAATCAACAAAAAGATGATAGTGAAAGGCAACAGATTGATCAGCAAAAAGATGATAGAGAAAAGCATTTTATCTGTCGAGGTCGTGACTAACTAATTGCAGGGGTAGATTGATTGATATTGAGGTATCATACATAGGGGACTTTACAAATTTATATAGATGCAAAAATAATTAATGGTGGTTAATGATAATTAAATGAAAGTGATGTGATAGCATCTATGTTCCCAGTTTTGAACTGTCTTCCACTGTGTCTTCTTTCTTCACCACTTTCTATAATTGGGTAGAATGGACACCCAAAGCATGATATCTTTTTTCTTTTCAGCTGGATGTCGTGTTTCAGAGGTCATAAGACGCGGTTTTTGAGTGAGGCCACTAATTCAATGACCAAAATAAGTAATATGTAAAATGATTATATGTTTTCATGATTATGTGTCCACAGTCCACCTACCATGGATGAGACTGGAGTATGTTGACAGAGCTACCACTAACACTAATCAACTTTGCATGTAGCCATTCTAGGACAAAATTCACATAAAAAAATTTTAAACTATTTTGTATGTACAATTAAAATAAAATACATCATTTACAACATACAATAATGTTTTCTTTACCAGTACTATTTCTGTGTGAAAAGCATTGAACATAACTACATAATTTACATAATAGCGTCAATACATGGTCTAAACACAAATGTGTATTGCAATTTCTACCAATTAAATTAATAACATAACCTGTAACTCTATGTACTTTATGCATACCTGAATGCAATCCCTCAAACTCTATGGAGACTTGAAGAAAATAGCACCAACACCTATGCAAGCCCTCTAACTCTTTACAGATAGCCTCATTCTATTTATACACCTCAAAGCTCCATTTATTTGGATAGATCATGAGTGAAGAGGATGTAGACATGGTAGGACGATTCATGCAAGTCCATGCAGCTTGCAATGTAGTGTGCATGCGAGACATTGATTGTATGTTGCAGGGTTTGTAGGTTGTCAGAGTGTAAGAAAAAAACAAGAAGAAGGGCATGTGGCAATAAGGGCATGCAAAAATCTCACCATCTTAATGTTGTCTCGAGAGCCACTTCACAGGATGTTAGTTCATAGCATGTGATATTTGTCAGATCATGTCAGAGGATGCAAAGCATGTCAAAGGATGTAGGGATAAAAATTTGTTTCCACAATAAGAGGTTTCCTTGTAAAAACCTTATGTAAATGTGAAAAAACTTTAACATAAAAAAACAAAAATACTAGTGCACAGTTTATTAAACCATGCTGATTAGATTATTCCCTGCTTGCAGCAAATAATAATATAGTAAGAACATAGATGCAGGTTTAAGTTGCATCCTTCACACATTTAAGAATGTGTTTATATTAGGGTTATGTCATACGCATGGGGACTTCACTTAGTGAACCTCTAACATAGCACATGCGATCGTGGGATATTAAATAATATGCTTAATTTCGAGAGATATTGACCCAAACTCTTTTTGTTGAAACCCCCTCCCAATACTTAAAACCTCCTCCCCACCCCTTTTTATAGCTCAATCCTTATAAACCACCCTACCCAGCCCCACCTTAAACCCCTCACCCCCCCAATACCTACAATATATTGGTTCAATTTTTTATAATTTTAAAACCCACAATATGAACTAACGTGATAGTATATTGGTCAACAGGTGAAGCCCCCATGGTCATACTTCTATTTTATATAAAAGATTTTTTCTTCCTACAATTTTTAAAGGATATTACAGTGGTTATTAAACCCTAGTTCTAAAAATTATGTATATGTTACTTGATTTCACCCTCCCTTGGAGTATTGATTGTGAATACTGAATGTGTTTTAATTTACGACATGTCTTTGATTAATCTTGTAGATTGTATGTATTTATGGATCCTTTTATTTACGATCGTCTAATGATATTAATGCAACATTTAGAATTGATTATTTGCAGAGTTGTATAACTTGATTTATTAAAGATGAAGTGGCCTTAGTTTTATGTTTCTATTACTGAAATAATAAAAGAGGATTTACAAGTTAGGGTTCTTTCCATCACCCTTTTTATGGAATACTAGTTAGTAGTTATTTCCTAGGGTTTAGAGATAACTAGTTTAAATTTAGGGTTTATATATCGCCATTGCAACTATGTGTTGGGTGGTATCTAGGAATTAGAGTTTATGCATGTTATTACTAAATATTTCCTTTGTGTTTCGATTACCCTTCGCTTTGATAGCTAATATATTTGAATAACTTCATAATAATAAAGAATTATCTGGTCAATATTAAGGAATACTCTGTAACTATCATTTTCACTAATATAAAACATATTTCATAAATACTCTATAATTTGTCCACACAATTAAATAATTACCAAGCGTAATATGCCATTTCCACTAATTATAATTATAAAAAACATTTCATTCTCTTAGTTAGATAACGATTCGGCTTATTAGAAAATCACACCTGATTATGTGTGGAAATGAAAGGAAAACAACCACACACCACCAAGACTTAGGAATCCTTGAGACTTATCAATCTACAAGGTATCTATTCCCTTGCTCAGATTCCTGAGTTATGGCTCACTTCTTCCCGCTTTCAAGTTGCTACCATTCTAATGAGCAGAGTTAGTTATTGTAGAACCTATAACATTTAATGTTCTCACTTTCAGTTCTACTCCAGAGCCTAGTACCAATAAGATGTTCACTAATAGCTATTTCATATCCTCAATAGTTTTATATATCCTACACCACTCTGGGTGATTTCTGACATCTCTCCATTCTCTTTTCTTGGTTCCTCTTTCTTTCTCAAGAATGCCTCCATATTTTCCTTTCCTAGAACTTTAATAGTTGATAACTAACTCCTCTCAAAGACTAGCCACTTATCTCCGTAAATACAACTAATGGCTTAGTTACTACCATAAAATCAGGTTCTATTAATTAACTACATGGTTTAACTTCTGTATTCAACATTCAAAATTTAATATTAAAATAATACTTCTATAACATTTATCAGTTTTTGTCACAAAATAAAAATTAAACAAAATTACTTGCAATGTTATAAGGGGTATTAAAAGTTTCAATATACAATATATCATCTGCAATAGGATGCTTCCATTCTTCGGGACAATCCTAAAATATTACATCAGTTTCTTCCTTCGACAAATTGAACGTAATGGTTAACCAATGGTTCTTAGGATCTCTCCTTGGATGAATATAAAGATGGTGTGCCCCTACAGTAAACTAAATGATATTCCTGCACCACTAGACAGCCTTAGTAGAAATCCTTGAATGCATCCCAATGTGTTTCTGTAATGCATCAACATGCATATAAAAATCAATATTGTTCTCTTTCTATTGTTGATGATTCTCATAAAACCATAAATTTTGATACCATACCCCTCAACATGGGACATTTGTTTCCATGCCTTGGTATTTTGGTGGTTTGGCCCATGTGACAAAAGAAACTAAGATAAGCAACCATGAATAAGTAAAAGGGGTATCTCATTCCTATGCATCAATGGAGTTAGATAAGAATTCATTCAGCAGGAATGTTTCTTGATTCATTTGTACTCCTACAATGCATTTCTTAGTGGAAATGACAGTACCAACAAGGCACTCATTTGGTGGAATGTTTTTTAGAATCTTGCTCGAAAAACCCTTAGCTGCAAATATAACACCTTAGTCATCAATGGAGGCTATGTCAAAGCCCCACTTATCTTGCATGAGATTATACTTCTCTTTCATCCAGGAAATAATTCTTTCATCCTACTCCTTTCCATCAAATAATGTTGCAAGATCAATGTTAGCTAGAATATTTCACCTTCTATGGACAGTAAGGTGTTCCATTGGTTTGAATGGTTCAGATCTAGAACAAATGAAGGACAAAGGTTGAAGACCCTCCCTCGATGTCGTAGATACTTGGAATGTGATGCTTCGATAGTAACCCTATGTACCTGCAATCAGATTAAACATGCAAACACATCAAAGCTACCAGAATATAATAAACTGATCCATATTAGTGACTAGGAATATAACAACACACATGTGAAATCAAACAACAATAGTAATGTGGGATGAAAATAAGCTTTGCATTAAGATACAATGGAGAATTTTACAACCAGTTAAGCCTTAGTGTTGACATGCATCTCCATGAAACCAAGCACTCTCATCCCCATAAGCTCCAACTTTTGCTCTCTACGCTCTTCAATGGCTTGGGCCAAGTAATCAATCCAACAGCATAACAATACCTTAAGAGTTCTCCCCCTCAACCATGGATATGAGCTTGTATTTATAAGGCTCAATGGATATGGATGGTTGAGAGATTAGTGGATGAGGTGGCCTCTAAGATCCTAGGATGAGGGATATTGAGCTCAATTGACCCACAATGATAGGGATAAGGGAGGACACAAGGCTCATCATCTAGAATCCTCAAGAATCTTTTTTTTCCCATTTTACCTAGGGTACCACTTTTCTCTTTCAATGACAAAGCGGTTCTGAAAAGAAACACTTATGGACTAAGGGTCATAAGCGGTAGCACCGCTTGTGGATAACAAGGGATGGGCAGTGCAAGCAAGGTACCACTCTTGGGAAAGGGGAAAGTGCGGTGCTGAGCATCTTTGTGAAAGAATGACAAATGGTATGAGTTTCCACTCCAAGTGTTGGGATTCAGGGCAAGTATGTATGTCAAAGGTCTTATCACATGATGGTGACAGGATTTTGGTATAACAGGATGCCCCCCAAAGTATGAGTCTTAGAGGGATACAATAAACAAGAACTTTTAGAGAGCAAGTCATCGCTACGAGGTGAAAATGTCGGCTCGATCGGAGTATGTTGTCAAGTAGGCATCTGTAGTACATCAATATTTTGACTCATAGACACAAGTAACCAACTCATGGCTGCAGACCAATACAAGGTAGATCCATGAGAGGAATAAATAAGCATGGCTACTAGAATACAACGTAGATCCATGTGATAGAGGACTCAAACTTGGACATAGCTACCAGACATACAATGTAGATCTATGTCATATAGACAAAAATTTGAGCATAGAAACGACCATACAAATGTGGATCCCGGCTAGATATAGAAAACTCCATCGCAACCTGGGGAAAAAGCCATGAGCACTTTAAACAAATACCCATGGTCTTCATCTCGTATTCCACAAAGTACGATTCTATCCATGTGATTACAATGATATGAAGTGGAACATGGTAGAAACCACTTGATTATCGGCCAATGATGTGAACCATTAATAAGTGTGAGGGGGATCACCATTGATGTTAATGATTCCCAAGTTACTCTAGTATAATCTATTGAGTGAAAATAGATGTCCTGATGTTGAACACCAAGTCAATTCTATCGATCAAAGGTTAATGATGTGAACCTATGTCGAGAGCGAGAGAATATATCATTAAGGCATATAGATCTCAAGGTACTAAATATTGTTTCTAAGACTATTTTCTAAATGATTAGCTGATGTCGACGGGAATAGTCTCATCGAAGGAGGGCCATGATGAGTCCCACAGATGACACAAAACTCAGAACATAGTTCTAGAATGATGTGGATGTAGTAACCATAAGACTAACTCAAAAATACTGACACAAAGACTGTGTGGACTACAGAGGTAAAACTTCTTCAAATCCCCTTTGAACATCGGGTGACATGACAAAAAAATTGGAAGCATGACTGAATGAGACAGACACACAATGGAACAGTGGACAGTGCATTCTCAAAGGAGTGACATGACTCATGAAAGTGGATCATCACAAATATCAGCTGAATACCCAATTGACTGGCATGATGTGCAGAAAAGTGCCATGTTCAAAGGTAACGACAAACAACTACCATTATTTACAAAATGATTCCCTTCCCATTCCCCCCATCACGATTGATGAGTGCCTCTTTTTGGTTTTACGAGTTCAAAGAGGGTAACAAACACTCGATATAGCTTGTCAAAAGACAATTCTAGACTCATATATTTGACAAAACTGAGAGAGGAGGGGTTCGTTCCCAAAACGGGTCTCTCAATGTTTAATTTAACGAGTCCACTAAAATAAAACTTGGTATCGTTCATGTTTAGAGAGTCTAATTGAATACGGAAGAAGACTCCACAGGGGTCCTTTTTTGTATGATTTAGTCCCTAAGGCCCGAAAATGTATAAAATCATACCGTAGGGAACTCTTCCAGTCATGATTGGCTGGAGTGTTCCTTTTTCGTAAATAGTCCTATCCGAATTGAAAAAGAGATAACCTACTGTTGAACAGATGACTCTTCAAATACTTTAACAATCATGAAGAAGACAAGATTGCTTGACGATCTTTTCGCATTTAGTGAGCCTGAAAAGAGTTTAAAGAGAACTCCATGAGGTTTCTTTACTCAATGTCATTTTTTACGAGCTTGGAAAGAATTGAAAATGGACTCGATTATCCTTTCATGTTTAAGGAGCCTAAAAAAGAGGTCAAAAGAAGACTCCATGACGCTTCTTTACATAATGTCAACTTTTTATGAGTTTACATAATGTCAACTTTTTATGAGCCTGGAAAGAAACTGAAATGGACTTGGACCTTTGATACTAGGTTTTAAAGAGTGTGACCAAAGTGTCGTAATAAATGATCATGGACCTTTTCCATTTTATGAAAGTGCGAAAAATACATAAACAAATTTCCAAAGATTTTTACTATAGTTCTCTTATCCTGCAATCAACTCAGAAACACGTGTTAAATGCGTTTATAACTAGCATTAAGGGATTACGACAGATAAACTTTGACTAAAATATGATTTTATATCAAAACTATAGTATGTTAGACCCAAAAATGCCTATATAAGTCATGTAAATGGTACAAAATCAAATCATTTCACTATTTACCCATAACGGAGAGCATTTGGAGCACTTTCTTAGCCAGGTCTTCAGCAGCTAATACTGAGAGTTCCCACCATCCATTTTTACCATTGTCAGTTGTAGGTAACATATAAAACCCTATTATTTCATTTCATATCATTTATTTTGAGTTTTGGTGGAGTTTTGGGCTCATATGGAAATCCCTAAAACCTTAAAAGCAGGCATGACGGCTACCACTTGCGGGATACGCAGTACCACCTGAGAACCGTGCCTATAACATAGTTGACAGGTGGTGCCACTGCTTGTCTCCAATGGTGCACAGGTGGTTCCGATCATGGAGATTTCAAACTAATAGCATGAGTAATATAAAGTCATTCTTTTGATTTTTAATGATTAAAGATGGTTCTAATGCATGCTATGATTGTTTTTGATAGGTCTTGGTTTCTCAAAACATGGTGATATGGAAAGAAAGAACACATGACAATGATGATGCTTTTGCTGAGAGAAATGTGGGTTGTATTGCCACATTACGGGACTATGGGCTCCTGAATTTCTTCCGGACCCCAAGCATGGTGTCACATGAGCGGTTACTGGAACACATACTGCCGATGTGGAATCCAGAGTAGCAGTACTTTGAGGTAGGGGCCCATATTCTTACAGTGGAAGTAGAGGACATCTACTTCTTGACTGGTCTCTCGAGATGGGGTGGCCCCATATCACTGATAGTTTCCCATGGAGGGGACATTACCACTCGAGATCTTATAGATCGTCATTATGCTCCAGGGACAGGGACATCGGAGAAGAAAATCCCCATCAGAGCAATGACAGATGGGCCCCTATGGATCGTCCTATTTACTATGCAGAGGGTGGCCAGGAGTCAAGGTGTGCACTAGGCTTCTAGGGTATTAATTCTTGCACATGATCTAGGAACTACGAATCAAAATCATCAAAGAATTATTAACAAATACTCATGAATTGGAAAATAACTGGAACCAGAAATGGTTTCCTCTCTATATATTTAATAAACAATAAAGGGTTACAATACCAATTCTAAGCAATGGCTTAACTCCATGAAGAATTCGAATACCTAAGGAGACAATTCGAATTCAGTGAGTGAGTCTAGCTTAACTGACTCTAAACCATTCAATCTCACTCAGTTAACCACTTGACCAAAACCCTAATTGACTCACCAAACCCTAACTGAAGTCAGAGTGCAATAAATGACTGAATCTCAACTGAAGGAGATCAAACACATGTCATAGCAATCCAACCATCAAGTGCTAGTGTTGCATGACTCCAATGAACCCCGATGAGGTTAACTGAAGCTGAACTAACCATCAGAAGTTGGTGGAGGCACCTTGTTGACTCCAGATCATTAAATAATAATAAATAATCATAAAATAATCATAAAATAATATATTTAATGACTGGAGGTGCCTTAACTGACTGTAACTGACTGGTTGAACTGATTCTAACCACCAGTTAGCAATTAGGCGCATTAATATCACTAAGATCACCCCCGAAGTGCTCCAGTTAGCCTCCTTGACTGTAGGAGAAGGCTAAGTTATCCTCCTTGACTGTAGGAAGGCGTGGGTGTGACTGGATGATGGCAATTAATGCTCCACTGATGTCAATTAAACTTAGGATAGTGGTTTAATTAGGCCAATTTGACCGAAAGAGTGTGTATGATGGTAGATGTCTCCAACACCCCCCCTTAAGCTATACTCAGGAAGAGTTAGAAAACATAGATGCATAAAATGCTAGGGCTTTGGAAACTAAGGCCATAGGTCACCTTGTACAATAAAGTAACTGCTTAATATAACCAAGGAAACAGGAAAAACCTCATGGGAAAAATACCCCCCCTCAAACTAAGCAGTAAATCAAGAATTGGTTCTTCTATGCAGTAGCATCCTGAGACTGTACATGTGAACCTATAAATCCAAAATAAATGAATATGTCTGGAGGAATCTTCCACTTTGGAAGAAAAACAATGCACTCAACTGAATCAGAAATATAAACAGCTGCATGGTGAAAACTGGACCCATGTAGAGCAACTAAAATCATCTGAAGAGAGAGAAAAGGTTCTTGAGGATTTGAACCATGTGTGGAACACTCAATAAAATGATATGTTGAATATTTGAACAGCAAACCATGAGTGGTAAAATCATCCCCAATGTTTAGGAGCAAGTGTCCAAGCGGATGCAGAATGTCTTCCTCTTTACTAGTTCTGTGAGGAGATGAGCTTGTGACCAAAGGTAGAGAATCCCTGGAACTCTGGAGAGCAAATGCTTGAGATCCATAATCTGATATAGATTCTGAAATAGCTAATGAATCACAAAATAAAATATCAGCAACCTCATAAGAGGAAACTAACACCAAATCCCCATAAGCAAATTTGAAGAAGAATAGCAGTACTTGATTTTTCACACCGGAATTGGTGAGAGCAGGTACAAGCATGGCTGAAAGCTCTTGAATTTTAAAATATGAGAAAAATAATATCAGATAAGAATTTAAATCAGATCTAAATAAGTTCACAACAGATCCAAAACTGTGAAATGAAATCAAATCCCCAGTAGCAGTTTTGTAGGAGACTTGCGGTACTTGTTTCTTCACACCGTTGATGAGAACAGATACAAGCAGTACTGAAGGTTTATGAACCTGAAATTTTGAACCAAGAAATATCAGATCAGATCCAAATAAGATCATATCAGATCCAATAAAATTCATATCAGATCCAAAATTATGGTCAACCGAGACGGTGGATGCACAGTTTTCTTCTTCTTCAAAATTCTGGATTTTGGTGCATGCAATCCTGCAGGAATTTGCTGGAAGATCTAGATCATGGGGAGCGAATGTGTCACTCTTATAATCTGATATTTCTTCCAAAATATCCAATTTTTTACATATTTTCACACCAGTAGCAACATTAGAGGGAGAAAAATCAAATTTCTCTTCACTTTCGGAAGCAATTACTGGTAAATTTATCACAGAATTCAAAGGAAAATCACCGGTGAATGTTTGCATGGAAGTGTCGCAGTATTTTTCTTCAATATTAGAGATTTGAATGTATTCTTCTATTTCAGCAATATGAGAAGATGAGATATCAAATATCTTATGAACTTCCGGAGCATTAGGAGAAGGAGTCACTTCATGGAGACTTTCTTCAATTCGAATTGAATGTGTAGAAGATTCAGCTTCATCTTCATCTGGAACTTCATCAGAGAGAGTAGAGGTTGAGAATTTTGAGTGAAGAACTCTTGTGGTGCTGGCTGTTATCTCCAAAGTACTATTATGATCCTCATTTTTCTTGCCAAAGGTTCTGTCCAATATTGGCCAGAAATTCTTTGGGTATTCAGCAGAATCAGTAAGGTAGTACAAGCTATCATTAAGGGCCAGACATATTGCTCCAAAAGCTCTATCACCGTCATTTAGCCAGTCATTCTCATTCTCATAAGTCTCTCTTCCAATTCCAATAGACACCTCATAGAGACCTCATCTCTTCAGAGATGCAATCATCTTCAACTTCCATTCCGAATAGCTTGTGAATGGGGTGAGGAGAGGGATTGATGAGTCCATTCGAAGTTGTACCTGTTAAGACCTGCAAATCAAAACAAAAAAGGCATCATAAGGTCGGACATCCTTCACATTCTGGGTTTTCATCACACCCAGCATAGTCAATCAAGCAAGCTTGATCAACAAGATATTTACTTGGGATATTGAGTGGTAAGCCTTGGCTTCTGGTGCAGTGCCGGATTTTTGAGCTATTGCTCAAATTTCATGGAGAAATCTGTCAAAAATCTTGTTTTTGAGATATTTTTCTTCATCCCGCCGAAATCTATGATACCATATTAATTCTTGCACATGATCTAGGAACTAGGAATCAAAATCATCAAAGAATTATTAACAAATACTCATGAATTGGAAAATAACTGGAACCAGAAATGGTTTCCTCTCTTTATATTTAATAAACAATAAAGGGTTACAATACCAATGTTGAGCAATGGCTTAAATCCATGAATAATTCGAATACCTAAGGAGACAATTCGAATTTAGTGAGTGAGTCAAGCTTAACTGACTCTAAACCATTCAATCTCACTCAGTTAACCACTTGAGCAAAATCCTAATTGACTCACCAAACCCTAACTGAAGTTAGAGTGCAATAAATGACTGAATCTCAATTGAAGGAGATCAAACACATGTCATAGAAATCCAACCATCAAGTGCTAGTGTTGCATGACTCCAATGAACCCCGATGAGGTTAACTGAAGCTGAACTGACCATCAGAAGTTGGTGGAGGTGCCTTGTTGACTCCAGATCATTAAATAATAATAAATAATAATTAAATAATCATTAAATAATATATTTAATGACTGGAGGTGCCTTAACTGACTGGTTGAACTGATTGTAACCACCGGTTAGCAATTAGGTGCATTAATATCACTAAGATCACCCCCGAAGTGCTCCAGTTAGCCTCCTTGACTGTAGGAGAAGGCTAAGTTATCCTCCTTGACTGTAGGAAGGTGTGGGTGTGACTGGATGATGGAAATTAATGCTCCACTGATGTCAATTAAACTTAGGGTAGTGGTTTAACTAGGCCAATTTGACCGAAAGAGTGTGTATGATGGTAGATGTCTCCAACATAGGGCACACATGTTGTATGAAATAGAGGCCATGGCACCGACGGTATTCAACTGGGAAGAAGCCATGCTTCCCATATTCAAAAATCAGTTGAATAAGTGTCGGTAGGGAGAGCTAAAGCAGTTTGGATTTGGCTCCATTTTAGCCTACTTCTTCTTCGAGCGGGTTCCACAGATGAGACCTCAGGTGGTCTTCCTGATTCTGAGAGCGCGGGACCCCTGTATGCTAAGGTGGGTCCAGGTCATGGCTCGTACAGGAGAAGGAAGGGGAAGGGTGAAGTTTGGTGACCCGTTCTTTAGATGGCTCCAAGATCAGATCCTCATGGTTGAGTATTATACTTACACAGTTATAGACTTCACCGGAGATCCTGACCTACCACTCCCACCTGGAGGACAGTGGGGTGACATCAGTAAGAAGCAAGAAACTTTAAAATGGATGAATTTTTTTATGTTTTTAACGTTTTATATTTTTTTATGTTAAGTGATGAGACCTGTATATTCTCATGTATATGCTGAAGCAACACGACCTGGAGGAGCTTCTCCATTGGATAGGCGAGCTGGATCCTGCTTTGTACAATAGGGTGATCATATCACTGGGGAGCTAGAGGAAAACCTAGAGAGGTTGACCTTGGATATCTCAGATGCTGCCATTGATGACCTCCCAATGAGATATCAAAGATCCACAGCAGGAGTACCAGGTCAATTCAGTAGGTTGCTACGTAGATTGGCTTGAGTAGTGATGTGCTATCATGAGCACCACTAGTGTATGTGATATGTACTGAAAGCTAACAGCTTTAGGATTTTGTATAGTGATTTTTCCTAAAATCCTACGTGCTTTAGATGAGGTCTCAGGACTTATTTTTGTAAACTTTTTTGTATATATATATATATACATACTTTTACATGGTGTTTATATGTTTCAAATGGAAAATGCATTTTATATGAGTTTTGTGTGTCTTTGAATGTTTATTTACAATGTACCATGTTTGATTTCAATGTCATGAATGGACAATATGCCAATCTAATATGTAATTAGTGAATGAGTCGGCAACTACATTATGTTCCCTAGGGATATGCCTATAAGTGATGGTTTGAACTGATCTTTCTAGCAAACGTACTCTCTAGAAGAGGCGGAGGAGCACAAGGTTTCTAATGGTGTAAACATGGTTTAAATGGCAAACCATGAGTTGTGAGTCCATCAAGACTACTAGATCACGAACATCCTAGGAGGTAGCTTCAGTCAGAAGACCGATGACTGCTTCATAATTGGTGATGTTATTAGTAGCGGGACCTATACAAACTGCTCCTGAACTGACCAAATCTTCAGCTAGGGAATAGAGGACCCAAGTAGTCGAGGCAAGATTCAATGTGTGGTGGAAAGCACCATCAGTAAAGCCGTATAAATCCATCTACACAACCAAAACATGGTATAAACAGATGTGGACACTAAACTCAAAACCATCTTGAAAATATGAAAAGTACACTGAAATTCAATCAATATACATATATACAAGATAGTATCCAAGAAAGGCCTATGCATAGTACCTTTTCAGGTACAACCCATTGTGAGGTTGCCCTAAATGGATTCCATCATAATCAATGAGCTTGTAGGATCCTTTCTCTAACACCTTAGAAATAACGAAGGGTCCGCACCACATGGACTCGAACTTACCCTTCCCTAGTTTGTCATATCTTTGGTCATAAGTCAAGACTAGGTCACCTTCGTTAAAAACATGAGGTTGGATGGATTTATCATACTGTGCCTTGACGTGTTTCTTATGTGCTGCATTAGCCAAGGTAGCATCTCTCTGAGTCTCTTCAAGGTTACTCAAGTACAAAAATCTTTCTTCCTCTGCAAAAGTGTCTGGGAGAAGTTTGACAGCAAGTTTTAAAGATGGAATCTGACATTGAATCGGTAAGACTAATTTGAGTCCGTAGACAAGATGGAATGGCGTGAAACTAGTGGCTATTTTCACAGAAGTCCGATAAGCCCAAAGAGAGAATAAAAGAATGTGGTGCCAGTTGGATTTATGATCTCCAACCATCCTATGAAGCATAGTTTTCAAAACCTTTTTAATGGCCTCTACCTGACCATTAGCTTGTGGATAATACGTCATAGAGTTTTCATGGAGAAAATCTAGCTTGGCACTTAGTTCCTCCATCATTTGATTACGAAAATGGGATCCGTGATCAGTAACGATGGACTGCGAAACTCCAAATCTAGCTATGATATGATTGAACAAGAAGAGAGCAGCAATCTTACCATCTTCTGCATATGTAGGCATGGCCTCAGCCCATTTTGTGAAATAATCAACGGCTACGATGATGTAACCATGACCCCGGCTGAGGTAGTCTTACAATGCATGATGTCAATCCCCCATTTGGTGAATGGGCCAACGGTAATGACAAGGTGTAGCGGAGCCCAATGGGTGCAATTTTTAGGATAAAAGTGTTGACAAGGTGGGAATTTCTTAACAGCCTCATGATAGTATTTGAAGATAGAAGGCCAGAAATAGCTAGCGTGAAAGATTTTCTGGGCTGTAGCCATCCCAGCTAAATGACTGCCACATGCTTGAGAGTGCCAATCATTCAATGCATGTTCAGCCTCCTCATAAGTGAGGCATCACCAGAGAATTGATTCAATCCCATGTCTATACAAGGTAGCATTCAAGATAAGGTAGTACTTCATGTGGTGACGGAGACAGTGGCGATCATCGTGGGATAAATGTGGCTAAAATCGTTGTGTTTGGAGATAAATAAGCAAATATCCATACCAAGGATTGGTAGTGCTAATAAGGAACATGAATTCATCCAGAAATGAATCACTGGGCTCAGATTCCATCGAAGCACAGGGAATATCACACATAAGCTCTGCAAAGACCAAGGATTTCTTTGATGAGGCTTCGGCAAATTCCAGATCAAAATATTGAAGTATGACTATCCAACATGAGTATTTTCCCCCGAGCACCTGACGAGTTAGGATGTAATACATCGGGTTCTGGTTTTCCAATACAGTGGTAGTGCTGAGTAGAATGTACTGACAAAACATTTGTACAACAATGATCATGGCCAATGCTAACTTTTCCCCACATGAATAGAAAGTTTCAGAATCCATGAGATTCTTATTGGTATAATAAATCATGTGCTCTTGACTGTGGATATTTTCCTACACTAAAACCATGGCGATGGTAGTATCAGAGGAATCAATATACAAGAGAAAGTCCTTTGAATAACCTAGGGGGTGTATCACGGGTGAATGAGTTAGAGTGTTTAATATTATCAAAGGCACGTTGGGCCTAGTCATCCCAGAATAATGGACTGTTCTTCTTGAGGAGACGCATATAACCATTTGTTTTCTCTGCGAAATTGCACACAAAATGACGGAGAAAGTTTTCCTTCCCTTGCAAACTTTGGAGTTTAAGGAGATTAGTTGGGGCTGGTAGATCTAAAATGGTGGCAATTTTCAAAGGATCAATCTAGATGCCATCTTTGGATAGCACAAAACCTAGCAGACGTCCTGTCTCAATGCAAAAAACACATTTATGCAGATTGATCCATATATTATAATTAATGACAACATCTCAGGAATATCTCTCTAAGATGACTAGAGTGGTCATGTCGTCACTGTGAATGAGCTGGGAGGTCGTCAAGGTATGTTTCAACAATATGTTTAATATCATGAAACGCATAGGACATCACGCGCTGGAAGGTGGATCCAACATTTTTCAAGCCAAAAGGTAACTTCTTATATGCAAAGGTTCCCCATGGGAAAATGAATGCCTTCTTATGCTGATCGAAGGGTAATATCTCAATCTAATTATAGCCAGAGAATCCATCCATAAATGAAAAGATGACACTTCCAACACAGTTTTCGATAATCTGATCGATGTGCAAAGTAGGAAAGTTGTCCTTAGGACAAGCTTTATTCAAATCCCTAAAGTCGATACAGACTCTAATGGTGCCTTGCTTTTTATTGATAGGGACAATGTTCGATACCCATTCTGTCAGGGGTACATGATAAATAAACCCACCTTTGAGAATTTTCTCAATTTTAGCTTTAATAGCTGCGGCCTTCCGAGGATGGACTTGCCTTAGTTTTTGCATGAAAGGTTTAGCCGTGGGATAGGTTTTAATCTCATGGACCACAATGGATGGGTCAATCCCTGTCATCTCTTCATAGGACCAGGAAAAAATATCATGAAATTCTTTAAAAAGTTCTTTATAGGCTTCAGATTCATCTGCTGAGCAGTTGTACCCAACATGAACATGCTCGATAGTATCAGGTTTGGCTGATATGTCAATCAGATTCATTTGAGTAATTTTGCAAAGGTTTCCTTCAGAATCTGTATCTTGCAACAATATAGGACTTTGGGGAATGTTGACAATATCAGTAGGAAACAACGATGCAAAATCATGGCTAAATGAACTCGTGTTGGGGAGGAACATGGATCTATGATGGTGATCCTTCCAGATGGACTCATCTGTATTCATGATCTCCATAATGGATTCATCAGAAGGGAAAGACTCAAAGAGATAATATAGAACAGGAAGAGAAGGCTCTAACCAGTATGGTAAATGGTAAGGATCCGAAGCCACTAGATGAAGGTCATCCATGTGATCATCGAAAAAAGTTTGAATGGTGTCATACAGTGCTTCGTGTGGACTCAACGAGGTGGAATCAAAAACTTGTTTACCCCTAGGCTCATAATCAAATGAGGCTATCATATGGACTGTCACGGTATTCATGTTAGGAGGAGTGGATGGAAAAATCCCCATAAGGCATGAATCCTTCAACATGCCTACCCCAATCAACTAGTAAGGAGGAGGGGACTGGCCTTACATGGGGATGTTATTAGCCATGGAGGTAGTAACATCTGGTGTACAGAAATCAAGCTGGTCAATAGTAACAATTCTCCCTAGATGCAGAAATTAGACTGTTCGGAATACTGTTGAGGTGACAACAGTCATGGCATAGAACCAATTTCTTCCTAGAAGGAGGTTGTAATCTAAGGGGGCATCTACCACTTCTACTTGAATGGAAATATTTTTTCCCCCTAGCTCGACCGTTAGGGCTGATATGAGACCATGGGGTTGGAAACCCCGTCCGTCAAAGGCTTTAAGGGTTGTATGTGATGTTACAAGCTCAGGAGAGCCGACAGCCTTCCAATAAGACAGAGACAAAACTAAGGTCAAAGCTCCTTCATCTAGTACCATTCGAAAAAATTTCTTTCCCACTACTTTTGTAATGATATGAAAACAAAGTTTATGCAATAATCTAGGCTTATAGTTCTCAACATTGAAATGAATCAAGTTAGTATTATTCGGGTCTAAAGCTCCTAATGCGGTCAACAAGTTTTTGCATTGTGTAGGGAAACTTTGGAGTACTTCTAAGGTAGACATTGCATAAGGTTCCTGAGCGAGACCTTCAACCACATTATAAAATTGAGTAGCTCAGACATTAGGGTTAAATACTACCTTTCGAAGAGTGCTCTTAGGTGAACTCAAAATCATGTTGAGAGTAGGCTTCTCGATAGATAACGGAACAATAGATGAGGATTCTGGAGAACTAATAGAGGGAGATTTCCCTGAATAAGAATGATATTCTTTCTTATCGACAGGTTTTTCATAATTTTGACTTCAAGTTTGTATATTGATGGTATCTGAGGACATCATACGAATTTCATCTGACAAACTAGAGTTACCCTGATTAGACATGTGGTCTATCAATTGTTGTTGAGAGGGAAAAGGATCCGTAAGTACTGTGGGTGAAAGATTGGACTTTAGAAACTGAGATATTTCGTCTTGACAAGGACACTCCTTTGAAAAATGGTCACCTCCTCATAGCAGACAGGGACATTTTGCATTTGTTTTCCCTTTATTGTTATCACTGTTGGTTGGTCTTGGAGTCTCTTGTTGGTTTCCAGGTTTTTTATTTCTATTTTTACCTTTCTTTTTATTATTACCCGAGGTTTGAATACTTTGAATAGATTTTACCTCGACGAAAACCTTAGGAGTCGAAGGAGTAGGGGTGGTAGTTTGGGGTTGCTTGGGAGGTTTTTCCACTGACGGGGACTAGATTGAACCATCAATCCCATCAACAGGTACTTCTACTACTGGCTTGGCGGGGTCGGTGCTTGGGCAGGGAACTTGAGGAATCAAGTCATAAAGAGTTCTAGACTAGGAATAGACCAGGTCTAGATACTGGGCTCGACTAATAGCCTGCTCTTCAGTAACGACACCGCCCATAGCCACATCTCAGGTAATAGGAGGCAACAAGGATTTGGTAAACCAATCAGCTAACAACTGATCCAAAATAGGGGCCTTAATAAGCCTTCTCTGCCTTCTCCACTCATGAATATGATTAGATATGTGGGTGAGGTGTTCTATCATAGAGAATTTAAAAGCTGAGTGCCCATTTCATAATGAATAGGAAGCTGAAAGTGTGTAAGAAACACGGTTGCCAACGAGCCAAAATATAGAAACGAATGTTGTGGGAGTTCAATGTACCACTTCATGGCTATACCGGTCAAAGTTCGTTGAAAGAGTCGTAACTGAACGGAGTTATCCATGAGGGAGTTTGAAGAACACCACAAATGGAATGTCATAGCATGGTTCTTCGGATCATCTCCGTGCTTCCCATCGAACTTCGGGATATTCGATGGTAACTTTACCAGAATAGGAGGCTATGAGGGATTGTGTCGAATGGGGTCATTAATAAACTTGGACAAGTCAGGTAAGTCTAAAGTTGCTAGGAAAGGTAACTGCAGGTTGGGTTGCACATACTGGTAATATTGACATCGAATATAATTACTAGTAGGAGCATAAGTGGACTAAAAAATAGGTTGCTGTGATGAAGAACTACTGGAAAATCCATCGATAGGGGGTTGATTTCCAGGATTAGGACTGCTGGGACCACTAGGACCTCTAGGAGGAGGACCACCAGGGCCACCAAGACCAACAGGACCATCGAGACCACTAGGACCACTAGGACCACCGGGAGGCAGACCACCAGACCCTCCAAAGCCACCAGAAGGTAAACCTCCATAGCCTCCAGAACCACTAGGTGGAGGGAAACCAAACCCTCCAAAGCCATAAGGAGGAAATCCATCAAGCCCCCCGGGACCACTAGGACCATAAGGAGGAAAGTTTCTAGATCCTCTGGGACCATTAGGACCCCCAGAGGGAGGACCTCCATAAGGCGATTCTATAGCACCTCCCACAGTATGTATAGGTATCCCCCACATAGCTGGCATGTAAGACCAATTGGGTTGCCCCCACAGTGTAAAAGTATTAGTAGAGTATGGAATTCCAGCATAAGGAATTCCTATAGGATTGGGTGGATGATTAATATTACCTACAAGTATGTGATAACCATAACCTCCAGAAGATTGAATGGTTACAGATTGTGCCCCCGAGGGATGACCTGAACTGGATGGGGGATTAACCACATTAGTATGGGTGGGAGGGACATAAACTATAGATGGTTCTATATTAGAGGTATTTCCTTGACTAGGTACAATTTCGGTGTCAGATAAGGTAGGTAGTGCTAGATTTTTCGCCCCAGCACAAGAAGGTACAGACAAAATGGGAATTGAAGGTTGAGTCCCAGGTGCAGAAGACCTAGGTGGATTAGGAACATACATAATATGGGAGGTGGTATTTTGACCTGGGTTTTGGGGTGTTATTGGATGATCTATAATTGGTTCAATGGGTCTCATAGAACCAGCCAGTGAACGATATCCCATAGGAACAGATGTGGAACGTGATGGTGTCAGGCCTAATAGGTTATCTATTTGTTTGTTAATCTCCTGTGTGCGGATAATGGCAGCACAGTATTTCCTACATTCTTCTTCATCTTCATAAAAGTTTAAACGGGTTCCAAATGAGGCAATGGCATGTCCTACAGGTGTATCCCAAAATGGAGCATTGGGACCAAAATCCGAATGGGTTGTATCATCAACATGACCTTCTGTGGGAGAATGGAATGAGGTATTTCCCCAAGAAGTCTATTGGACCAAGGGAGGTGAGTGTGATGAATATGGTACTCCACTTTCTGCAACCACATTATCTCCCATTTGGGAGGTGGTAGCAGCTCCTTGGTTGATAGCTTCCATTGGATTTTCTCCTGAACCAGTTGTAAAATTGGGTGGCAAGCCCCGTACTCTTCTAGACTGTCTTAACTCAGCCAGTTTGTATAGTTCCTATCTAACCTAGGGTCTAAAAATATAGAAAACACACGAAAATTTTTCTCTACACAAGCTATAGGTCAAAACAAGCACACTTAAAATGATAGGAGGAGTTCAAAAAGTCAGGTCTCTCACCAGGATTGTCAAGAAGGTGCCACTCACGNATAGTAATCTCCCTGAATGTTGTTTTTGGTGTATCGCTCCAAGCAAGATTACCAAAGGGCTTTTCTCAGATGGATAAGGTATCATAGTGGGGTCTCCTGATATACTCAAGGTACGTGGGATCTCGAATCGAGAGTAGTGTTGTCTAATGCATAACCATACACAAGGGGCCTTTTGATATACAATCGAGTATGTGAAGTACCTTTCTATATACCTCAAGGGTATGTGAAAGGCCGTTCGATATACTAATGGTACGTGGAAGAACCGCGCGAGTCCCAAAATGTAATGCAGACAAATAATGATAGCTCCTACGCTTATTGATGCCTGAACACGTCTCTAACCTATCACTCCAATTGCTATGGAAATTTTAACCTATAACTACCATTGATTTTAAAGTGGATGGTTAGGTGAATGCATGATGTTTTGATAGAAAAGTAAAACCATGCTATATGCTTATGCAAAAATATTTCACTTTACCGTTCAGTATGCCTACTTACGGGAGGGAAAGAGAGCACTTTCTTTTGTTTCAAAACCAAAAATACTTCCAAACAACAGTGTTGAACACAAAATCAAAGACAAGCAACACTTTCCAAACTAATTTCTCTTTTTTGAAATCAATAAGAAGGGGGAGAATCTCTTTTCGTAAAAGAAAAACAAGAAGCACACTACATGCAAATGCACTCTATTTTTTCAATTTTCTCTTAAAACATACGCAAATCTAACTTAAAACTACCATATTTTTTATTTTGATTGAGATAGTACTAAATGCATAAGAGACAAAAGAACATGAAGAGCTTGAAATCTTGTAAATCCAATCAGAGATCTAATGTCCAATGCTCAGTGATGATAACCTAGTCTCAGTCAAAAAATTTCTTTTTTAAAGGAAGGAAAAAGAAGTTTTCTATGCAAACAAGAAATGAAACTAAGATGCTAATCAAATGTTCTTCTTTTAGTCTATATAACAGAAATGAAAATAGATCTTACCAACACCCTAATCTTTTCAAACAACAAGAAATCCTTTCGCAAACAAAACCAACAAACATAGAAGTAGATGAACAATCAAAAAGTCTAGTCTAGATTTTGAATTTCCCAATCAAACCAATCTTAAACCATAAAATTTCAAACTACAAGCATCAGATTCTATCACACAAGCCGAGCAGTGCAGGACTGAAAGAAAAACAACTCAAATTTTTGCAAAAAATGAGGAAAAGAAGGTCTTGGAATGATGCCTATCTGGCACCGCGCTTCTCTGGTGTTGACAGGGTGGTTCTATCCCAGCATCGCTTCTCACCAACAGGATACAGGCGGTGGCACCGCGTGCTTCCCTGCGTGCTTCCCACTTTGTTCAGGCGGTGGCACCACTCCTCATACACTGCATAGGCATGGTTCCTTGTAGAAAAACAAAACACAAAGAGAATGGTAGATCAAGTTATAAAAATACTAGATCAAGGTCAAAACTGCTATATTGAACATAAAAACAGAGCATAAAAGGTTGAAATGATTCAGATCTGAACAGATCTGGAAGTTTCAAACCCAAATTCACTAAGTCAGATAGTAGATATGAATAAAGAGAGTTGGATAAGGAGCCTGGATTCAGACAAGAGTTGAAGAACTGAAGAAGATCATAATGACTGATGCACAATTCCCCAGTGGAGTCACCAGATTTGTTAGCTGGAATATTTCACCTTCTACAGATAGTAAGGTGTTCCACTGGTCTGAATGGTTTAGATCCAGAACAAATGAAGGACAAAGGTTGAAGACCCTCCCTGGATGCCCTAGATACCTGGAATGTGATTCTTCGATAGTAACCCTATGTACATGCAATCAGATTAAACACGCAAACACATCAAAGTTGCCAAAATATAATCTACTGATCCATGTTAGTGACTAAGGAATCTAACAAAATATATTTAAGTATTTGGTCTAGAAAAACTATCTGACAAAATATGTTTCTTTCTTTATGGATTTGGAGGAACAAACCATGACACAACCTTTGGTGCCTCCTCAAAAATTGGTATCGGAGATGGGGTTTCTATAGAAAAACATTGAACAACGCTAGATCTTGATACATGGATCTCCATGGAAAAAAATTAGACACATGATAGTTGGTTGTAGACAACTATCTTTCTCAATACACTTCACAATTTGTTACAATGAAAGAACTAAATCTTGTTAATAGGTAAAGTATATATACACATGCGAAAAATTAATCTGGCCATGTGGGTAGCTATTTTTCCTTGATAAGCACTAAATTAGGAAAGGTGGTGGCTAGTCCCCTGACACACTGAAATATTTTCAGTCATTTATGACAGGGCTTAATCCACTACTCCATTTACAATAAAAACAAGTATTACCATGCATTAACAATGGATTTGACAGAAATTCATTCCATGAAATCCCATTATGAAAAAAAACTAGCTACGATAGATACCTAACTTGGAATGTCACACCGAGACTACAATACTTCAATATGGAAAACACGAGTTATATACAAGACTTGTGATATAATATATGTATATATTTATTTATTTATTTTTAAACTCAACTCAGTTAAGAAAAATATGACTATCCCATTATGGTTTTAGTTAACTTCCATTTACTAAGCCATCAAGGGGTGTACCATCTAACCTCTGCAACTTAACTACACCCCCATATGTAACATATTAAACAACATATGGTCCCAATCAATGTGTGAAAAACTTACCAGGGTGTTTTAAAAACTTATTTTCATACAGAAGAGAGAAATCACCAGGTTGGAATTGCTTGAACTTAATGTGTCAATTGTTCCATGCTTTCTATCACTCCTTTTCAATTCATCAGTGGTAACCTACAGTGAAGCGATATTTCCCTAGTTGTATCAACCAAGACAGTATTTCTTCAATTGCACTCACATATGTAATTTTAGTAACTACATCTATTCTTAAACTAGGGAAAATATATTCCATAGGCATGACAACCTCTTGTCCATCAACTAGTAGAAAAGGAGTATGGACCATAATATTCTTATATATCGTGTGATAAGCCCATAATACCGAAGGTATTTTGTGATCCCAATCATCACGAATCATATTGTAAACCTTGGTGAGCTCCTGTTCCAAAATATTATTAAAAGATTTAACCATTCCATTTACCTGCTGATGATATGGCATTGCCTTTGTTGATGTCTATGTAACTTTAGAATGTATTCACTTGTATATTTTATGTATTGTACCCCAATGTTTATTTTGGGAAATATCTGTAATGTAATTGAGTCATGTCATACCCTGATGTTTCTATCGAGTGATTCAATAATGTAAACAAGTCATGTAAATTCATAGTGGGTAACCCTCCTTATTGTTCAAGGGTTAAAGTCCCCACAGTTGTGGGGCACTAGGGTTATTAGACTCTCCTAGATAAGTCGGCCCTAGATGAGTTAATGTAAGTCAGTTCATTAGTACCCTATTTGTGGTTACTCAAGCTTACATAACTGAGTTAGGATTACTCGAGCCTACATAACAGAGTTGAAGGTTAAGTGAATGAAAGAATAAAAATAGAGAGTGAGAATATATATTTATTACACACACACTCACCCACTAGGGTGCATGAGTGAGAGAGGAGAATCTCTCTCAAGTGTGTGAGAGAGAACAAGCTGTGGAGATCATCCTTTTTATTTTCAGGTTTTACTGCTGCCATTGGTGCTCATTCTATCTTTGAGGAAGTTGTGGGTTTTTATCCTTTATGGTTTCCTCGAGTAAAATTCTTTGTGTCTCTTGTCTCTTGTGTTTATTGCTGTGCATGTTATTCTCTCAGATAAGATCCTAAGATAATATTGCTTAAATGATAAAAATCTAACATGGTATAATAGCTAACCTGAGAAGAATACATTGTGCAACTATAGAAGCTATGGATTCTTAGTTTTTGGGTATCTATCCACAATCCATCAACAAAAGGATGCTAGGATAGATCTCCATTGAAGGGAACATCTTTCTATCGAAGCGAAATTTGATTCTGGGCATTTTCAGTTTTTCGTGCAAGAAATTAGGGATTTTCTCAAAAGAGGAATGTTTGAGTGAGCCCAGCATAGGATTTTTATCCTCATCAAAATAGAATTTTAGAGACTGAAGTCGATATTTTTGGTTGGTTGTAACTCTGGGAAATTCAAACCCTAGTTTGACCTCGAGCTGGAAAAACCCTAAATACTAAAAATGGTATGTTTTGGTAAATTCGTTATATCTTAGGATTGCAGAAGTATCAGGGGCCAAAGATTTCACATGTCGAATATAAATTCCTGATGTACACTATATCCAAGTTTCAGCCTCAGATACTCTATATTCTAGGAGATATTATTCCTCCAAGTTAGGGTTCCAGCCTCTTCCAGGATTCATCCCTAAACAGGACACCTAGGGAGAATTGTTATATCTCGAGGTACGAAGGTCCAAATGAAATTTATCAAGCTGTTCCAAAAAGGTGATAGAATTTAATTTTTAGTGGTATAATATTCATACTCCAAATATGAAACAGTGACATGTGGCAGTCCGTACAACTTCGCTATTCTGAACAATCCTAAAACAGGTCACCTTGGTAAAACGCTCATAAGTCCCAATTGGTGAAACCAATTCTGATGAAATCTATGGTGTTAGAATAGGGACAGGAGAGGCTACCATAGTGCACATTTTTAGACACATATGAATATTAATTACAAATATACCATAGAAACAGTATTAGGAATTTCTACAGAAGAAATTGCAAAACTAGGGCTTCCTGTTCTGAGAGCTTCCCTCCATTGTTTTCAGAAAAGGATTACATTGGACAGCTCACCTTGAAGAGTTCTATATTTCTATCCAATAAGATCTGAAATATTCCATGTGTTGAAAATTAGTGTTTCTCTGACAAACCCTAGATTAGCCAGCTCCGGAACCAGGACGACCTCCTCAAATCGATAAGATATAATCTTTTGCTATTTTCATTTGAGGTTCTCATTTCAAAGTGATATATCACATCAACTTGATGATAAGCTTGGTGATTTTGACAAATTCCAAGAATGGAATTATATGATCTCTCTAAATAAAATGAATTGGACACCTACATAAGTAGAGAGGTTCCAGTTGCATAGGGAGATTAGGCTAAAATCCTTACACAAGAAGAACTTGGTCAAGACCAAGAAGATCATTATTGATTCAATCATAAATCATGATTCACCTTTTACCAAAAGTGTCTTCCCTAAAGAAACCAAAAGAATATGGGAGCAACTGAATATCAAGCTCTCACCATCCAAAGAAGAGCCCTCAAGTGATGAGGAATATGAAGAACTCAACTCTTGAAGAACCTTTTATCCATCTTATTATTTGGATAAGAAATGATGAATGAAGAAGATGATGAATCTGAAGGCTCAAGAAGGAGTCTACCCATGAAACAAATAAATATAAGTGTTCAATTATCATTTCATGATATTGTTTTTTTATGCATTTGTTTATATTTAGTTGATGTATTATGCATGATAGAATGTTTTCATTAATGACAGTATACTACTAATATGCATGTGATGGGTAAGTAGCTCANATAATTATCTAGAATGAAACCTCTTTTCTAACATATTGGATTAGTGCACAATCTCAATGATGTCCTGGTAGAGATGGAAGGCATCTAGAAAAATTTTCGTGAGATAT
The DNA here is from genome assembly GCA_001517045.1 of Pseudotsuga menziesii. Lineage (NCBI taxonomy): Eukaryota > Viridiplantae > Streptophyta > Pinopsida > Pinales > Pinaceae > Pseudotsuga > Pseudotsuga menziesii. The sequence goes on from LPNX010753104.1 coordinate 224,473, forward strand.
GGATGAATGTTGTATTGGCTAAAATAGTTGTATAATCATATATCTTGACGCAAAATAATTTTTCATTATGACTATGTCTTATGAAATGTTTCCAACCATACAAATAATGCATTTGACTTGTAGGAAAGATTGCGTACATAATCACCTACAAGAAAAGAAGGATGAGACTTGTTCCAAAGAACAAGTGATGACAGATAAAGAATAATATGATGAATGCAGTGACATCATTGATGTAGAACCTTCCAGCTATGAAGAAGTAACCAAGAAGAAAGGGAAGATCAGTTCAGGAAGAATGATGTCTAGGATGCAATATTGATACATGAAGGAAAGTTCGTAGTTCCATCATGTCGTAAATGGATACATCGTACGACACAAGACAAGATTCATAGCTCGAGGCTTCTCATGAAAATAAGGAATAGACTATGAAGAGACATTTGTGGCCACTAGAATTTAAGACACATGATAGGAAGAATCATGTGTGCAAATAAATGAAGGCCTTGTATGAGCTCAGAAGACACCCATGAGATAACACATACATGAAGAGCTTGATGGAGATCTTAACCTTTTTTACAAGGTTGAAGATGAAATCCTATAGAGGATGACAAGCTCACATATGGGTGCAACAAGAACTTTTGAAAAGGTTCAAGATAGAGGATCTTGGTATCCAGTGATCCTAGATGGATACATAGAATATTAGTAGCATAGGAAGATACTTGTCACTCCGGTACATAATGTTTTAGTGCATAGAGTATGAAAGATAGAGGGAGAATGATGCTTTGCTTCAGAGGGAGTGAATGCAGAAGATCCTGAGGTTCGACATGGTAGGATAGGATGGATAGATTACTGATGACTCTAGGCTTTACTGAGAGTAAAGCAGATTCCAAACTTTGCTTCAAGGTTGAAGGCAGAAGACTAGTGATGCTCCTATGATATGTCGATGAATTTTTCCTGATAGAAAAGAGGAACTCATTAAAGTTGCAAGAAGGAGACTTGTTTCCAAGTTCAAGATGAAGGAATTGGGGATGATGCACTAAGTTCTAGGCATGCATGTGTGGACAAGGGAAGTATGCAGTAGATATCCTGAAGAAGTTCAGGATGATGTAATGCATGACCACACCTATGGCATCAAACCTGAAGCTATCGAGTGATGCTTCATAAGAAGAGGTTTATGCTATGATGTATCATCATATGATTGGGTCCTTAATGTACTTTACAAATACAAGACCAGATAGTTGCTTTCCTATGATCACCTTGAGCCAGTTCCTGATAGATCTGAAACATGTTTAATTGATTACTGCAAAGCATATTTTGAGGTACCTAAGGGGTACAATTGGTTATGGGCTCAAGTATGAGGTGAATTAGAAGATTAACCTGGAAGGCTATGTTGATTCATATTGGGTAGGCAGTGACATCGATAGGAAGAGCACTTCAGAGTGTTGCTTTAGTATGGGATCAGGTGTGATCTCTTGGTTTAGCAGGAAACAATATTGCATGGCACTGAGTACAGCTGAAGCGGAGTATGTCGCAGCTTGTTCATCTCATTGTCAGGTAGTATGGCTGAGGAAGCTAATGTCTAATTTATTTGATCTCTAGTTAGATGCTACTTGTATATATTGTGAGAATCAGAGTTGTGTGAAGTTGTCTGAGAACCCTATGTTCCATTACAAGTCAAAGCATATCGAGATCAAATATCACTATATCAAGGATATGGTGCAGAGAGGAGTAGTGAAGCTCCAGCATGTTGTGATGGACGAATAGATAGCTGATGTGTTGACTAAGCCATTGGCTAGAGTGAAGTTTGAATACTTCAGGGAGAAGCTTGGTGTTCTCTAGATCAAGGTTCCCTCCAAGGGGAAGTGATGAGTCCATGAGCCATTCTGACATGGTGAGAGAATTGCTTCCTTCCATGGCCATATGTAAGGGCTAAGCCATTTTGTCATGGTGAGAGGATTGGTTCCTTCCATGGTCAGATGTGAGTGCTGAGCCATTCTAAGGTGACCATGAGATGTGTTCTCACATGATCAGATATAAGGGATGAATTCCATTCTCTAAATGGAGGCACCTGGTCAGTTACCAGGAATTTCAGTCTGGGACTAAAGCTCAGCTTAAGTGCTGAGATGCTATTCTCTGGGAGAATAGAGGCACCTGGTTAGTTACCAATAATTTTAGTCTGGGACTGAAGCTCAGCTTAAGTGCTGAGATGCCATTCTCTTAGAGAATGGAGGCACCTGGTCAGTTACCAGGAATTTCAATCTAGGAGTGAAGCTTAGCTTAAGTGGTGAGATTCCATTCTCTGGGAGAATGGAGGCATCTGGTCAATTACCAGGAATTTCAGTCTAGGACTGAAGCTCAGCTTAAGTGTTGAGATGCCATTCTATGGGAGAATGGAGGCACCTGGTTAGTTTCCAGGAATTTCAGTCTGGGACTGAAGCTCAGCTTAAGTGATGAGATGCCATTCTTTGGGAGAATGGAGGCACCTGTTCAATTACCAAGAATTTCAGTCTGGGACTAAAGCTTAGCTTAAGTACAGAGATTCCATTCTCTGGGAGAATGTAGGCACCTGATCAGTTACCAGGAATTTCAATCAGGGACTGAGAGCCTTTCTAACATGATGTGTGTTGATTTTCCTATCATGGTCAGATGTAAGTGCAGAGCCTTTCTTACATGGTTGATGTGTTCATCCCATGGTCAGATGTGAGTGTTGGTCCTTCATGACATGTTTGATGTGTTCATCCCATGGTTTTATGTAAGTGTTGGGCAGACCTTTCCAACTGGGTCATATATAAGTGATGAACAAGATAAGGCCTACATGGAGGCTAGGCCTATAACCAGCATGAAAAAGGGATGGCTCTGTAGAACTTCTTGTGATGAGAAGAATGAAGAGATAGCACCATTTGATTGAGATAGAGGAAGCAGTGATGATGATGATGATCCAGGGATGATCCAGCTTTGATGATGATCCAGTGATGATCTAGCTTTGATGACGATCCAATGATGACCCATTTTCGATGGTGATCCAGTGATGATCCAAATCCGGTGATGAACCATACTTGATTAAGATGACTTGACGATGAAGATGACTTGAACATGAAGATGACTTGATGATGATCGAAATGATACAAAGAAGAAGACTTGTGCTAATAAATTGTGTCAATAGAATACCTTCCTAGTTAAGAGGGAGTGTTGATGTATTTGTAACTTTGGATTGTATTCACTTGTATATTTTATGTATTGTACCCAGATGTTTATTTCAGGAAGTATCTGTAATGTAATTGAGTCAGGTCATACCCCGATTTTCCTATCGAGAGATTCAATAATGTAAACAAGTCATGTAAAGTCATAGTGGGTAACCCTCCTTATTGTTCAAGGGTTAAAGTCCCCATAGTTGTGGGGCACTATGGTTATTAGACTCTCCTAGATAAGTCGGCCCTAGGTGAGTTAATGTAAGTCGGGTCATTAGTACCCCAGTTGTGGTTACTCTAGCCTACATAACTGAGTTAGGATTACTTGAGCCTACATAACAGAGTTAAAGGTTAAGTGAACGAAATAATAGAAATAGAGAGTGAGACTCTCTATTTATTACACACACACTCACTCACTGGGGCGCATGAGTGAGAGAGGAGAAGCTCTCTCAAGTGTGAGAGAGAGAACAAGCTATGGAGATCATCTTTTCTATTTTTGGGTTTTACTACTGCCATTGGTTCTCATTCTATCTCTGAAGAAGTTACGGGGTTTTATCCTTTATGGTTTCCCTGAGGAAAAGTCTTTGTGTCTCTTGTCTCTTGTGTTTATTGTTGTGCATGTTATTTTCTTAGATAAGATCCTAAGATCATATTGCTTAAATGATAAAAATATAACATCCTTCTTGTGACATAAATGAAATTATTCAGTCATGTCCTCAATCACTTTATTAAAAAATTGCATATCATATTCACTCATTAGGATTTTTGGACAACTAAACCTAGTTACCACATGATCGAACAAAAATCTAGTAGTAATCACTGCAATACAATATGTGAATTGTGCTACTTCATCCTATCTAGTTAAATAATTTATCATGGTAATTATGTACCGAGCACGTGTCCTTCTTTCCTGATGAATTAATGGGACACACAAAGTAAACAAATCACTTATCAAATTCCTGCAACATTAGCTTTGGAACCAAAGGAATTTCATCCCATCAAGATGGTTTCCTTGATGTTTAGCAAATGTGATAGCTCTGATAGTACCCAATCACATAGAAATGAAGTGTAGGCTATCATAACCATGCTTGTAAAATTTTTGTGTCATTGTTTTCCCTGCATATTGACTACATGCCACTCCAGCATGAGATTCAGCTAACACACTTGGCCATTCATGTTCCAAAATGTATTAACTTAGTATTTCATAGGGTCCCATCTTGTATAACTGTCTATCTATAAGCTAGAAAGCTGCTTCTTTCACAACCAATTGTTTTTTCTATGTTTTGTTAAATCATTTTGGTTCCTTCCTGTAGTTAAGAACTGTACAATATCTTCAAAGTACCCATTAACCAATTTTATTGTGAATAGATTAGCGTCAAGAATACTATCATCTACACTAGTTGTTTCATCTTCATTTTCTAACCTTGAGGAATGGTTGGGACCTAAGTTCAACTTTCCTGGTTTCATAGTAATATCAAAGTCGAACTCTTGGAAGAGGAGAAGCCAATGAGATAAATACCCCCCCGCACCCAACACTGGATTATTAAACAGGTTTTTCAAGCTAGAATATATGTAAACATATTAAAATGACCTCCCAATAAATAATGTCAAATTTTTTGGAGTGCATATACCATAGAAAGTCCATCCATCTCAATTGTAGCATAATTTATTTTTGCAGTGGACAACTTCATACTAGCAAATGCGATGGGGTGATTAACAGATCCCTCACCTGGTTGTGAAAGTATGGATCCTAATGTGGTGTACGATGCATCTACATGCACATTAAATTCTTTTTGATAGTCAAGAAATACTAGAATAGGTTCCAAAACCATTTTCTCCTTAATCATGTCAAGCATCCTTTCACAATTCTCATTCCATTGGAATTTAGCATCTTTCTTCAACAATATCTCCATCAACACTGTAATCTCCGCATAAAATATGATAAATTTCTTATAGTACCCACTATGACCCAATGTGGTCCTTAATTATTTAACTGATGAAGGTGACAGTAAATTTACAATGATTAAATCTTTGCAAGGTTCATCAAAATTCCTTTTCTACATACTACATGACCCAACAAAATACAAAAAGGAGCACAAAAGATGCATTTCTTCAAATTAAATAAATTTGAAATTGTCTACAACATTTAAGAATATTATAAAGACTCTCAATATAGTCCTTTATTAGCCCATATGTTTTCTAGTCATCAAAGTAAACTTCTAGCAATATTTGAATAAAATCTTTAGAAGAAACTATCACTATCGTAGAAAAAACAGCAGGTGCATTCTTAGGTCCAAATGGAATTATTGTGTACTAAAAACATCCCTAATATGTTGTGAAGTTGGTTTTGTGTCAATCCTATTATACTATATTAATATGATGATACCCCGAGAATCAACCTGTAAATGAATACACTTATTGTCCTCCTATATTTTCCAAGACCTCATTTGTAAAAGGTGTAGGAAACAACTCATGTAGGCATGCATCATTTAATTTCCTCAAGTCAACACAAATACAGACTTTACTGGTTTTCTTATACTATACCACCATTGGGATGAACTAATATGATCCTTTGACAGGTTCAATAATCCATGCATCCAACATTTTCTCTATTTCTTCCTTAACCTTCTCTTTGTATATGGGGTTCAATATATAGGGTTGTTTCTTGATAAGTTTTGCATCCATATTCAGGGGAATTTTCATCTCACCCAGATCTCCCATAGTTCCTTTCAGTTTCAAAAACATGGAGAGGAATAGACCTTTGAACTCACGTAATAAATTAGTAATTTTCCCAACAAGTTCATTATCCTAGTAATCCCCAATATTTGCAAAAATTGGATTCTCAAAAGACACAATGTTCACTTTCTTTATGTCCAGGGGGTTCAAAATCTTTTTAGATGATATAATAAATTCCTTCAATGCTTGACTACCTTCAGATTCAGGGACGTTAATGTATTGTGGATCATCATCTTCAGGATCCTGGGATAGATTGTAAGATTACATTAGGCCTTGGACTGTCACATTCCATTGTGGTAGACTTGACATTGGAACCAAAACATCCAATTTTTTTTTTTAATAATTTGTAAGGCAACATCAATCAACAAACTTTCATCCACAAAGAGAATAGTATGTTTGAAACTATTATCCAAGTCATCCCAATCCATAGTCACTCATCATAGTTCAAGCGACGTATACCAATTTATTGGTATCATATCCAAAGTATGTATAAACAAGCATACCCATTCCTTCTTGGGATTTATATCCATGTCACAAAACAATTATCAATATGGTCAATGAGACTTGTCAATATAGTATACTTATTACCAACATAAGGAATATTCTCACCAAACTATATCTCTAAGAGTCTTCAACACTGAGTCCATTTTGAAATGGACTATTTATGAGCATCCTACCATCTTGTTGGAATAGCTTTCATGGCCACATCAAAAGCTTGTGGAAATTGTGGGTACAATACCTTATCTTTAAATTTTGACACAACTGTATTCAATATGGTCAATGAGACTTGTCTATCTAGTATACTTATTACCAACATAAGGAATATTCTCACCAAACTAGATCTCTAAGAGTCTTCAACACTGAGTCCATTTTGAAATGGACTATTTATGTGCATCCTGCCATCTTGTTGGAATAGCTTTCATGGCCACATCAAAATATTGCAGTCATTGTGGGTACAATACCTTATCTTAAAATTTTGACACAACTGTATTCAAGTTATAGAATCCTTCATATGTAGGAAGATCATACCTTGGTGTTAACCCAAAAATACCCACACAACTCTCCATGGCCTACACCACCCAAGGAAACCATCTCACAACACTCACTTCACTCCATAAGACCTTCCATTTGACCCCCACACCTCCAAAAGAGCCCAAGAATGAAGAAAAGGGCCAAAACCCCCCAAAAAGAGTCCAAAATAGACCCCCAAGAGCTAAATCCCTCAAAGAGGGGCTAAAACCATGAAAGGGGCTAGAGTTAGGGAAAAACGAGATAATGGTTCAAAAAAGGGGCTAAAGCCTTGACCAAGGGCTTAAAACCCTAAAACCCCTTGGAAAAACTATATAAGGAGGGTGGGGGGTCACTCTCAAAACACTCCTC
>LPNX010753152.1:0-26343 GCA_001517045.1 Pseudotsuga menziesii
GCTTTGGAAGGTAGCCCCTCATAAACAACCGACCAAGCAGAAACTCGGAGCTTATAGCCGAATCAAAGTGACCAAACACTATGCAACCAATGAATCCACTTGTTCTCTAGGTCAAAAGATCTCTATCTAGCATTCAAAAAGGAGACAAAGGGTGCTTCCATTGCAGAAGAGAATAAATATTTTTGGTATCATACTGTTGAATCAACTTCTCAAATTCCTAACCCCAGTCCCACCAAAAAAGGGCCCTGTTACCCCCATTCTTGCATGGGCGCCTATTTGTGATTTTTGTCAAATGTTTAAGCAGGTACAGGGATTTGGATTATCATTGAGGGTTTAGGAGTCAGGACTGCTGGTTTGAGGGCAGAAATGAAGCTAGGAATGAGGCACCTAGCAATCTGGGCAATTGAAAGATCAATCTGGGAAAACCTATAACATTCTTCCATTATACTATGACCCAGAAATTTGTATGAACAACAGTTCCTTTCGAGCCAACAGTTTGTTGTGGACTTGCTTATCAGAGATCCTTCATCTACACGCAGCAAAGTATATGTGTTTAAAGCAACATCAATGGCAGAGGTTCATATCACTGTTATCTTCAGGGCTGAAGGAAAACATGGGTATGCAAGTCAAAATCAGGCCTGTTTCTGACCTTCTAACAGAAGTGAACATCATCATTTCCAATTCTGGGCAAGATCTGTAACAGACTTGTATCATTCTTACTGTCATCCAGAACCTTATAATGTGAACAGGGTGAAAGAACCAGGATAAAGGAAATCATTGAGTGTAGCTGATTAGTCATTAATCAGCCCCTTTTACTCCAATTTGAAGGACTGTTGTGGGTGAAAACAAGCATGGATCTGTCCACATTTTTCTCAATACTAGGGTATGCTGTAATTCTAAATCTGTTGGATACTATGAAAATGACATTATCTGCCTAAAGCAGCTAGATAAGGACTCCTGTAGAAGACTTCTGATAAGCACATATTCCAGATTTGTTAGTAGAGGGAAAAAAACAGTCCTATAAACAAGTTTTGGGTGCACCGCAGAGAGCATTATTGTACCTTATTTCCAGTCAGAACTGTAGCAACCTATCCAAGACAGTAGTGAGAAATGCCTAGGTTGGTTCATGTTATTCATGGCTTTGCAGCTGGTTTTCATGTTGTTTCCAGGTTGAATTGTGCAAAACAGATCCTTGTCTTCAAACCCTTGGTTCTAGAATGCCCTAGCTCAGATGGAAGCTTATGATTTATGGATGGAAATTTCTTTCACCGGGATAGCTTATGGTGCTAAGCGCTCAGTCTAGTTCTCTAAGGAATTAGAGCAATCAAGTCATCTTTCTGGGCCATTTTTCAGCAGTTTGGTACCTACCCTGTCTTCAGAACGGTAGATCTCACTCATCCTAGCTTTGGGGGGTGCCATATATGGTTGGAAAGCTCTTTCCCAGATCTTTCCAAAGATGCAGAACGCTCAGACAAATTCTTAATAGTTTGGGAGCACTGGGGTCATCTTTCAGGCCCTTTTTTTCACCTTTTTAAAGCCACTTTCACCACTTGGACATCCTTCTAGTTTGATATTAAGGAGGATGTTATGTGGACATGATTTGTTGGCCATATTTGGAGGATGCCCCCACTTATGGAGGGTTTCATGCTAGATCTAGAGGTTTCCATCATCATTAATATAGTAGATCTCCAATAGCCACAAATGAGGCAGATTCAATGCTCATGTTGTATTTCCAACTAACAACAAATTTAGGGGTTTAATACATTTTTGTTAAGGAATTTAGGATGGTAACTCATGGTCTTCTCTGTGTAAAAAGATACCATCCTCTCTCTGTGTAATGGGGGGAATAAAGGGATTGGGTACAATCAGAGTAGCCATACATCTAGAGGAGCTATGCAAGCAAGCCAGAGATCATTGTGCATTACTTGTGCATAATCAGTGGCCTCCAGGATTCAGATTCTTCCCTACAGATGAAGAGTTGGTTGTGCATTACTTGTGCAAGAAGACAGCGAGGGGAAAATGTAGCCTCTTAAGGATTTTGTGTGGCTGGCAGGAGAGAAAGATAGAGAAGTCTGCCTAAGGTAAAGAGAGCATAAGTTTATTTTTGTAATTACTGAATGCTAGGTCTGTGAAAGTGATGGTTCGCAAATGGCCAGGAGCCATGCTTGCAAAATGTAAATGGCTAAATGCCATGATGAATCTGAAAGAAAGTCTGGTGGTATGATCGCCTATATTGTTTATGTATTTCAGTATATGTTATCTAAGTGCATCAAGGTAGTCAGGGTATTTGTAAAATAATAATGAGGGATATATATTCCGTCAAAATATATCAAAAAAAACCTGAGAGAATCAAATGTAAACAATGCAACTTACATGATCGATTTTCCGCGTTGCAGGAGTGACCTTCCCTTGAACAGCCTCTAAAAGGTCCTGATAGTATCTATCTGGCACAGTGGACCGTTTCTTCGCCGCACCTGAAACCAACAGCTAGACCTTTGGCCTCAATGCAAGGAGAATCCCCTTCCTGATCAGCCTCTTCAAGGCAATGGTATTAGCGAGGACAGAAAGTGAGAGCGAAGACACAGCAATCCCTTCAGAAAGTGAAGATATCTTGGGCTGCAAATACCAACCAGCCCCTTTACTGGCCTCCAGAGCCCACCAAACTTGACCCTGCTCTCGCACCCTCTCTCTCACCTAATTGAAGAGATTCGCATCATCAAGATTCCCTTCAACAGTGAAGGAATACAGATCCAAAAACATCACGGTGACATTCTTTCTGAGCACATTGGTATTGCCCCTCCATATGGGTTTCTGCCTATCCCAATGGTTGTGGTGTGTGCCAAACATTTCCCTAAAATTGGCCATAATAAGGCAAGATTTTAAGCAATGATCAAACTGGACGCTACCAACACCCCACCGCTACTTTCAATTTATGAAATTGCAAAAAATATTAGAATCTAAATAAAGCTTTGGCTGAATTGTATGATTTCTTTCAGCAGGTTGACTAAAGCAAAGGAAAATAACTATGTTTCCTGCCATAAAAATCGAAAGTTCTTGAAAAGCTATACCATTTGTGGAATCCCGATGATCAATGTAGCTTTGTCTCAAATGCTATGATTTCTTCCGCGTCCAAAACAAATAGAAAACTATTTATGGAAACCCAAATCTCTATACAGCTTTATGAATGCTATGATTATGATTTCTTCCGCACCGAAAACAGATAAAATTGGCTATTTTTCCTGCAATAGCAATCCAAAGTCCATTAAAACCAATAGAATTCTATAGAATCCTGCCTTTAAATCTCCCTTAAATGATGCAATGCAGGATCCTGTTAACAAGGGCGTCCATTGCCCCTTTGTTTCAAACAACATGGCACCTTTCCCTTCACTATTTTATCTTCCCCTATCCAACCCATTTTGACCCTTCCCCCAAACGATGATTCCCACTGGAAGGAATATGTATAACTCAGTATAAAGCCAGAGCTGCAAGCTCAGCTTTCAAACACGACTAGGCCCCTAAGCCCAGACACAAATAGAAAACGCCTGCTCTCTAAGAACATGATCTCTCTATGTATGATCTGGTAATGCGGCTCAGCTGTTAACATATTCGTGGGACTGGCTAAGGATATTGAGCGATCGGGGCACATGGTATCGATGAAGAAACGACGAATCCCAACTACGGATACATATTTTATCTCTGAAACGAATGAAGATCACATACATACAAAATGAAGAGAAGAGTGAAAAATGAATGGTTCCCGCGTGCCCTATTTGGTTTTTTTTGACTAACGCGCCGTCGGTTAAGCGACGGTTCCGCGCCCTATATTTCTTTAGTTGTTTGAATGGCCTTTTTTGACCAACGAGCCGTCGGTTAAGCGACGGTTATGAAAATATCCGTCGCTTAACCGACGTGTGTGGCCACATTTACAAAAAAAAAATATCTTTGTGATTTTTGGTAGGTTTAAAAGAAAAAATTCACGCGCCGTCGGAAGTAACCGTCGGATTTTGGATCGAAATGTAGTAGTGAAAGTACAGCCTAGGGTTATAATTTTAAATGTAAACCCTAGAATATTTAAACATAAATGAAACACATAGTGTTAGAACATATAATGTGAACCCTTGCCTAATTCAAACAGATTTTATTCTAGAAAAATAGAACAGACAGTATAGGATCTCATATATGTAATCTGAAGCTTCTTTAATGGTTGAACCTGCAACTCCAACAACTAGCATTAACAATTCATAAACAGATCTGACCTCTGTATTAGATGACCGAACCACTTGGGAGCTACCACGTTTCACCCAGTCATGACCCAGAACCGTTCCTGGTTTGAATGCAGATCCCCTCGAGCTGGACTCCAACATGCAAGTAGCTTATAGCTCCTAAGGTATGGTTTCCTATTTGGTATTTCAGGTCTAGATCAGGGAGAATAATTAGTGCAAGAATTTACTTGAGAGAAAAACAGGAAGAATAATGACTCCCAAAATATAGATCAACACCCCAAGCCTTTCCTTGGCTTGATACTTTATAGGCATACTTTTCAATCAAAGGGACAGTTAAATCAAGAAACCTTGATCTCTTGATTTAACCCTTTTTAATTAATTTGGGGTAATTTTTAATACTTTAACTTATGAACTTTCAACTAGTTCCTAATTAGAATTTTGTAGGTATTGTACTTTTTATTATCTTTTAATAATAAATAATAATGGATGGAGTTTTTCTTTTTTTCATCATTAAAATTATTACTATATTTATTCTTGATACATACCATGTATAAAACACATAATAATATAACATTTGTTAACATTTGTCTTTGGGCATCATATACCATGATCCTTAGACTTATGACACTTCTTCATTAAGGTCAAATAGGTAGATGGTTAGGTATACTAGGCTATGCAACTCTAAACATCCTTGCATGTTGGATTCCCTCGTATAACATGGTAGTTCTTCAGTACTTGATGAGAATACAGAAATTTGAAATTTCATTTAATTACTTATGAATAAGTCTGATGATCAATATTTTCTTGAGTCATTTTCACTCGGAAATTATTAAATTCTTTTCAGTAACTCGTAGCGCTTACCAGATCCCATACTCAACTTTTAAACAAGGAGTTACATACTTAGTTCAATTCTAGATCTCTTTGCTCAATAGTAATGCTAGGATGTACTTGTACGATACACCTAGGGATACAATGGCCAAGGATCCGATGCTTTAGAGCTTATGCTCAACATCAACATGGAAGGATCCAGGGATTATGCCCAATGCTTCCAATTGTCTTTTCATGTGTTCCAGATCTTTTCTCTCAACACAAATGTATGTTTTCATGTGCTCTAGATATTCTTGCTCAACACAAAATATTAATTACCCTTGTGCTCCAAAGCTCCTCGCTCAACACAAAACATTAATTACCCATGTGCGCCAGAGCTCCTCGCTCAACACAAAACATCTCATCGATCATGTGCTTCAGGGTCCACACACAACACAAACAAGCATATATATATCATCAATAATTGGCTTATGCCCAATATATAAAACAAATCATCATGTTCATATGCAGTGGGGTCTTCATCTCAATATAGCAAAAAAAATATCAAGATAACATCATAATCAATAGGATCATTCCTATAAGTGTTAGGTACAAAATTCATGATATTACAAAAGTGCACTCGATAGGAGAGAATTTTAAATCCAAGACTGTACCATCGGATAATTCAATGTGTAATGGAAGCACGTTAGTCCAAAATAACCTACTTGGGATCTAGAAAGTAATATGTAGGGGGCATATCCATACTTATTCCAAGAAGATGAAATGAAAGAATAAAACAAAAGTTATAACACCTAGTACAGTCTTATCTTTTAAGAGGACGTGTATGTAATTCCCTTGAATTTAAAATTATTATTAATTTTGATGGAAAGATACTATATTTTTTATTTCATTATTTTTATTATTGTTGACAGAAAAGTCGAGAATAAAATATTTTGTAATAAAAACATTTTTTGAAATAAAATATACTGAAGGGGGACAAAAGTGGATATATTTGTTGAAGAGTGTTTTTTCACCCACAAGAGGAAAAGACAAGTGGCATAAGCCACTGAAAGAGAACACAATATGTAGAAGGCATCATTCCTAAAAATCAGGTCACAACTCCTAATTGAGTGCTAAAGAGCACGAGGCTCATAAATGACCAGGTCCTAGGAAAAATACTATATATTTGTATGTCTATAAGCAACAGGAGGCTAGCATTGGGAAGGGATTAACATCCTTCAAATGCAAGAGATGGCACATGGAAGGATTTTGCGGTTGTGGTTCAGCAAATAGGCTCGAGGGTTTTGGAGCAAGTAAGTTGGATGCTCTGGGAGTTGCTTGGGACGAACAACTTATCCACTTTTTTTTCCTAGTGTTGCTTCCAGGTTCATACTTTATGTTTTTAAATGTTGTAGAATATGTTTAAATCCTAGTTCTGAAGTAGATTAATGTAAATTCTAGTTTGTTTCAATTAGCTTACTTATGTTATACTTGCATCATGTACCTAATGGAATGAACCATCTATTTCTAAATCTGTATAGCGTATTCATATATTCAACTCCATACTATCCTAGTTGTATCGTTCTCCTAAATATTTCTTAATCTTCATTTACAAAATTAAATTGTCGATTGAATATATGATTCATGTTTATAGTACAGATCTGCATTATTCAATGTAAGCAATTGGAATCCACTTACATAGTGTTCATCCAATTTTTCGACATGAATTAACAAAATCATATTATAATCTATTATTTTATAGATCTGTAGTATATTGTATATTTATCGGTAGAATTCTTTTAAATAATATTAAAAGTATTATAACTCATAATTTTTATGTAAAGTATTAGAATCAAACACGATCTATATAGGAAAAATAAATGTTTCTATCTGAAGTACTTACATAGAAGTACTTTAAATCAAACTATACAAATCCTTTAATCCACCTCGAGTATCCTAACAAGTAACCCATAATTACATTATTATTCTCACCCACCGAAGCAATCAAATTAACGCTAAATTAAGATCTAACAATCATTATAAAAAAATCATGGATGAAAGGTTACAAACAAATCCCATCAAAACGTAAGATTAATTTAAATAAGAATAAATTACATACTAAAAAAATTACATAAATTGTGGGATCCTTTCACCTCATAGTAATTAATGAGATTACAGATTAGTGAGAGAAAAAAGAAGGATCGAAGATCCTATTCTTTAAAAATATTCAAAGTATGAACCACAAGGTCTTCACTTAGTGAAATTATGTCATAGCGCCTCTGTTCATTGGATATTAAAGAATACCCCTAATTTCACTAGATATTGATAATTATTTACAAAAAGCCTTTTATTGAGACCCAAGCTCCTACTACATATTTCCATTTAAAAACCCCCTATTTTTACAATATATTCCTTATTTTTATTAGCATCCCCTTTTTATACCCCCAAATTGTAATGTCGCCAAAAATTGAAAAAATAAATTATAGGCTAGTAAAAACTAACTAAATAGAACATTATTACACTTTGCGGAATATATATCGTACACTACATGTACCACTATTTACTCGTAAGTTGTTCTTACGTTCTATCATTTTACTTTCAATCATTATTATTAATGTATTTTACTTACGATGTCGTACTGTTGTTGACTCCTTAGTTCTTATGATTATACATTTGTTGCGCATGCATCATTATTTGATTATATGCTTCGTCCTTTCTGCATAATCTTACTTGTTATTTAAAAATTCCTAACTTAACTTTGTTTGTGGAAACAAAGTGGGCAAAGTGGCAGGACTCATTCTCCCATGACGGCCTGAGAGGTAAAAGTGTTTACTTGTTTGCAAGCTTACTTATTTCTTTGAACTAAGGCACCTCTTTTATTTCATATGCAGATCATATTTTGCGACGGAGACTTATTTAAAGAGCACTGAATATCTTCATCCTATTAGACCTACTGCTTGTTGCTATGGTTCCTTACCGACTCAGATTTATAACAAGGTAAATACTATTTTCTTCAATTAGCTATCACAGCCAAATTTCCTATGTACTACTTACACTTCACTAGGGTTTATGTTTCATCTTTTATATCTTAGTATATTTACATTCTATGTTTATTTTATTAAAATTATTAACATAACCTATGTTTTCTATTTGCAGGGTATAAGCTTGGCTTAAAAACCAAACCTTTGGTTTTTATAAAGGTTAATTATTAACATGGCATATTTCATATGCCATGTTTACTAAGCATTAAGCTTAGGGAAAACACATTGTAATAAGGATTTAATCCTATGGTTTAAACGTTACATACCCTATGTTCTACTTGGCGCATGATGTAAAGAATTTGGGTTGGCGCATAACATAATGTATGAATTTATACATTACACAAAATATTGATATATATATTATACTTTGTATTATGATTTGGGGTGGCGCCTTATATCATAAGGTTTTTGGCTTATGCGATGGATTTAAGGCTTGTATGGAGACCAATGAATATGAATTGTTGCAACTCTGGAAATGTGGGTTTTGGCCTTTGATAATGGACACCAGGATGGTGCCATTAATGTGCCTTGGTTTTTGGGGCAGCCCATGCTCAGGGATTTCTCACAATTGACTTGGGTCATTTCGTTTTCCTTGTTGAAGGTTTGGTTATGGCTCTACGCTACGAATGGAGGCTACGGATTACTTGACAAAGGTAATTCTACACTATGGCTCTTATATCATAGTGGTATTGTTTTGTAGCTTGATAGATTTCATACTTATCAACAATCATTATTTGGGTTGTGGTTACAGGTGACAGTGCATCATGGAGATGTTGGAATGGTTCGTGCTTTGCTTCCAGTCTGAGGATGAAACAATAATGGTGCACCGTAAGCCTCCATGACAAGTCTACACTTGTCATATATCAGCCTTATGGCAGGATTGAGCTTTCACTTCGTAGTTGGGTTGGGGGTTTTACTGTGGGGTTTTGATTCTCCTTTGGGCTTGCATACCATACTTAGGTTTTTAAATGTTAGTATGGAGTTGTTGGACATGAAGCAAACGTGTGCTCTCATAGGCTCTGTGTATTTAATTTTGTTTATTTAAATTGTATTATGGATTTGGGGCTTTTAAGCCATGGGATGCACCATTGCTTGCGATGGTGCCATAGCCCTTGGCATGCCTGTGTGGACTTGACTATGATAATGGAATTAGTGTGTAAATATATATTGTGTTTATGAAATGGAAATTGTATTTGTATTTACTGTGTATGTGTGGAATTTATACTGTTCCATTTGGTTGCTTTGTGGGTTAAATATGGCATTCTCCTTCGTTAATGGGTTGTGTATAAATGGTTTATTTAGATCTTGACTGTAATATTTGACAGCATTGGGTAAAGTCCATGCCGTGTGTGGCATTAGCATTTACCATGGTTGCTGCGATAGCTTAATATGGTTGTATTAATGTTAATACTTCATTGATTAGTATGTAAGGTGAATTGGGATAGAGCCATGGGTACAAACCCACAATGGATTTCGTCGCTGTAGGGGAAAACGTTGACAGTGCTCGTTGGTTGTATATATATATATATATATGCTTTGTATTTTATCTTATAATTCATGGCTTATGCCAATGTTACACATGGATTAATGAGGGTCTTACAACCTCGCATTTAATGATTTATTACTTTGATTTATTAGCCTATGTTTTTATTCAATTCGGCCGAGGCCGTGATTAGTGCACAGAAGCAGATCTTAAGTCTTACGACTTAGCTTGTAGCGTAATGGTTGGTTTTTAAAAGTATTGTTGTTATTTTAAAATGTAGCCCACATATGCTGTATGTATAGTGTGGTCGTAAGTTATTGTAAACGAAACCCTCAGGGTTCAACTTTGTTCATGTTTTGTTGTAACACGTTGTATTTTTTATGTGAATGTGAATTGGGGCTTGTATGCCCACAGAGTTCGATTCCTGTTCACTATTGTAATTACTTTGGGCTTTAATGAGATTTAGATATGGTTTACAAATGGAAAGCGATTCATGTGTATGAAATTATATTTTGTTTAAAATGTTATAATGAATGACCCTAGAGTTATGTAATTGATTATTGTTTAAGTATTTATGTTATGGTGATTATTATAGCCTACGACTGGGGTTTGAATACCCATAGGTGTTGATGTCATGACCTCTGTTTAAAATTATAGAGTTCTTTATAATTTGTTTTAAATGTTTTACTTGGTTAATTTATAAGTAATAGTTATGAGTGTTTTTAGATGGGACCTTTAAAAGATTTATGCATGCGATTATGATGTTGTTTTTTTGAAATATTAGAACTGTGAATTTAGTGTAGGAACATAGATGTAATCTTGGACCAAAAGAATGGTCTCGATACTTCTTGTTTACTTGTTTAAGATGATTTTATTTAATGGAATGATGTAGTAGTTAATAGGTATTTAATATGCAAACCTTGAAATTTCTTTAATGGTTTATTTATCTTAGATTTTAATGTAGAATAATTATAGTCTGTAATTGGTTGGTTAGACTCATAATTTACCTTTAATGTATATTTATAGATAGTATTTGATTTGTTTATTTTTGATGACTATATATATTTTTATATAATATAATAGTTCAGTTTGTATCTAGGTTATAAGTTTATACATATATGTATTTAGAACATACTTCTAAAATTAATCTATTTAAATCTAAACATGCATCTACTGACAAATGGAATATGTCAGTAGAGTCAGCAAGAATAAAAGTACATCTATATAGTAACCTCAAACAAAACCTAGTTTACAATAAACACAGTTTAATTAATGAAGATAAATACAAAAACAAACTCAATTGAACAAACCCTAGTGAATACAGCATGCGATAAAATTTGCAGCATAGGGTTATACTTTAAGAAATGTACACCCTAGTAGATATAGGCAGAACAACCATTTATAGGGTTATAAAATACAATATGAACCTTTACCTAAAGTAGCCAACATCTATGCTAGAAAGGAATTAGACATACTAAGATTTCATACCTATAATTTTTTGAAGCTCCTTTAATGGTTGAACCTGCACACTTTAAATAATAAGTATTAACAATTCAAAAGCATATCTCACCTTTGTTTTGATGACCAAATCACTTGGGAACTACCACGTTCAACCCAACCATGACCTAGAATTGTTCCTGGTTTTAATCCGGATCCCCCCAAGCTGGACTCCAACATGCAAGTAGCTTAGAGATCCTAAGGTAGGGTTTCCTATCTGGTATATCTTATTTGGATTAGTTCTCCTTTTTCCTTCAAGGAAAATGTTCTCCAAGAATTACTTGAGATAAAATAGGAAAAAAAATGACTCCTCTAATGATAGTTTAGAACCCCAAGACTTTCCTTGGCTTGAGTCTTTATAGACAAACTTTTCAATCAAAGGGACAATTAAATCAAGAAACCTTGGTTTCTTGATTTAACGATTTTCAATTACTTTGGGTAATTATTAATATTTTAACTCAGGAACTTTCAACTAGTTCCTAATTAGAATTTGTAAGTTTTTGGACTATTTATTATATTTACAAAATAAATAATAATGGATGGATCTTTTCTTTCTTTCATTCATTAATATTATAAATATATTTAATTCTTTATACATACCATGTATAAAGTACATAATAATATAACACTTGTTAACATTTGTCTTTGGGCATCATATACCATGATCCCTAGACTTAATGACACTTCTTCATTAAGGTCAAGTAGGTAGATGGTTTAGGTCTACTATGCTAGGCAACTCTAAACATCATTGCATGTTGGATTTCCCTCGTATAACGTTGTAGTTCTTCAGTACTTTATGAGAATACAAAAATTTGAAATTTCTTTTAATCAATCATAAATAAGTATGATGAGATCAATATTTTCTTCGATTCATTTTCACTCGTAGGGTATTAAATTATCTTCAGTAACCCCTAGTGCTTACTAGAGACCATACTCAACTCTTTAAGATGGAGTTGCAACATAGTGCGATTCAAGAGCTCTTCACTCAACACTAATGCTAGGATGCACTTGTACGATACACCTAGGGATACAATGGCCAAGGATCCGATGCTCCAGAGCTTCCTGCTCAACACAAAACATCTCATCAATCATGTGCTTCAAGGTCCATGCCCAACACACACACACACACACACACACACACATCATCAATAATTGGCTTACGCCTTATATATAAAACAAATCATCATGTTCATATGCAATGGGGTCTTTGAACCAATATATACAAAAATAAAACATCAAGATAATCATCATAATCAATAGGAACATGCCTATAAGTGTTAGGCCCAAAATTTGGGATATTACACCAATACCTATAAACCTCCCATACCCTATTCTCTGCCCCACAATACCTACAATATATTGACTTTATTTTTTACAATTAAAAACCCCCTTTATGAATGAACATGATAATATATTGTTCAACAAGGTGAATCTGCCATGGTATGCGCATGATAGTATGAATACCAAATCTTAATTTTACTTCAAGATATCATAGACCCTAAGGGTCATGTTAATAAACATAACTAACACCGTATTGAAAGGGTCGTAAGTCCACATCGTGGCTACCCTACTTTATACAAAGGTAGAACTTTGATCAAATATATGCTAGATTTCAATACATTACAAAGATTGAGGGATCAAGTCACATAAAGTTATTTACATAAACACGTAAAAATAAAATAAACACATACAAAATCACAGCTATAAACCATTAAATTTATTACGGAACAAAACGCATAAGATGGTTGAAAGCCCATGTCAAATGGTCGCTACTACCCGTGAACGAGTGATTCATATCTTCTTAAATAGTCATAGACCCTATGGGGATAACAATCTAACTATTTTAAGGAAAGTGTTAAGATGGTCGTAAGCCTATTCAATAACTACCATCACAACAAATATAACAACATGTATTATATATAGAAATTATAAAATAAAACGAAGTAAATGCATTTCGCATGGCCGTAAGACCATCCACGATGGAAGCCGAAGGATAAAAAATAAGCAACACAAATAATTGCACATAGTAAAAATAATGAAACATCATTGGGTGATTACCCATCTGAAGCCGAAATTCGGTTCATTTAAACCATCACAAAAATATATTTAAAATACAGAGTTGATATAATACCATCACGATGGCTTTGACTGTAAAAATATAAACACTACTGTTATAAACCATATGGGAATAAGACCCATCAAGGGAACTCCAAACCCTACTAGGGTTTACATTAACATATCACATTACATTAGAGTGCCAAGTTAATGGCTATAAGCTCGAACAAGCCAAAGAGAGTTTAAAAAAAAAACATTTATGAGTTTAAACTAACAAAATCACTTCTCCTAATCGTTGTGGCTACCAAGAATCCATCACGACCTCTTCCCAATCAGACTTGCAACCACAATTTGGTTGGGTCGGAGTGGGACATAACAATTAAAGGAATTTTAAAACAAAACCGATTTTTGAACCAGGGTTGAGTACCGACATACCCAGGAATTTGGAAACGTGGGCCTGGGAGGAAGTGACCTTATCTCCTTCCTCTCTAATGCTGAAACCTACAAGTGAACCTTTTACAACTAGTTTTAAGTACATTGTAATTATATTTTAAAAGCCAGAATTAAACTTACAGAGTCTTGAAATTTTACCATGGTGTTTGAAAATAAGGGCCAGGGGTCAACCCTTCTGAGCACCCTTATCTCTCCAGATCCTACAAACACCAAGAAAATATCAGGAAAATGAAGACTATAAACTATACTATATAAACCTTTTAAAATACAGCTTGAAAGTACCGTTTTAATGCTTATCCATTTGAGCAGATTGTTTGTGTATTCAAAAGCATTGACAAGTTGTTGGAGCTCCAGTGTGGTTGGAAGCACGTCAGGGTAGACTGGGAAGCATTTACTACCATAGAGGAACCATAAAAACACCATTAACCCTATGAAAACCAAGTTGGGACAACACAAGGCAGAGCTCAACTCTGGACCGGCCTCAGACAAGTAGAATCAACTCAAATGAAAAACCCAGATAGAGTAAAGACCATTTTCAAAACCCTATCGAACTTTAACAACTCACCATTCAAGTGTAAGGCAGGGATTAAATCTCGTACTGCCTCGTGGTCCTGGTTGCACTGCCAACTCACAACCAAGACATGTTTAAATATCAAGTGGAGTTACCAATTAATTGCATGTTCGAAATCATTACAAACTAAATCATTGTGAATCCAACCATGTTAATCGTTTAATTTCCAAACACATAACCTATGCCTTGGTCTCAGCAGAGCATAATATATACCAACATTATAACATGTCAAGTAAAACCTTGCATCAAAACCATAACATGTATCGTATAAACTTATGCTAAAGTTGGGACATAATTCTATCGTGGGTTATGGCTAATACCTCTGCCATGGTAAAATATAACATGTGCTTATTGCAATTGCTTATACCTTAGCACTAGGTTACGCTAAGGTATTGGGAATGGTTTTAATCATAACATAGAACTAGGAATAAAAACATTAAAATCATATAATCATTTTAACACGATATTGCATGCGTAATGTGGGTTATTCATTATAAGTTAAATCATGGATAAAATCATATGAGATAGTATTTACTCATGCACTTCAAGGACTGCAAAGAAATGCATTAAAACCAACACATGTGGGTTCATGCCAACTAGATAGTATGAAACCCTCACTTTTATTGATATTAAGAGTTCATCGTATGGAGGACCATACACTTACAAACGCTAAGGCTCTCATGCTTAGGGGAATGTCTTTACATACATAGTATAAACTATGTTAAGGTCAAAGCCTTAAAGGTATAAGATAAAGGAATAAAGAAAAGGTAAACAAAGTACATCACCTGCGTGAACATGGCCGAAGGTTCCAGGATGAACTAGCCATCGTAGGCATCAACAAACCTATCATAACTTACATGATCAAGATATTAAAACTAGCAGTAATAAAACATAGGATTCTACAAAATAAATGTAAAAGTAATGCATATAATTTTTTTTATTTACAATTTTTAGATGTGTTACAGATAGTTGCTTCACTTGGGATCTTGTTGACTTGTACTTTCCTTTTTGCATTCACACAATCAATACCTATAGCTAGTCGATTAACACCTAGGATCCATCATGAAGAATAAATAGTTCACCTTGGGAACTCGTCCATCTTATTATCCCACCTTTAGGTTTGTAAAAAAAATTAATGAATCATAATATTCTTAAAGACTTCATGATCTCTATGAAATTTAATAATTGAGAGAGATCCATATTATTTACAAAATGTCAACTATTTAAGACTTTTAAGAATCTAACTAACATAAGAGCTTAATTGTTTGGACTCCAAAATGTGAAGTTTGAAAGTGTGTAAAAAATATTACAACTACATTATTAAAAGTGGTTGATATACATCCACATCATTATTAAAAAAACATAAATGTAGAAAAGGAGATTATGGTATACATCCACATCATTATAAAAATAATAGAAAATGACATTATCAACTATTTTTAGTAATGTAGTTTTGCTAATAACTTTATTCCATTAAAATATCATACACGTCCACACTATTATTAAAAAAAATGGAAAACTAAACTATCAACTACTTTCAATATAGTTGTGCTCTTATTTTTATATTTTTATTACATTCAAAGTAATAACATGATAGAAAATAACATTATCAACTATTAATAATATAGTTGTTCTAATATTTTTATTACATTAAGATATTGTACACATTCACACTATTATTAAAAATAATGAAAAACTAAACTATCAACTACTTTCAATGTAGTTGGGCTCATTTTTTTTACATTGAAAGTAATAACATCACAGATACTTTACAGTGAAAGTAGTTGGGCTCATATTTTTTTTACATTGAAAGTAATAACATCACAGATACTTTACAGTTAATATATATGGAGGATAATATTTAATTAAATTAATTTGAATCATCTTAAATATAATTTTATTAAAAATTAAAAAAATAATATTTAATAAAATAATATTTTGTATCATTTATTATATGATGTAATAAGATGAAATGATCCATATTTTTGTCTGGTCTCTTTTATGTATTCTTGTTTGTCAAACCCAATAACCACTTCTCTATTAAATTACAGATCCTGATTTCTTTATTATTATCTACTAATAATTTATTGTATGATGTAATAAGATTCATGAAATGATGCATGTTCTTGTCTTGTTTCTTTTATCTGTATTCTTGTTTGTCAAACACAATAATCGCTTCTCTAATAAATTAGAGATCCTGATTCCTTTATTATATAATAGTCAGAATAATTACTTTAAAAAGAAATTTACACATCCTGATTTCATATTATAATAATAATAATTACTTTAAAACTAAATAAACAGTTTGTGAAACAATTTATTAATTCATATCATGACAGTCAATATCCCTTTATTATATAATAGTCATAATAATTACTTTAAAAATAAATTTACACATCCTGATTTCATGTAATAGTAATAATAATTACTTTAAAAACAAATAAACAGTTTGTGAAACACTTTATTAATTCATATCATGCCAATCAATATAATAACCCTTTCTCTCATGACTGCAAAGTTTTATATATATATATATATATGATTGTAATATAGCAATACGAGGTAAAGAAGATGCAACCCGCACCATGGATTGTTCATTGAAAAATGAATTAGATAGAAATTATAATATAAAATTATTTTTGTTTGGTATAATCTCAATTTTGTTTACTATTTATATTTATATTACTTAAATATTGGTATTGCTTTTCTGTTTATTTGTGCTTGAGCTTTTAGGTATTTGGGAAAGCATAAAGACTATTGGTCCTGAATTGGGTATATGTTTTTTTTCCAGAGGAAAAAATACCAGTTTTTGTTATTCATTTAAGAATCAAAAGACATCTTATACAATAACCTCACTTCCCTAGCACAGAATGCTAATTGAGCATATGTTATCGACACTATAAGGACATGCCAGCACAGCGACTTATTTTAAAGGAAAATCATATATAAATTATATATATCTTTATTTAAATAATTCAATAAATTTTGAAATTTATGTAAAAAAACATAAAATAACAAGCATAGGTGTTATATTTTAAAATCAAAATTAAACAAACATACAAACAAAAAAACCAAATTTTTTGACGTTTTAATCATTAATGAAAATCATTTTTTAATAGTTTATGCACAACTTAATGTAAGAGACCGCTTAAAAAAACCAAATCAACCATTGCCATATGTTATGAAAATGCCATGATATTATAAAATCCCTTTGCTGCATCTTGAAATGATATAAAACTTGCCAAAACTGAAACAGCTAGGAATGAGTCTTGATTAAAATGTGCAATTACATTAAGTTATTCATTCTTATCCTTTGATATATTGGACAAGACCCCAACCGACGACACTATGCGGACCATTGAAAAGAAGGAACGTGCACGCATGAGGGGAAATGGACCACCGGCGGAGAGAGTGCGCAGACCCTGAGATAGCATGTGTGCTAAGTGAAGGGGCACACACACCTTTTAGGTGTTGCCGTGACGCCTATAAAGGCACAAGGCAAATGTTGAGTAAAGACATCCAAGTTTTGACAAGATAACAAGATGCCAACAGTGCGCACTGTGGAGGCTCTCCAAGTATCTCAGGTCACTTCCATAGTTTGCTAAAATAGTTGGCTCAAAAACATAGCAAGTTTGTGGGAGTGACGGCTTGGCAATCCATCATTCTAAACGAGTCAGCGAAACAATGCAGTATTGGCAGCAGCAACCTAGCAGGGTAGAGATAGTTGACAGCCACAGAGTTGGATGCCTTAGGAGGGGTCAATTCATTTTCTTTATAACTTTGTATTTTGGTGTGTTCGCTCGATGGGCGCACGCCAAGAAGGTTGCTGATTTGGCAGCTCCATTGTTGTAATACAGTTACTCTTAATAAAAATATTTATGGGGTTTGTTAGTTGGGCGACCAACCCATACTTGTCTCTTGTTTACTTGTATTTATGTGAATGAATGTGTGCACTACTTATTTACTTGTTGCGGCTGTGTAAACGAACCTAATATTGAAAACGTGGTAAGTAAACAAGTGTATGAGATGAGTTTTTTAAGCTAAAACTTCGCATGGTTGGTTTAGGCGTAGTCCACTGGAGATTGTGCCTGGGTTCACCATGCCCTTGGGGGGCTTCCAAGAGGTGCACCACACCACAACAGACCACATAAAAAGTGGGCGCTTGTTGTGGCTGTGACAAGTGGTATCCAAGCCGTTTGAGCAACAAAAAGGCTCTTCACCACGACTTGGAAGGCAGGTGGTGTCAAACATTAGCGAACTTGGCCAGTGCGCTAAGGTTTAGTTCGGTAGTCACTAGAGGTTGCTGAGAAGTCGCCAAGAAGAAGTGCTAAGTCACGGGAGTTCCAGATGAGGGTGTTTTCGGAGTGTAGCAACCCAACACTTTGGGAAACCACTGGACAAAGCGTTGAACGAAGGGATGCTTCAAACCTTGACATCGAGGTGAGATAAGAGTTGTTGATGAAATTGCCATTAATACCAACATGAAATTGCAGTGGCCCCATAGATTGTCATTGATGACACCAAGTCTCACTTATAGTGCCTTGGGACCCCTTACAGAGTGGGTTTGTGCCTTGAAGCATCGTGTACCCAGTTGACAAGGTCCCTGTACCCACAAGGCTTGTTGAAATATTGTAACTTCAAAGGATATTCTAAATGTATTTTACTGATGTAACCTAAGGGAGATGTTATTATTCCTCCGACGGGGTGTTGCTATTGTATTTGGTCATCATAGAGTCATGAGGTAAAGCCTCCTTTTGTGTTGGGTCTTTAGTAAGGTCTAATAAATAATATAATATATTGTTTTGAGTCTTCCTAGGTGAAGTCGGATCAGACAGTTTATTGGGGCCAACTTGTCAAGTGCAAAAGTCAGTTAACTCATTGTGTATAAATAGAGGATTTGTGGTTCTTATTTGAACATAGACTCTCTCACTTGTGTAGTGCATAGGAGAGAGAGAATCGACAGAAAAAAAGGAGGAGAACACCTATTTTGGGGGTTGTCTTTTATACATCTTATATAGAGGAAGTTTTTACTGGGTTTTCTTCCCCTTGAGGGTTTCCCTAGATAAATGTTGTGTCTATCTTGTGATTGTGTTTCTATAAGTGATTCTTGATATGCTATTGCTATGATTTCAAATTGAATATTATTGAATCTAGTCTAGCATATGAAAACTTAACATGGTATCAGAGCTAATCTGATTAGAGCAGCTTTCACAAGGTGAAATTCTCTCTCCTTCCTCTTCGAAAGAAATTAGGTTTTCTGCAAAAGTTGGAGTTTTGTAGATCTTCTTGCATAGAAAGTTGTGCCCTCCCAGAGAGCATCTATTGAGCCCTAGATCAAGGTTTATGGGTGGCTAGATCTCCGCGAAAGCCAAACCCTAGTTTGGCAGTGAACCAGAAAAACTCCAATGAAATAGAACCAGAAAATATGTAGTGTTGCAACCTTGCAATTAGGATTTGAAGACTGAAGATTAGGGATCTCCATAAAGCAGTTGGATCAACCAACTCGGCTCCTCCAAGCACATCTACTAGTAAGGTCAATCTCCTATTTTCATCAATTTCAATTTTGAGTGACTTATTCGACAAGATGGCCCCAAGCATTAAGCTTGAGGACAAATTGTAAGGCCTAGATAACTTCATGGCTTGGAAGTAAATGATTGGCCTCATTCTGAAAGACAATGGTCTTGAGAAGTACATTAAGAATGAAGCTGCAGAACTTGAATAAGACGAAGCTAAGGAGAAGCATGAACAAGACCTAATCAAGGAAATGATGATCATTGTTGATTCCATTAAGGATCACTTGATCCCTCAAGTGTCATCTAAGAAGACACCTAAGCAAATTTATGATGCACTTTCTAGAATGTATGAAGGAAATAACATCAAGAGAAATATGATTTTTAGAGCTCAATTGAAGGGAACGAAGATGAGCAAAGGAGAATCTATTCAATATTACTTAACAAGGGTCTCCTAGATCAAAGAGAAGCTAAGTGATATTGGAGATACCATTGATGAGGATTAATTGGTTATGATTGCTCTCAATGGCCTCACTAGACCTTGGCACTCCAAACTCTATGTGCAAGAAAATAAGTATGAACTTTGACATAGTATGGGAATATTGCATACGAGAAGAAGCTAGAGTAACCAATAGGGAAGCTCTTCTTGGAGAACATAATTAGGATCTAGCTACCCATACTAAAGAAAGAAATCAATCAAACTTCAAGAGGAGTAATCATAATCCTTCAAAGAAGAAATTCCAGAAGAAGAAGAAGAAAGATTACTCAAAGTACCAATGCTACAACTATCATAAGATAGTACATCTTGCTAGAGAATGTCCATCATCAAAGAACAACAACAACAAAAGGAATCATGCTCATATAGCTAAAGATGAGAATGAAGAAAGACCATGAAAGAGAAATAGAGGTTAAGATGTAGAAGAATGTGTTATTCTCTGTACTCTCTGGGTCTGTAACACCTAGAGAAGATACATGGCTTATTGATAGTGGTGCCTCTAAGAACATGACAGGAAATAAGACAAATATGTCAAATATTGAAGAGAAGAACTCTTCCGAGAAGGTATCATTGAGAGATGACTATCAATATCCCATCAAAGGTATTGGTGAATCAAGCTAGAAGCTTGACTTTGGGACCTCCATGAGGATGAAGGAAGTACTATATGTGAAAAAGAACTTACTCTCCATCTCATCTCTAGATAAGAAAGGATATAGAGTTGCTTTTATAGATGGGAAAGTACTCATGTTGTCCAATGGAAAGGCACTTGAAGATGTTGTAGTCATTGGAGAAGAAGGAGGACGATTGTACAAGCTCAAAGGACATCCAGAGACAACCCTTGTCCATGATACTACCAGCTCAAGTGAACTGTGGCATAGCATACTTGCTCACATCAACTACAAAGCATTTCCCTATGTGAGCAAGGTGGTAACATGGTTACCAGATCTGAAGATTTGAAGATTGAACATGAGGGAACCTGGAAGGGATGTGAAAAGGGAAAGAACATCAAGAATCCCTTTCCGAAAAGTTACACAAAGACTAAAGGTACGTTGAAACTAATCCATTCTCATGTATGTGGTCCTATTCCCTCCATATCCTTAAGTGGATATGAATACTATGTCACATTTATTGATGATTATTCAAGAAAGACTTAGATATACTTCTTGAAGAATAAGAGTGAAGTGTTCATGAAATTCAAATCCTTGATAGAGAACCAGTAAGAAAAGAGAATCAAAACACTGAGATCAGATAATGGTGGAGAATACACTTCAAAGGAATTTGAATCATTCTGTAAGGAGGCAGGAATCAAGAGGGAACTAACCACTCCCTATAATCCTGAAAAAAATGGTGTTGTAGAAAGAAAGAATAGAACTATTATGGAAGCAATGAAGACCATGATTCATGACCAAGACCTCCCTATGCACCTATGGGATGAAGCTGTAAGAACAACCATATATGTGAAAAATAGATTATCTCACAGTGCTCTTGGATTTAAGACTCCTGAAGAGATGTATACCAGAAAGAAACTTGAAATAATCCATATCAAGATATTTGGTTGTCTAGTATATGTACATATTTTGAAAGAGAAGAGAACCAAATGGGATCCTTCTGGTAAGAAGGGAATATTTGTAGGATACTGTGAAGTCTCCAAATCCTTAAGGATATACATTTCAGGATTCCATCGTATCAAAATTAGTAAGGATGTAAAATTCAATGAAGAGGAAACTCTTAAGAAGTCTACAAAATGTCATCTTGAAGAAGTACATGAAGAGGATGTACTTCCCAAAAGGACAGAAGATGAACCAACTCCTGAAATAGTAGCATCACAAGAACATGACATGCTAGAGCCTTAGGATCCCCCTACTATGGACATCTCTCAAAAGAGAAAACCCGCTTGGGTAAGATAAATCATACAAGAAGAAAAAATATATGGAGCACCAGAAGGCTTGACAAGAACCAACAAAATATCAAAGCCATATTCCAGTTATGTAGCTTTGATGTGTGATGTTGTAGACCAAGAACCCACTAGCTATTAGGAAGCTGCATGGAAGAAAGAATGGGTTGAAGGAATGACAGAAGAATACCAGTCGATCATGAAGAATGATGTTTGGGATATTGTTCCCAAACAAGAAAACAAGAGTGTGATATCTTCAAAATGGATCTGCAAGATAAAACATGCTGCCGATGGAAGTATTGAAAAGTATAAAGCAATATTTGTGGCTAGAGGATTCTCTGAGAAAGAGGGAATCGATTATGAAGAAACATTTGCTTCAGTAGCAAGGTACACTTCCATCAGAACTATCATGGCACTTCCTTCCATGATGAAATGGGACTTACACCAAATGGATGTAAATACATCCTTCCTTAATGGTGTGATTGAGGAAGAGGTTTACATCAAACAACCACAAGGATTTGAAGTCGAAGACAGAGCGACTCATGCATGCAATTTGGAAAAGGCTCTGTATTCACTGAAGCAAGATCCTAGAGATTGGTATGGAATAATAGATAGCTTCTTGAAAATCATGGGCTTTACCAAGAGTAAAGATGATCCTAATATTTATATAAATATTATGGATGATGAACTAGTCATACTATTGTTGTATGTGGATAATCTATTTCTGACTGGAAATGAGAAACATATCAAGGATTGCAAGAAGAATCTAGACAAAAAATTCGAGATGAAAGATCTTGGATTCATGCATTATTTTCTAGGGTTGGAAGTGTGGTAGAGCTAAGAAGGAATCCTTCTGAATCAGGGAAAGTATGTAGTAGAAATCTTGAAAATATTTGATATGTTGAATTGTAAATCCATGGCCACACCCATGGACACCAACTTAAAGCTATTGTCTAATGAGACATCTGAGCTAGCGGACATGACTCACTATAGATATATTATTGAGTCATTAATGTATCTGACGAACACAAGGCCAGATATATGCTTTGCTATGAACACCTTGAGTCAGTATCTAGCTAAAACTAGACGGGTTCACTTGATAGCTGCAAAGCATGTGATGAGGTACTTAAAAGGTACGATTGATTTGGGATTGTACTATGGGAGATATCATGAATACAATTTGTATGGGTATAGGAATTCAGATTGGGAAAGAAGTACTGCCGACCGAAAGAGAACCTCAAGTGGATGTTATTGTCTAGGAACCACCATGATCTCATGGTTTAGTAAGAAATAGTCGAATGTTTCTCTTAGAACAGTTGAACCAGAGTACATCGCATCTTTGTCTGCTTGTTGTGAAGCAATATGTGTTCGAAAGCTGATGTTAGGAATATTTGACTTGGAGGTGGACACAACAACAATTTTCTGTGACAATCAGAGTTTTATAAAGATGATAGAAAATCCGGTGTTCCATGATAAATCAAAGCATATATAAATCTGATATTTCTATATAAGGGATATGGTACAAAAGGGATCCATCAAACTCCAGTATGTGGGTACCAATGAGCAAGTTATTGATATACTAACCAAGCCTCTATCTCAAATGTAGTTTGGATATTTCCGTGAAAAGCTTTGTGTTTTTCAAAATGAATTTCCTCACAAGGAGGAATAGTGATGGGACTGTAATTGATGGACCCTCTTCGAAAAGGAAGATCAAGTCGAAGACATGAACCCTCCTTGAACAAACGAGGAGCAGGGTGATAATATGAAACTTCCCAACAAAGAGGGAGTAATGATGAGGCTGACATCGATGATGGATGGCAGTGATGATGGTTTGATATTTATTTGTGGACGATAGTATCCTCTCTTCAGGATAGAAGGTATAACACTATGTGTATGAGAGTGGTCCTTAGTACTTAAAGGATGACCCTGCAATATGTTACTCTCACATGGAGAATACTCACATTTAGTTGTAAATACTATAGAAAGAACACTCACTTGGGAGTGGTCCTAACCTCAGTGGTATGGATGCTTTATGATGACTCCTTACAGACGTCGGGACTGACATTGTGCATGCACTCGATATCTGCCTTGCAGACAATACTCTTCTATGTAGAGTATTCCTACATTAATATGTAGATGCCATAGAATAACACTTGCTTGGGAGTGGTCCTAACCTGTGTGGTATGGATGCTCTATGATGAGTCCTGATGAGCGGTTTAGTATAACACTCACTTGGGAGTGGTCCTAAACTGTGTGGTATGGATATTCTATGACGGGCCGACATAGTTTATGTGGTTGATATCTACTCTGCAGACAATACTCTTGCTTGGAAGTGTATTCCTACACGCAAGTTTAGATACCATAGTATAACACTCACTTGGGAGTGGTCCTAACCTATGTGGTATGGATGATCTACGATGAGTCCTCACAGAGGATAGGGTTGGCATTCGGTGCGGTTGATATCTACATTTATTTGTAGAAGATTCAGCTGATCGATTTCATGGATCATGTTGATGGAGGATTGCATCGTCCTTAAAATTATGTCCTAAAGTGACCAAGCTCGATCATCTCGCAAATAGATCATGTTTACTGTAGGTAGCGTGGCGGAAAAGGATCAAGTAGATCGAAGTACAACAATGAAGGGTCAAGTAGAACAAAGTGTGGCTAAAAAAGGATCAAGAAGGATCGAAGTAGTGCTACAAAGGATCAAAAGAATTGAAGATCTATTACAAAAGGATTGAAAGGATCAAATTTCTGCTACAAGGGATTGAGAAGATCAGAAGGGCACTGCAGAAAATCAAAGTGTTGTTGCAAAGGATCGAGAAGATCGAAGTGCTACTGCAAAGGATCGAAAAGATAAAAGTGTTGCTACAAAGAATTGAGAAGATCAAAGTGCTACTACAAAGGATCAAAGTACTGCAAAGGATCTAGAAGATTGAAGCGCTGCTATGAAGGATCGAAATATCGATGCGTTGCTGCAAAGAAAGGATCAAGTGATCATGTGATGCAGAAGATAAAGAGTAACTATTCCAGTTACTGATTGTGAAAATATTTCTATGATGTATATATGTATTATATTGATGTACTGTTGTAATTGTCTCTCTGTTCTCCTATTGTCTGTGATGATGTTGTCAGTATAATAACCTTCTCATTAAGGGGTAGTGTTGAAATATTGTAACTTCAAAGGATATTCTAAATGTATTTTACTAATGTAACCCAAGAGAGATGTTATTATTCCTCTACCGTGGTGTTACTATTGTATTTGGTCATCATAGAGTCATGAGGTAAAGCCTCCTCTTGTGTCGGGTCTTTAGTACCCTAATAAATATTATAATATAATGTTTTGAGTCTTCCTAGGTGAAGTCGACCCAAACAATTTATTGGGGCTGACTTGTCTAGTGCAAAAGTCAGTTAAGTGATTGTGTATAAATAGAGGAGCTATGGTTCTCATTGGAACACAGACTGTCTCACTTGTATAGCACATAGGAGAGAGAGAGAGACAGCACACAAGGAGGAGAACACCTGTTTTTGGGGTTTTATTTTATACATCTTATACAGAGGAATTTTTTGCTGGGTTTTCTTCCCCTTGAGGGTTTCCCAAGATAAATTTTGTGTCTATCTTTTGATTGTGTTTGTACCAATGATTCTTGATATGCTCTTGCTGTGATTTTGAATTGAATACTATTGGATCTAGTCTAGCATATGAAAATGTAACAAGGATAAAACTTGTAGCCGCAACCTTACTGAAGATTCTGAAGGCTCTACTAATTGTGTTGAAGACCCTGGAGATGGTTTTCAAGCCTTTGTGGATGATGGTGAAGCCCTGGATGGGTTAGAGAAGCATTAATGAGAAATTATGTGGTCACTCATGCTCTGATGGTGTCACGGTACCCCAAGAGAAGGTCTAGAAACCCCACATGTGATGTCATGATGGATATTGACCTTTGGAGGTCTCGTGGTGTGGTTGAGGTGGTTGAAGAAGCCTATGAATCCCCTTTCTTGATGAAGAAGCCCTAAAGAATCCCTTAGATATACATTTGATGGCTTAATGGTCCTTAAAGGTGATGATGTGGTCATTAATGACTTGATGAAGACTTGGAAGCCATGATGAAGATCTTGATTCCTGTGTAGCCCTTGTTGGGGTCAGGGAACCCTTGGATATGGTCATTATGAATGAGAAGGTTTGGAACCCACATAAATGGTGGCATGATAACCCTTGGACACTATATGATCATTGATGGTGCATTTGGAAATGATTTGGGTCTTGGAATCCATACATATGGTGGTTTGTAAGCCCATGATTGTTGGAGCCT
>LPNX010753152.1:36803-56092 GCA_001517045.1 Pseudotsuga menziesii
GAGAATTTGGAATACATCAGACATGCTAAATATGGTTTCTAGGAGGTTTCCCAAGCACTCCATGACCTAGTTTTATCAATTTTGACTTCTAGGACATGTGGAAGACAACTTGCATAGAGTGGAATATAGGAAACTAGGAAAATAAGACAAAAATGGATTAATTAATGTCTAAGGTATCTAACTATGGGTTGATTATTATAACAATGGAGTCCAATGTCATGGGCTTGATGTCCATGGAAAGTATCTTGTTTAAATATTATATGATATCTTTGAAAAAGCCCTTGAAACCTAGCCCGTGGGGGGGCAGAGCAAGTGGTAAATGGAATTGTTTGTGAATGGAAAGTCATGAGTTCAAATCCCCCCCAAATTAACCTATGGGCCATGGTTCAGGGCACTGTGGTTTCACCTAGGTTTATACTGGTAGCAGGATTGGATCCCTGGACCCCGTGTTACGTGAGTACCAGCCCGTCCCCAGTTGCTGATTCCCCTAGTAAAAAAAAAAGTCCTTGAAACCCTTTCATGTGGTGCCTTGGTTCTTGAACACACACACTTGGAAACTTCTTGATGGTGATGTATGGTCCTCTTTGCGATTATATGGCTATTGGGATGTAGATGGAGGTAGAGCCCATGGAAGTGAGTTGATATTTTGAAGAATACTTTGAAACTCTTGTAGTTGGTGGTATGGTGACGGTATGGTCTTTGACATTCTCATGTGTGGGGTCTTTGACATCATGAACATATTGAAGAATTTGAGGGTATTAGACAAAGAATATGAAAATAAACCCATCATAGGGATATATTGCTCACCAAACAATTTTCATTGATGTGTGGAGCATATTCTAACTCCTTACAGTTGAAGAGACATGAATGTTTGAAGTTGGTGCACCATACATTTTTGGGTCAGTCGACCAAACAAAAGAGAATTTAATTATTTGTAATTTTGAATTGCATGTTAGCCCAGTTTGAGGTACTAAATTTCCTCCACAACCTATATAAATAGAATATCAAACATTTCATTTGTTCATCATCAATGATCTCGGTATTTTCACAACTCTTGGAGAAACATGCGAAACTTTGTGGAGGAGAATTTTTTGGGCATCTTAACTAAAATTGTAATAACTTTCTCATACATAATCAAAATTACAAAATTCTTGGCTTGTTGGAAATATTGTTACGAGGCATATATAGTGACATTATATAGAGATTATTTTGGAATTTATACTATTTTTTCATCTTGTTATCTTATAAAAGGTATGGTTCATTCTTTTGGGTTTCTCTTGTGATAGCACATGTCTGTCATGGATAGAGTTCATCATTGGTCTTAGTATGTGAGCCTCTATGTTGGTATATATATTTGGGGTCATTATGGAGGGTATGATGATGATGTTTCCTACCTTTATGCTATGAAATGATGCACTTTATGATGATAATGCATGTGATAATGATGTACACCCTATGATGTTTATGCATTCCTATACAATATGATGTACATGCATACCATAGTGTGATGATGATATCCTATGCACTATGATGTATACTTAATGATGAGGATGCATAAACAATGCACACTAATATGATGATGATGTATATTTGATTAGGAGGATGCATACCCTATGACGATGATGGATACCCAATGATGATGATGCATACCTATGATAATGATGCATGCTTTATGTTCAGTGAAAACATAGCGGAATTCCTTGTTTAGTAATTGTGTACGATGAGGTGTAAAATGATGTGTACATCAATAGATTGTCCATCCTGACCAGCAGTATTAATGAGCAGAAAATAATGACCAGCAGTGATGAGCAAAGTTGATGTGCAGATATACTTGAGCAATAATGATGAGTAGCAATGATGAGCAGATTGACAAGAGATTGATGAGCATATTGACTAGATATTGATGAGTAGTGTTGACCAATAGAGTGAGGAGAAGATATTGGTTTGTAGAGAAGAGGTTGGTTGTGCAGTATAGCCATATGATTGTTTTCAAAAAGAATATTGCACTTGAGGATTGGACTCCTCAAACCCTTGCTAGTTGGACCTAAGAAAACTAGGTTGTGTCCTGTTACAGAGTTGGTGTTATTGTTATCAGTTGGTGCTGATTGTAATTGAGAAGATTTTTGTCTTCCATGTACAAGAAATAAATATCAAACTACAAATATTCTTGTGTCTCTTTGATGTGATGAATGTGCTTATGACTCTTGGTTGATTTAACTGATGCATTTGATTATATAATGATTGATATACTCTGGTTGAATAAAAGAAGGTAACAAAATTATAAATTGATCAAACACTGGTTCAACCTCCCTCTCAGTGTGGCGATTGTGTCCAAAAGGAGCTTAGTGAAATATCTTGGCGGTTTTTTTATGGGGCACCTCCATTGAAGTCGAAGACATTAAGTTTCAGCACAAGGGTATGCTTCATTGGAGAAGTGATTGGCAGAGCGCCAAAGGAAAGCACTCAAGAGATGCTCACAAAGAGATCTCCATGATAGAGTGTCTGACAGTGATACGCTCTAGTGGGACCGAAAGGTGACATCTCTGGGGTGTGCTCGAAAAGAGCGATCCATGACAGCGTATGCCCATAGGAAGCGCTCCACAGACATCCCAAACAAAATCACTTAGGAGGCTCACAGAGAGCACTTCCTCACAGTGTGTCATGAGAATGCACTCCGACATTCCGTGACAACATGCAAAGGAATGAGTGTCCATGGAGGGGCATTTGTAGAGGAGTTCCCACAAAATTGTGCTTGAGTAGCAGTGCATGTCATCAACTCATGAGCACCCGACAAGGTGCACTCAAGTGCGCTCTGGTAGAGCTCCCTACAGATGACACACCTGGGTGCACTAAGGAAGCAATACACTCAACTATTGACATCCACAGTAACAAGAAAGGAGCACCCGTGTAAGTGTGCTTGAGGTATGATTGGGAAGAAGTTTCCATGGAGGTGCATCCAATATGGAGCACTTCCACAAATGATTGATGGTGTGCTTTGGTGGAATAATAATTTCGCAGAAGCAAGAGCACCCTTGGAGGTGCACTTGAGGCACATGTCAGGAAGAATGGATTCCAAAGAACGAATGAAGCAATGTTCCTAGGGTGTGGTTAAGCTGAGTGACCCGCAATAGCAATATGTTCAATAAAAGAGTGTTCACGACAGAACACTCAAGGAGCAGTTAGTCATAATTTCTCGATGTAGATGCATCTAGGATTGGAGAAGTTCAACAAACAATGAAAGATTCGCTCGAGGGAAGTGTTCCATAGAGGTGCATTCTGAGAGGCATGATTCAAATGGTGTTTCCTTAGGTGGGGGAATCACCTCTTCTTTGTGAAGCAAGTAATTCGATGGAACCATAGTTAAACCAAAAATATCATCCATGATTTGGCTTGGAAAACCACTCAATTGGGTGTTGCGAAGGTGACCATAGGCAAACAAAGGAAAATGTGTGGCAATAAGGATCGGTAGGATTAGACAAGCACACAGAAGAAATGTTTCTTAGAAAATGACGGTTTCCAAGAGGGAATTTGTAGCCAAAGAGAAAGGAGTCTCAAGTGTGGTATTAGTACAAGCATTTCACTGACTTACCAATAGCGAAGTCAAAAAGAGCTGAACAGTGCAGACATGACAACCACCGGTAGCTTGGAAAACTACCAAAGGGTGCCAGAAAGAGAAAGTTCAACAAATAGAGATGGTAGCACAGCAATACTAAAGTTTCATTGGAGAAGCACGTTGAAGCTTACAAAAGCACGTGGAAGTGCATTGAACGGATCCAAGGACAAGCGAACATAGTTGTAACTAGCGTTTTGGAGGCATTGGCAAAAAAATCTAAGTGTTTGAAAGAGATGGATGGCCTATTGCAGAAATCATTCTAGGAGAATGTTAAATATGGGTTGAAGGGTGTTGTGAAGTAATACATAGTCTCCACCCATAGATTGGAAAACCAAGTAGTTGCAAGGGCACTTTGCAACGAGTTTGGAAGGGCGCCAGGCATGGTTGCAATGGAGGTTTTCGAAGAGGAATTGGGGTAGATAGCTTAGAAGTTGGAAATAATGAAGGTTTTAGATATTTTAGTTATGAAGACAACCAAGGAATTGGACATCGAGGAATGCACACTCCATAAGATTACTGATAATATTTATAACCAAAATGACCAAGGGATACTAAGTCTTGGAGTGGAGTAAAACAATGAATCAGATGCTCAACAGAAGTTTCGTTCGGAAGTAAGTCAAGTCAAAGTGGCCTAGGATGTCAAAGGGAAGGAAGCACCTTTGGTAGAAGCAACTAAATATTATGTCAAGCATGCGATCAAGGGTGTTGTGATACGTATCCCACATACCAATGTGAATTTTGTAGAACAACTGAAGTCTATAAGTTTTGAAGGCGTGGAGTTGGTGGCGACTATATGAAAACTTGAAACAAGTCCTTAAGGAAATGAGGGGTAGTAGGAAATGGAAGTTGGAGCAGAGATCTTTCCTGACCAATAAAAGGATCATCATAAGACTCAACCACTCTTTGTTGGGGATTTGGATGAAGAAGCTTCATTGGAAACACAACAAGAATTCAAGAAGGCAATGAGGTCTACCATTGGAAAAGTGAAACATGTTGGATGACAATGTCACTTTATTTTTTTATCTAGGATGAAGGGATGAACATTTTGGCTCGCTTCCCATGAAGACAGAAGTGAGACCAAAGGAACCTCATGAAAGGTTTCCTTGGAAAAAATTCAGTCAAACAGTGTGGAAGCACACATCCATGGGCACTTCAATGAATTATCTAAGTAAATAGACAGTTCAAACATGACAGAAATGGGTATTGCAAGGTTTGACAGGTTGTGGAGTACATCGAAACACAGAAGGAAACATAATTCATACATAAAAAATTTTGTTCCTTCAAGTTGGGAGGACAGTTGGATTAACTACCCAAATAGTCTAACTTTATGTGCTAGCAGTGAATGGAGGTTTTGATGGATTGACAAAGTACATGTGTAGTACTAGGTGGATGTCACAACACTTGCACCACAAGGGACTCTTAGAGACTCTCTACTGCGACAGTCAGTTATGGATTGTTCAGAAGCAATGGTCACAAGTAGTGGTTGCAACATGTTCCTAAGGAAAGAATGTTAATTGGTACATTGTTGAGGATGGAAACAAGATTAATTTGGGGAGGTTGTTACAGCCATGTGCCTCACCCCTGCACAAGAATATGGCTTGGGCACTTATGTGGGAAAAATGGTTCGGTCAAAAATACTTGGCAAGTGGCACCTTGACTATGTGATAGAATAAAGAGGAGCATGTGGATCGAGTATGGGCACGCTCCTACAAATGAAGCTCACACACAATCGTTTGGAGCTAGTAAATCTGAAGGGTGCAGCACTTCACCATGTTTTTAGTTGGCAGAACGACAGACCTTGAGCTCTTGTGGGAGATATGAACATTGTAGGATCCTGGATGAATGAAATCAAATGATGATGTGTTCCTTAGGAAGTTCTCCCAACAACCGCACTAGTCGCATGGGGGCGACGGTTGTAGAAGAGTCTAGTCAGTCAGGGGACTGTTGGATCGAGTGCCCCGTATAAGGAAAGACTAACGCCAAACTTAGAGGGAATTCAAATGTATGCTGAGGAGGACACCCATAGAGGTAGTGCCCGACTCCCCAACCAACGACCACACATGGACAATCAACAAGATGAAACACATGCATATTATGGGAAGTGGACCACAGGCAGAGAGAGTGCATCGACCTTGAGTTACCTTGTGGTATAAGTGAAGGGGTTCTCGCACATTTTAGGGGTCGCTCTCACTCATGTGATGCATATAAAGGAAAGAGGAAAACATTGAGGAAATATATCCAAGTTTTGTAAAGAGAACAAGATGCCAACATGGGTGCACACTATGGAGTCTCTCCAAGTATCATAGGTCACTAGAACAGTTCACTAAAACAGTTGGCTCAACAACATAGTAGGTTTGTGGGAGTCATGACTTGGAAATTCAACATTCTAAACGAGTCAGCAACACAGTTCACTTTTGACATTAACAATCGATCAGGGTAGCGACAGTCGATAGTCACAGAGTTGGACATTCTAGGAGGGGTCAACTCATTTTATTTGTAATTGTATTGCGGTGTGTTCCATGGATGGTCGCACACCAAGAATATTCCTAATTTGGAAGCTCCATTGTTGTAATACAGTAACTATTAATAAAAAAAATTATGGGGTCTTCTAGATGGGTTCCCCACCCATACGTGTCTCGTATTTACTTATATTTCTGTGGATGAATGTATGCATTGCTTATTTACTTGATGCAACTGTGTAAACGAAGATAATATAGAAAACATGCTAAGTAAATGAGTGTATGAGATAAATGTTTTAAGTTAAAATATCCATGGTTGGTTTAGGAATAGTCCGCTGGAGATTGCACCCAGGTTGGCCATGCCCCTAGCTAGTTACTATCTAATATGAGATGTATCATGAATATAAGCCGAGCATACCTTAGTGTCATAGGACCTAAATCAAGCAACTACTTTGATTAAAACAACTGAAAATTCAAAACAAATAACATAGATGAAGCTTTATAGATACGTCCAACAAAATTCTAAGGTGAAAAACAACATGTTTATAATTGCATGGAGCTTGGAATTAGTTATTGATTGCATTATTCCTTAAAAACGAGAGGCAATTGAACTCATATGCCAATTTATATGGTAAGCATGCAAGTTGATGCAACCTGCTAAAGCATAATTTTTATGGTAGATAAGTTCTTTCGTATTAAACAGTAGCAGGATTTCATGCATAGAATTTGTCACACTGCTATGACTTATCAACTAGAGCGGTAACTTTTGAACTTAGTTACTTTTAGTAATTATCATGGATTTATTACTCACATAGTTATATAGTTTGTGGCTGTATCACACCCATAGGTATCAAATGGTTGAGATATAATGATGGAATCTAACATTTTATTTTTATTTTTTTAATTTCAAATATTCTTCTAGTTAAATGGGTTTTGAGTTATCCATGACTAGCTACATGTTATCATTAAAATTCTTCCTATTATCTATTTATCAACTATTATCCATTTATCAACTATCATATATATATATATATATATATATATATATATATATATATTATACAGTCTTCTAGTTATTTGCATGAACTAATTTTGGTTATCCATTCATCAGCTATGAGTATCCATGCATTGCTACCAATTATCCATTCATCAACGACTAGTTTATATATATATATTATAATTGTTTATTTCAAATTTCGAACGATTACCATAGAATCAATCTCCAAAATACACTTGTCTCAACATCATCAATAGATGAAAACGAATAGGTCGTATTCCATCCCAAATCTCAAATGAAAACATGTATCAACATAATTAGCGATCGGTTATACCTTCTCCAATACTACCACATAATTTGTTGCTGAAATTGCAATTTTTATTATTGGAATTTCAATATAGAATGTAGAAACATATTCAACACCCTCTATTACCCGTACACCTTAATTATGCATTTCCGACAACTAAATAAGGTCATTTCATCAATTTCTACTAAATTTAATTTACTAAAAAGGGTGCAAATCATATAGACTTTAGCCTAAACCAAAAATTTAATTCTAAGTGGAGTCCATAATATGATGAAGCCACAAAAGTCTTAGTGACGATAATCATGGAAAGAGGAGGGAATTAGGAAAATTATTACTATTGAACAATTTGGTTGTGGTGAGAGCACTTGGACCATCTTACCAAATGTAGAAAGGGGCTATAAACAAGTTATAGAACTTGATGAGAATCCTACATTGTTCTCCTTTTTTCGAGGGTTAAATTTAGTAGCTATTTTTAGCTTTGTTTAAAAAAGTGTGTATAGTGCTAGCAAAAATTTTCATTTTGAGCCTTTTTTTTTCAATATTGTAACTTGTTGGTCATTAAAAAACTATAATTTTTGTTTACCAAGTTGTTTTTCCAAATTTTATTTTAAAATACACATTTAGTAGCTAGTTATAACGAAAAAATATATAGATTTTTGAAATTTTTTAACATTTAGAAGATGGTTAGAATGCAAAATATATACATTTCGGAAGTATTTTCTTTAAAATTTTGATTTAAATAAGACAAGTTTTGGGAAAATTTGTAAAAAAATGGAGAATATAAAAAGCATTTCAAACCATTTTTAACATATTTTCAGATATTTTATGTATAGAAATAATACTGTTTAACATTATTTTCCATAACTTGATGATTTACATAAACTCAACAAAAAATTATACCATGTATTTGTAAATAACATCTTCAAAACTGAATATTTATTCTCAAAATAAACTGATACACTCAAAACGTTACAAAAATATGATATGAAAAAATTGTCAATTTTGACATTTTCATCCTAATAGGGCCACTGGTTGGTGAGAACACATTATTTTTTTCCAAAAGGTTAATATATAATAATAATAATAATAATAATAATATATTTTAAGGTCACCAACCAAGCGAGATACCGATTTGGTCTATGAGAACCCCTTGTTTGTGGGACAAGGGACCCCCCTCTACGCAGTGATTTAACTGCTAAAGTCTACAAAGGTGTACATACACTACCCCCCTCTGGATCTGAACTTGTGACCTCCTAAGAAGAAACACATGATATTAACCATTAGGCCCATTCATGCTCTTTATATATGTATATGTATATGTATATATATGTATATCTAAGTTTAATTTTTTTTAATAAATTTTAACAAAAAAATTTCAAAAAATAAAAAATAAAAACAAAGTTTAAAAATTCATAAAAACATTTCTAAGAAAAAAACATTTTAAGACAACTTTAAAAATATTTTTAAAACCCATTTTTAAAATTTTAATAATAATAGGTTTAAAAACCATTTTCGTAACTATTTAAAAAAATTAAAAAACAAACCCATTTTTTTTAAATTTTTAAAATTTATTAAAACAAAAACAAAAGTTTACAATTATTTACCCAACTCCACCTCCCCACTCCCTTCCCCTTCCCCTTCTATTCCGCCATTTCCCCATATCTTAACAAGTAGTTTTACTCATGCGTTAATTGTTGTAAGTTACTTATATCACTTTGATTTGTATACCAGGTTTCTCTAGCTATGGTAGTGTCGAAGTCTGTCTGTTGTGTTCAACCATGCTCGACGGTGATGTTTTACAGTTTCCTTGCTTTTATTTTTATTATGTTCACTAGGATTTCCTAGCCCCAAGGGTTGGAAGACTATCCCACCCTTCCATATAATAAGGTTTTAACCTAAGGTTAAGAGGCGATGTGCCTTGCCATAGCCTAAGTGCATGGTATAAATGTTGTAAGGACTTAGTCTAAAGGGCACGAAGGTGTATGGATTTTAACATGACTTTGACATGGTTTAAACCATCGTTTACAATTTTAATATAATATAATATGTGGTTGGTTTACAATGCAATGGTTTGTATGTTATATAATATGGTTCTTGGCATAGTTTATATGGTTTGCAGCAATGATTGAAAGGTTATCATTAATCTAGATGAGGTTTAAAAGTGTTTGTACTTTGAGTTGACTTTCCTTAAAAGCATGTCCTCGCTGTGATTTAACAGTACAGCCATGCCTCCATGCTGGCCTCATGATTTCATCATGGACATCCATTTGCAAGCCTCTGTAGTTAGGGTTTTTGTGAAATTTTAATGTGACCTTTGTTGTTCGAACCCTGAATTATTGTTTGTTTGGTATGAAAGAGAAGGAGAGCCGAGTTCTTCTCTGATAATGGAAAAATGTTGGGTTTCTTGGTGTAACCACTACTAGTGATTGATGTCGGTGTACTTAGTTTCTTTCCAAGGTGTTATGGTTCTGTCTCATGGTTGTCTGCAATGCGTTGCTTCGCTCAACCATGTTTTCCACTTCATTGATTCCTTCACTAGTTCAATAAGTTTTCAATGCTGCAATTTTTATTTTCAATTGAAGTTTCCTTTTCTTTAATGGATTATATGTAACTTGCTCGACAAATTTTGTTTGTGCAGGAAAAGGAGAGATAAGGGTCTTCTCGGAGGAGTTGATCTTTGGCCTCTCTACAAATCGCACTAGGTATGTGTAAATGTGTTTAACTTTAAGTTCAACTTGTTTTAGAGAGTTTAATATTTTGTCTTTAACTGCCACTAAAACCTTTGTTGTAGGTTGGAAACGCTTGAGAGGAAGGTGTCAAGGTCACCTCCTCCCAGGCCTGTGTATTAGAAATCCTAAGGTAACAAACAAAACCCTATCTCTATTTGTTCATACTGTTTGATTAAAAAAACAATGCATCCATTGTTTTCTTATATATAGTATGGTTTGCTGTAGGTACATTAATGCCTGAGATTAAGAAGTCAAGAGGAAGGAAATGTTCTATCTCTGCACAAGATAAGTGTTTGTGTGTGCTTTTGGTTCAACACCCATGGGGTTTATACTCAGTTTTACATAGGGATTTTACAGCCTCTCAACTTCGAATAGGGTTTAAATGCATTAGGATTATTTTTAGTGCTTGTGTGGTACTGTGGCTGCCATCACAGATGGTAT
Source organism: Pseudotsuga menziesii (assembly GCA_001517045.1). Taxonomy (NCBI): domain Eukaryota; kingdom Viridiplantae; phylum Streptophyta; class Pinopsida; order Pinales; family Pinaceae; genus Pseudotsuga; species Pseudotsuga menziesii. Next base: position 47,350 of record LPNX010753152.1, read on the forward strand.
TACCACCACATCGCTCACTCTGTTATTTGAAGTTTATTTATGGTTCTTAAACGAAGGTGGAAGCCAGCATAGATGGACTTACAACCACACCCTGTATGCGTACAATGTGTTTACTATATAAATAATTGAAATGACGCTTAGGGTGTATGTTGTGAAATACTTTGTGGTTATTCATTGGATTTATTTACGGGCTTCCATCCTTTGGTGGCATTACATCCATGACTAGGTTTTGATAATATTTCCTTAAATAAAATATTAGTTTTGTGTACAAAGTAGAAATAATAATATTATTATTATTTTTACAAACTTGTATGAGGGTTTAATGTGGTCTATGCAACATCAGTTGGTTACTGTATAAATGTCTTGTGTTATTCTTTTGTGTAACGATGGAAACCATTTAAAATGGGCTTATGGCCATAATATTTAACTTATTATGTTTACACGACCCATTAGGTCTTGCGATTTCTGTGGAGTATTTTAATTATGGAAATCATAGTTTAAAAAATACTATGCATGCCTGTGATTTGGTTTGTATTTAAAAATGATTTGCTTATTGTATTTCATTAATGACCAGTGGCCATTGTAGATGGGATTACTACCGATATTTAGAAATGAGATACTTGCTTCTGCGATTTGTTTACACTTGTAGTGTAGATTTACTTGATTTCCTTGAATCTAGTTATGTCTGTTAGCATTATATCCATAAAGGATTTAGTTAAATAAATTAGATATTAGCTATAATTATCCTGTAGGTGATTTTTTGTATCAAATCTATACTGTATATAAATAACTCTACGATTGTAGATGATTGTGATTCTAGGATTAGTACTTAGCTAGATTATAAATTATAATATTTATATTTATGTCTTGGTAGTTTATAAATTATTTGATCTTAGTTTATTTAATTAGTTTTTCCTTGATGTCTATCTAATTGTAATCGTTTAGAATTTAAACATTTTAACTCTTACTACTATAATTTAGAATTTTAAACATATTAACTTCGACTAATATAATTGAAATTAAACTAGATATACAACATAGGAAAATAACAGATATAAGTCATCGTTATATACTCATTTGATGAAATAATTCATTTTTTCAGCATATAATATTATTTAGAGATCCCTAATTTGGCTATGGATTCCCAATCTAAGAGGCCATTCTAATCATAATTAAACATTTAAAAAAACATAAATAGATTTAGGGTCTATACATAACAAAATCTAATCGATACATGTTAGATAACTATGCAAGAATATTAAGTAAAACATTTCTACTTAATCTATACATCAGCACTTAGATATATAAAATAAAACAACCTACTATAAATGAAAACATAGAGGAAGAACCTGGCACCAATGCTGGGAAACCATAAATGGAATAGCTGTTCCTCCCAACCAACTCCTAGAGTAGCCAAGTTACTTTCTCCAGAACCCTTGGTCCTGTTCCCTGAACCATAAGAGAAAAGTACACTTAATGTGCCATCTCCTGCATTATCATATTCAATCCTCGTCGAATGTTAGCCTCCTTCTTGCTAATGGACAAACTATTATATGGGTGAAAACATGAAGTTGGGAAACACTTTTGCTTGTTTTTTGACAAAACAAATTGCAAAATTGTATGTTTTTCAACTTCAACCCCTTCAAGCTCATAACTCCCTTAGGAATTTCACCTTGAATTAAGAAAAAATGTTTTGGAGAATTGAATTAGCTACGTACTCATTTTTCTTTTAAATTGTCGACATATAGTGGGGAAAATTTGGAGGGCACCAACGACATATACTTTAAAATTTTAAGTATGAATAATGAGTGACCTTTGTGCCCTCCTTTTTTCTTAGAGATAGTTATTTATTTTAGGGAAATGAAATGTATAATCATAATCTACACTCATTGCAGTTGTGCATGGACTATATGTTTAGGATTTTTAGACTTATATGCTATTTTTTATTATTTATCGAAATAATATATGTACCAAAAACGATGGCTTATTGACACATGGTTTTGTCATCTCATTTTCTTTCAAATGTGACTCTTATCAAAAAAACTAAAGGCTCCATTTGAAGAGGACACTGTAAGGAACAAATTTGTGATTTTTAAAAAATATTTTGGCTTCGTCTTCATGACGATATTGACTTTTTATTGTCACTGATTTTTAAGTCACTAGTTTTTTTAATGATAAATTTTGGAAAACAAATCGTCAAAAATAGAAAACCTAAATAAAATTAAAAAATATATATATGATGAGAAAGTAGATTGAATGATGAATCTACTGGTATAAAATCCGACAGGTAATTCTCGTTTTTTGCAGTGTTTCAACCTTGCTAAAGTCAGACATTTCTAAAAACTACAGAAATGGTGCTAGAAATGTTGACTAAAAACCTCTCGGCCGAGAAAATATCTCACCCGATAGATTTAAATTTTCTCGGGAGAGAGTTAGTTTCGCTCAATAACTAACCCAAAGTAAAGAAAATCTCTCGGCCAAAAGTTATTTTAAACTCGGATGAAAAAATAAAATATATCTCCGCTGAGATTTTTCTTCGAGAATCTTTTAGGGGCCCACCATTAAACTCTGGTGATTCTAATGGGATTCCAAAACTTCTCGACCGAGAGGTGTATAAATAATCTCTTGTTCAAGAAAATTTTTATCTATCTCAATCAAGAAGTTGTAAACTATTGTTTCAGCTGAGAGTTGGCAGAGCATGTTTCAGCCGAGATTTCGCAGAGCATTTTTCCGCTGAGAGTTGGCAAAGCATGTTTCAGGAAAGAGTTCGTAGAGAATTTTTTTTGCTGAGAGTTTGCATAGCGTTTTTCAACCGAGATTTGGTAGAGCATTTTTCAACTGAAATTTGGCAAAGTGGTTTTCAACCGAGAGTTATTATATACATATTGCAATTGGGAATTCACATATCATAGTTTGTAGATATACTGAGATTTCGCATTATCCAAGTTCTTCAGGCCACAAATTTTTATTTTTATAATGGTATTTTCTTTAACCCTTGTTTTGGCAGGCTCTTATTTTTTCATCAATTACCCTCTATGAAAATTAAGACTATGGGGAGGTATCCTTCTTGACAAGCTAGAGCATGGTAGTTTCATATTGTTTTTATCATTCAACCATTAATGATAGCGAGCATTTTCTCAAGGCCACCTAAGCCAGTTTCCCAACACTTAGTCATTTTCATGACTTTCTGTAAAGTTTATCCTGAAACCCTATTTTGGCAGATCCATAACTTCTTCCTCATGATCCTTCAAGTCGATCTGAAGATGTGTACAGGTAGACAAAATCCCCATCTACACAATGACCATATGGTGCAGTAATTTTCGTCAACCCACAAGCTATGGCGGTCATTTCCTTGAGGCCACTTAGGTAGATTTGCTACTTTGGTGTAAAATTAACTTGAACCCCTGTTTTGGCAGGCTGTTAATTTTGTCATCAAACACATTCTGCGAAAAATAAGACTATGGAGAGCTATCCTTATTGACAAGATAGAGCATGGTAGTTTAATATTTTTTTAATCATTCACTCATTAGGTATGCCAAGCATTTTCTCAAGGCCACCTAAGCTATTTTTCCAATACTTAGTCATTTTCACAACTTTCTCCAAAGTTTATCCTGAAACCCTATTTTGGAAGATCCATAACTTCTTCCTTAGGAACTTTCAAGTAGATCTGAAGATGTGGACAGGTAGAAAAAACAGCCATCTACACAATGACCATATGGTGCGATAATTTTCTTCAACACACAAACTATGGCAGGCATTTCCCTGAGGCCACTTAGGCAGATTTGCTACTTTGGTTTAAAAGCAACTTGAACCCCTGTTTTGGTAGGCTGTTAATTTTGTCAGCAAACACCTTGTGTGAAAACTAAGACTATGGAGAGATATTCTTCTTAGCAATCTATATCATGGTACTTTCAACTAACTTTTATCATTAACCCATTAGGTATTGCGGGCATTTTTCCAAGGCCACTTGAGCCAGTTTTCGAACACTTGTCATTTTCAGGACTTTCTCAAAAATTTATCCTGAAACCCTATTTTGGTAGATCCATAAGTTTTTCATCAGACATGCTTAATACAAATTGAGATCATGTTTAGGTAGAAATATCAATAGCGTATATCTTGACCATATGTTGCGGGCATTTACTTTCACCTATGATTTAAATATGGCGGGCATTTTCTTGTGACTACTTCTATGTAATTTTACTTTATTTGGTGCAAATCCTTGTTTTGGCATGTACCTATAAGTTTTTCATACAATAGTGCTTAGCATATTACTCTTGTTAGGTTTGATGTTATCTTTTTTTCAATGTATGTATGTAACTCCAAATTCTCATATCTTTTCATGCATTGGATTTTAAGTTTTAATTCCTTCAACATGGGAAATCGAAGGAACTATGGAAAAAAATATGATCGCACCAGAACTGATGAAGAGGCAAGGAAGGACAAAAAGTGTGAAATATGAGAAAATTAAGAGAAAAAAGAGCAATGGAAAGAAATGTGGAGGCACTTGGTGGTGATGAAGAAATGCAAAATGTGAACCTCGCACATAGTGGTAATGAAGGAATGCAGATTGTCAAGGAACACGTTGATGAAATAAATGAAGAGCATGGAGGTGACGAGGAAATGAAAAATGTGGAGCAAACTATGGGTAGTGCTGATATTGAGCCCATGATTGGTGAGTAAATAACTTTTGATATATGTTTATAATTTTTACTTAAATATAATACATATAAACTTATATAAATATCTATATGTATATATTTGATTTGAACAAACTCACAATTAACTAAATTCATATATTTATTTTTATGCAAGGTCAAAATCCAACATACAACATCTTCCCACACTTACCAATTCGCAAAGATTAATTAGAAGCTACAACAATATCGTCATTAACGATACTTTTTTGGAGAATATGGATTCAAGTAAAATTGAAGAAATGGGACCTCCGATGCCTCACCATACAAATCAGTATAGAGTAAAAAAGATAGCCAAAGAATATTCTGAAGGTATTTCTGTCATAGAACAAGCTCAATTGTTAAATATGTTGTTAAAGCGAAAATGTCTAAGAAATGCAATGCCATTATTGGGCATTAAAAAATTCAAAGAGGCTAAATCAAATGAGATTGTATCACAAAATTTGACATCGGTCCTTGCATCACTTGCAAAAAAATGATCTCATAATTACATGGTTGCTCGTAAATCTATTCTAACAGGTGTTGTGGCAAAAAACACTGTAAATAGTCATTTGTTGTCTACTACTGCAATAATGTTAAAAACATCAAGAAAAAGTTTATGGAAGCAAAAAAATTATATAGTTCAATTAGATGAGGATGATGAAGTTGCATGTTTGGGGTGTTATCTGTAGGCAATCTTATCAAGATAGACTTCTAGATAATGTGAGAGACAGGGTAAAAGAGTTTTGGCATTTAAACTCTCGTTTCTTACCAAATGTAAAGGATGTTGTGCGATGTCGTATATCAAAAGGAAACTATGAAACTCATGCCAAACACATAACAAAGATCACTCAAGTGGAAATTTTCAAAACTTTTATGGAGAGTAATGTTGATGCAAAGATTTCCCTTAGCACATTTGTGAAGCTTACACCATGGTATGTCAGGCCCATCGTTGTTCGTGACACATGTTGTTCTCGATACCATGTAGAATTCAAATTATATTATGAGACATTTCTAGATTGTGGCATGCAGAATTGGCTAAATAACGCCCCTCCTGTGAGTGTTTGTGAATTTCTATCTAAAATACTATGTGGATGAGAGAATGATAAAGTATTCTATAAGAAACAATGCGTCGGGGGTAAAATATGTGAGGAATGATCTGATTTGTCCCTTTTTAAAGGTAACTACCACATTGATGCAAACGATCCTCAAATATCAAATCACATTGTGAAATAGAAGAGATATGAATATGTTGATTATACTCCTTTTACAGATTCAACATCAACATCAAGAAAGATTAATTTAGTTGAAAGTGATATCTCTTTGACAGATTTTATGAATTTGTTCAGGGATCAAATATATAAATATATCAAGCACTCTCACTCAACACGATGGCAGGACTTACAGTTCAAGCAATCATGAGATGTATTTGGAAAAGGAACAATATTATCCATTGTCAATTTTTCTAAAAATTACACTTTCACTCTGCAAAAGGAGATACATAGTGAGTATTATCATTCATATTAGGTATCTATACTTGTTCATATTATGTATAGACATGGAGAGCTTGATTTCGATGGTTATGATAGAAATGAAAATAATCATGAAGTGATTAAGGGGTATCATTTCTACATCAGTGATGATCGTACACATGATACATGTTTTGTCCAACATTGTTTTGGTATGCTTTATAAAGAATTATCAAGACGAAAGATCACTTTTAAAGAACATTGGGTGTGATCAGATGGTTGTGCTGGTCAATTTAAATCAGCGTGCTCATTCTTATGGTTGTCTTGCCTTCATAGAAACACGAATGTTCACCACACATGGATATTTTTTGAAACGGTACATGCAAAAGGAGAACATGATGGTGCTGGCACCTGTGTGAAATGTGCACTCAAGAGATATCAAATGAATCACTTTGCTTCTCAACTTGCAAATTCAAACGTTGTTGTTAATTGGTGCAAACAAAATTTGAGCCATGAATTCAATGAAAGGATGGGTAACATGAGAATGTTTTTCTGGAATATTACAATGCGTGATGCTGACAGATCAATGCCACATAATTGTACTGCAATCCTGAAAACAAGGGGCTTACACTCCATTAGGAGTAAGAAAATGGAAAATATACACGCAATTGAGAAACGAAAGTACTCTTGATTTTTTCTTACATGTATTGATGATGTAGAGTCTTTGGATGAGTGTCAAAAATAGACTAACAAATTTGTGAAACCATGGAGACACTGAGAATTGACATCATTTCCCCCATTTGGAAATATCAGCAATGTGGAGCACGATAATGAAGCGCTTGTGATTGAGAAAGATTATGATCGTGTTTCTGATTTGGTTAGAGAAGGTGATGTATTTGATGGCATTGCACTGGTAGATAATCCAGAAAAATTGCATTAATATTTATTGAGATGCACTAGGTCAAAAAGCATGTTGATGCAAGAATTTAAAGACCTGTCAAATTATACGTTTGGTCTAGGTTCAATGGTTATAGTGGGACATTTCTTTGCATAAGTAAGGAAATGTAAATACCAGAATATTTTTCAAGACTACGAGTCAGATGTTATATGTGCTCAATATAGTCATTTGGTCATAGTAGCCCGGTTGTAATTGAAGGAAGTGAAGAGTAGGAAAAAATTCAAGCATAGACAATGGAAATTGTTGATAGAAGATCATAATGCCATTCTTGATAATATGCCACTAGAACATTTCGTATGAATAAAAAATACATCAAGGATGACAAATTTTTGTTCTTTGATTCTAGGGTGGGTGGGTGGGACGGGCCAAATGAGCTTCCACCTTCATGTGGTTGGGCTCGTCAGTAGAGAATATACATATATTTCTTGAAAATGAGAGAAGCTCTTTATCATTCTTATTGTTCACATGTAGAGGGAAACACTTAAAGCAAAGGAGTATAATATATTGAAACATTTTTTTCAACTTTATGTGAAGACAACCTTCTGTAATGTAGAAATGGAGGGCATTTATGTGTAATGAAAATAAGTTGGATTGAGAGAAAAATGAAAGAACATTAAGGATTATACCTCCATTGCATCTGGTTTCATTTTCATTAGTATTTTTTTTCTACAAATAGAATGGTTACATACAATGATATCAGTTTTAGCAACCTCCCTGTTTGACCTTCCTCAAAATTACTTAAGTTTTGTGTGCTCAAAGTGCTGATATATTAAATAGAAAAATCCATTACCATAACCTTATTTTACGAGAATTAAGACCAATAGTGTATTTATATTTTTGATAGTTCTTGATTATAAGTTTCGTTAAAGCTCAAAGTGCTGATATATTCAATAGAAAAATCCATTACCATAACCTTAAGATTTTGCGAGCATTAAAACCAATAGTCTATTTTCTTATCGATAGTTCTTGATTATAAATGATCAACTCATAGTATTGATGAGCCTATTCTTCCACCATGCTAGATATAAATTATAATGAACTATGTTTCCTTATTTGAAAATATCATTTCCCTTTCTTTGTATTTATCATGTCTAAAGGGTTTCCATGACATTTAAAACATTAGTTCCTTTTGAAAAGTGTGTTCTATTGTAGGAAAAGTGTGTTCTATTAGTTTCTTTTGTTTGGGTGCAAACAAGATTCATCCATGTAATATTCACAAAATATTTACAACGGAAAACTTGTCATAGTCATAAGATAGGTTCATGCAATCTCCTTTTATTATGTGCACTAAAGAAGATATTCAAACCCTAACTTTAATCTATTTTAGCATGCTCATACATGCCAACCATAAAATCATATTACATTCCTATATATGAGTTTCAAAAAGACAATAAAGTAGTTTTGAAAAATTACAATTGTTTATAATATGGACACATGAATTAATGATACATTTTGATGCATTGATTATCTTGGTATGTTGGTGTTTTTGGTGCACTGAAAAATAACTCACGCACATATTGGTATGTTATTCTTTTTGGTGTTCTGTAAAAATAACTCATGCACATACTCAAAACTTTGAAAATAGGGTGATGAAAAACAAGAACATTATGTTGCATGAATAGTGATGGTGATAAAATACAACA
>LPNX010753152.1:56121-81865 GCA_001517045.1 Pseudotsuga menziesii
AATGGTGATCTTATCCCCATTATTTATGTCATGAATATTCTAAAACAATTCCACTAAATTGGCATTAGTTTCACACTCATCGAGCTTCATATATGAAAGTGCACCACACAACATTTTCATTCAATGAAACATGAGCATGAAGATGGAAAAACACTTTTCACCTTATCCTTCATAGTATATGGAGGTCTATCTTCATATGGAAGCTTAAAAAATTAACCCAACAACAAAGTTCATCATCTACATCTAATTGAACCATAAGTATTTTATGCTTACACAATAAGAACACACTCATTGACATTAAATGCTTGTAACATTTACCTTGTTTTATTATTTGTATCCCTTGAAAATGAGTTTTGATCATAGCATTTACATTTTTGTATTGTCTTAAATTTTATTTGCAACCATGTTCTCAAATAAAATAAGGAGTGGTTCAAAATTCTACATGAATTATGTGTCAAAACCATACCAAAAAGATACATCTGAAATTTATCATTTTGCTATTAAAAAGGGTCAATTTTACAAATACAGATTACCACTCAAATGTAACTCTTCATATTCAACAAATTAATAATTACATATATATTCAATGCAGCCTTCTTTCTTGATACCGCAGTGCAGCCCTCATTCTGCATAATAACCGCAGTAAAGATAATCATAAGCTGTTGTACATGGTGCCAGAAAACCTGTATAATATGCTGCATAAAGATGATCATCAGTAGTACATGGCACTGAAAAGTTGCTAAACACTAAGACTGTAAAACAATGTCAACAAAGTAAACTCTGCATACAAAACAAGAGGACCCTAAAACCAAAATTCGGCAAACCTAAACTATTGCAACATCTGAAAGGAATAAAAACAACTTCAAAAGAGAAAACAAATAGAAATAAAACTCAAAAAAGTTCAGTTTGATCATCTCAATCACTGTTTTTTGCTGAAATAATAAACAATCAACAATAAATCAGAAATACAAAAAACACACAGGCAAAATGTCAACAGTAGTAGAGGATGACTGTCAACTCTAGAAGCTTAGCTTTCTGGGTATGAATGTAAGCCTATGGGCATGAAAAAGGGGAGATTCATCAATTGCTATGTACTTTTCTTTGTAGGTTATGTGAAGCAAAGGTTTTCTACATGTGTGTCTATCCATCTAATCCTTCATTCATAGGTAAATTTTTGCATGTATGCACATCGTATTTACTCTCATCCATTCATAATTTCTAGACCTCTTAGAGGCCCCAAGACTCCACATTTTGAATAGGGTTCTTGGCACTAGTCACTCACCTCCAACCATCCTAAATAACTAAATTTAAACAAATCATTTAAATTTCTGTTTTACTAAAACAAATCTTCATTAACTACTAAGCCTTCATTTCCTAAGCCACTATATCATCACTGCAAAAATGGCCTTGTAAAAAGAGGGATTCAGCATCTCGATCATAGGTATTGAAGACTACTTCCCCCATAACACAAACTCACCCTAAAGAGAATGCTACATACAACAAGCCATTTCCATAATAGCTCTATTGCTTCAATGAGCTATTCCATCTTGTTGAGAGATTGGCTTTTGCCAAACAATACAATGAGATGTTAAAAATGAATGAAATTCATCATCGAAATGTTCTCCTCCTTCAACATTCCAAATAGAATTGATCTTGTGATCAGTGTGATTTTTCACAATGATTTTATTCCTTGAATTTCTTAAAGACTTCATCCTCGAAATGAATAATATATACCCAAAGGAATCAGGAGAAATCATCAATGAAGGTATGGAGACATCTAGCCCCACCAAGCAAAGAAGTGGTCAAAGGCATGAAAATATCATTATAAACCAGCTCAAGAGGTTCAGAGACTTGCCCCCTAAATCCTTAGGAAATACCTCATGATGGTGTTCCCCCAACATACATTTTTCACAGACACCCGTACATAGTTTAATATGCAGAAGCTCATCTGCCATCCTTAAACAGCTCATATGTTGCAAGGTCCCAAAGTTGATATGACCCAACCATTGATGCCACAATTTGTTGGTATCATCAACATTAGCACCTAGCAACTTCATATATATAAGAATACCTTTATCTTACAATAAGGATGAATAAATGAAAGAAGCACTTCTCTCAAAAGAAGTTTTCTCATCCAAAGAACAAGGTACACAATAAAGGCTTTGATAAGTTGAAGGTCAGATCTGCTACAACTGCAAGAAATAGTAGCATTATGCAAAGGAGTTTAAATCAAAACAAGGAGGAAAAGGAAGGTCTCATGCTTATAATGTTACATAATATGAAACTACTCAGAAGAATGCATCCAAGGAAAATGAGACAAGGAGGGAATATTACATTGTCTCGTCCATTTTTGGATCTGTCACCACAAGTGTAGAGACATGGTTAGTTGGAAATGGTGCATCCAAACACATGACTGGGTATAAGTGCACTATCACTAATATGAACACGAAAAATTTCACGTGCAAGGTGGAGTTGGGAGACAACGCAACCTATTCGAGCCAGGAATTTCGATCTACCTCCTTTAAGTTGAGCTCAGGTGATGTACTACATGTGGAGGACATTATATATGTTCCAGGATCAAAGAATAACCTCCTATCAGTTTCAGTTCTTGAAGGTAAAGGTTTCATAGTTATCTTCATGGATAATCAAGCACTATTATGGCCAAAGAACAAAGACTTAAAATCTCATGCTATGATTGGAGTTATATAGGAAGGTATCTACAAACTACTTGGAAAGTACATTCATGCTATGATCCATAACAAATTCATTCTATGCAAGCTATGGCACAAGAGGCTTGGGAACCTCCATTACAAAGTGCTTCCATGATTACAGAAGATGGTCAAAGGTATGCCTATATTTTATTTTAAGCATGATATTGTAGGGGTTTCGCTCTTGGGAAGAATGTTAAAAAGAGTTTTTCTAGAAGTTCTATTATATATAAAGGGATTTTTGAGTTAATACATTATGATGTATGTGGTCCCATGGAATCACCCTCTCTGAGTGGATATTTATACTATGTACAATTCATAGATGACTTCTCTAGAAAGTCATGGATTTATTTCCTAAAGGCTAAGAGTGAAACCATCAACAAGTATTAGGAATTCAAAGCCCTAGTTGAGAATCATATTGGAAACAATATCTGTCCTTTAAGATCTGATAATGGATGTTAATTTGACTCACATGCATTTAATGATTTCCGTAGTTATGCAAGAATACGTAGATAGTTGACAGTACTCTACAATCCCCAGTGGAAATGCATTGTCGAACGGAATAATACAATCATATGTGAGGATGCAAAATACATGATGCATGATCAAGTTCTATCTACCTCATTACGGGAAGAAGCCACTAGTAGAGTTTTGTATATCCAGAATAGAAGTCATCATGCTTTTATGGAAGAGAAGACATATGAATAAGTGTTCACTAGTGAGAAAACATATATTTCACATGTGGGAATCTTTGGGAGTCATGTATACATTCATAAACCCAAAGAAAAGAGGACAAATATGGAGCCATATTTAAATAAGGGAACCTTTATTGGTTATATCAAATCATCCAAATCCTACAAAACATGTGACTGGTGAAAGACACATAGAAGTCATCAAAGATGTGACATTCCATGAAGAGGATGCATTTCAAGTGATCAAAATAGGTTTAGTATGATACAGACATGGAGAAGCATGAGACTCCCCTAATGGAGGGACCATATTCTAGTTCTCCACATTTTTAGAGGGGAGAAACCACAATATTTCTAAAATTCACTAGCCCCTCATGAACTTGTAGAACTAGTTGATGAACTTCATTCTAAGAGGAGGTATGCATGGTGTTGAGATATTCTATACAATGCAGAGAATCATGGAGCACCATTAGTCTCATTCAAACAGCGAAAATAACTTGACAGATATTCAGGGTATGTTTCACAAATAAGTCGCATCAGGGATTCAAAACCTTCCACATTTGAAGAAGATGCTACAAAGCAATTATAGAAATGTAATGATATAGAAATACAAGTCTAATATGAAGAATGATGAGCATTGGAATAAGGTTTAATATTAAATCACAAATAAGATTCATCCATACATAGTTTACAGTTCACGGTGGTGACGAGGAGAGTAGCAACAAGCTGCTACAACACCCTCGGTGGTGACTAGGGCTACTATAGCAGGCCTGGTGGCAGCACCACCACCCTTGGTGGTGGTCTAAGGCTACAAAAATATCCTTGCAGGTGGCCTAAGGCTACAACAGTAGAATTCCATAACCTTGGTGGAGGCCATAGATAGCAGTAGACCACTGCTCCAACCTTCTCTGGAAGTCTAAGGTAGCAGCATAAGGTTTCTCCAACCCTCGATGATGGTCTAAACAATTCTAATATGAAGAATGATGAGTATTGGCATAAGGTTTAAGATTAAATTTCAAACAAGATTCATCCATACATTGTTTACAGTTCACTATGGTGACGAGGATAGAAGCAACAAGCTGCTACAACACCCTCGGTGGTGACTAGGGATACTACAACAGGACTGGTGGAAGCACCACCACCCTTGGTGGTGGTCTAAGGCTACAAAAAAATCCTTACAGGTGGTCTAAGGCTACAAAAAAATCCTTACAGGTGGTCTAAGGCTACAACAGTAGACTTCCATAACCTTGGTGGAGGCCACGGGTAGCAGTAGACCTCTGCTCCAACCTTCTCTGTAAGTCTAAGGAAACAAAAGAAGGTTTCAGCGCTCGGGTAATCTTACCATGCATATAATAGATTTGAAAACACTTACAACAACTGTAAAAACAACAGTAAATCTTCTGTTATATTCTTTGATTGTATTGTTAAATCACTTAACATATTCACCCTTAACTTATGTCAAATCAGTAAGACATATAGTGTTGGAAATTACAAACCATGAAGAATATTGATGGTTGAAAATTAAGTCTACAATTTACACAAGTATTGGACAACTGGAAACTTAAGTAATATTAAATATCCATAAAGATGAAGTTCATGCACACACGATATCCTTATCACAAGGCTAGTACAATGTTCTATCCCTCCAAAACCCTATCTAGGGAAAATGGTGAAAACCCTTGCTCAGAACAAGGAGATCCAACAAGCACGCATCACACAAGAATGTCCTGTAAGGCAATACGTCTCCTCTTTTGGGTAAGATGTCTCCTCTTTTTCTTCTCTCACTAAGTACATCCTAGGGTTTCTTCTCAAAATCTTCATCTCCTAATATACAATGGATTAAACCCTAACTGGGTAGTCTTCAAGATGCTCTAACGAGATCACTGTTATAGGGATAGATGTTCCAAAACTCACCATAATCTCAGACGTTTTTCTTTTGTTGCATATAATTTGACTCTAAAAGAACAGTAAAGTAAAATGGATGCAAAATTTTATCCCAGAATGCAAAACAGTACACTTGAAGAATCTTGGTGTGTGAAAACCCAAGGTGAAACATCTCAGATGTTTTGGTTTTGTTACATATAATTTGATTCTAAAAGAACAATGGAGTAAACTGGATGCAAAATTTTAGCCCTGTAGGGTAGCTCGAGTGGTTGAGCACTTTCATCTTTGGAAGGGATCAGGGTTAATCCCACAAGCTAGCTACCTCTGTTTCATTCCTCACTCAATGTCCCTACCAAGTCAGGTGCCATAATATGCACCAACACGTTTACATCGGGTACCATCTATGAAATGCAGGGAAACCCACATGGTTTTACTTAGAAAAAAAATTGGATGCAAAACTTGGGCATTTGACTAGTTCCCCTTTGTGTTTTTTGATTTTGCTACTATGGTAGAGATCATTCAAAACATCATTACTTGCAAAGGTATAAGAGAATTTTCCATCTAGTCCCATGACCAAAACAACAAGAAACTGAACGCAATAAAAATTAGTATTATCCATAATGACAAGCGAACTACCATGAATGCACCACATAAAACTTGAATCCATGCCCTTTTAGGTTTCAAGGATTGGCCAAAATAGACAAGAAAGAAATGAGGATTGAAGTCTCAACCTTGTAAAATGATACATAACATAACCATGACATTAACCATGCTACATAACCATGACATTAACCATGCTACATTACCATAACCATGCTCAAAATTTATGTTTTCCACCAATTTCAAAACAAGTTCCACTACATGAAATTATAGATAGAACTCTTACCTCACAAATTTTGCAATTGTCTATGAAAAATATATCAGAAATATATCTTTGTTTTGGCTTGGGACAGTGCAAGTCCTAGATAATTAGTGATTAGTTCACCAACCAAAATAATAATTTCCAACTTTCATATAGGAAAAAATAAAAGATTTAACAACATAAATCATTAAACAAAGTGTTGGATTAATAGGCATTTTTTCACTAACCCAAAAAAAAAATTACAAATTTTCATCTCTTTCAACTTAATGCTCTGCTAGTCATTGCGTCAATTTTAACGCTCTACTGGTCACTACGTTAAGGTTGGCCATTGATATGTCATACTATATTTCATGTACAAGAATGAATAAATAAAGTGCAGGAGATACAACATTAAGGAATCACAACCATTAATTGAATCTGCCTTATACTCAGATAATTTTGAGTTTGGTCTTGTCACTGAAGGGACAAGTCAAACACGGTAAACCATATACGTACCTTGAGAGAGGGTCAAAGCAGACTAAAATTGACCTTAGACTCGGTCAACAGAAAGATAGGTTTCAATCAAAAGCATAGGCTTGAGTAATTCAGTCATGTCCAAAATAGTCATGCTAAGGACACACAGTCTCTTAGAACAAGAGACACTCAGTCATACTGATACCCTCTGATAGTCATGTTGAGTAACTCACAATCCACACTTGAAGAGTAAACTCACAGTCACTCCAAGGATACAACCCAGCACACAGGAAAACCCATAAGAACTAACGCTGAGAAAATCATGAGGTAAGCGACTTAGAAAAACACAGAGACTCACACTGAGAAAAATCATGAGGTAAGTGGCTAAGAAATATGTAGAGACTCACTTTACAAGATGAGACGTAAATAAATAAAATGTAGAGATCAAGCTCAGCCCATGAAGAAAGAATAAATCGCAGAGGTAAAACTCAGAGCGTGAATGAACAAATCGCAAATCGTGAATGAACAATTCAAAGAGGTAAAACTTAGCCCCTGAAATGAATAAGATGTAGAGGTAAAATCATGGAGTGAAATCGCAGAGGAAAACCCGAGACACAAACCCACAGGAAAGAGGAGAAAATCAGATCGCAGAGGAGATAACCCCTGCTGGAGAAACCTACGATAGTAGAGATCCCAGTGAGATAACAGGATAAGAACATGGTGAGATAACCCTAGGACCAAGTAAGAATAGCACCATGACTCAACAACCACAAGAGAAAAGTGAACAATAAAGGTGGACAAAAATTCAATTAGGACCAACAAGACCAAAGAATTTTCTCTCTCTCAATGTACAGAGTTTAATATATACTTTTTTCATCACTGTATAAGGGGAACATCCAAATGGATGGTATTCTCCTTTTGTCCTTAAACAACTTTTACAAGATAGATCATCCATACATGTCTATGGAGGAAACATAAACAGACTAATTCAGTTTATCCAAGGAAGTGCTCGGTGAAGTGTCCTAATATCAATACCCTCAGAGGAGAAACAGTGTCATAATCAAGACATCCAATATGATTCTAAAAGACTCAATCATCCATACTCGAAAATAAAGCAACCAAAAGGTTGAAGAGTAGGAGGTACAAGCTCTACTCTAGAAGAGTTGTAGCTTGTCTTCCCCAATAGATATTTCCTCATAATTTTTAGTGAACGAAAGGAGGCCTAGAACCTTGGGTAGTAGTTCCTTGGATATACTGTCTTCCCTCTTATTGTGTTCTCTAAAGACATGATGAAAGTATAAATTGTGAAAGAAGGCCTTTAACTCCATAATGTTGTCACACCAACCATCCAAATGGAGGGAAGAGAGATTTGACGTATCATCTAAGACCAAAAACTATGCTAACAACCAACTGTCATAAAATAGTGCATACCAGCTGAAAGTTTCCATGCATGTGCGCTCAAAACATTATGCAATGATAGCACCTGAGTGAAGAAGACTATGATTGAAACCCCCATAAGTAAGAAACATTGGGAATAGGTCAGATCACCAACAAAATACATGAATATGTGTTCCCCAGCTGCCAAGTGTGAAGGACAAGAAAACAATACTAAATTTAATATATTATAGCATACTTACATACCATGCCCCTATTTTCATTTTGTCGAGCAACGAATCACTTATAATTGTCTCTACAATATGCTGCATACTCCTCAAGCTCTAATCGACTCATAATTTTCAAGCGATCATCAAAATAATCATCAAATGGGCTTGCATCCATACTGGATGCAGATGAAATACTATGTAGGCCGATTTCCACCCCTGCCAATGCAGCCCCAACACGGTCTCATATCTCTTCCCTCACCCCTCTTACTATTTGGGATGTTGTGTCCAACTCCTCTAGTAAAGGTATGAATCTAGGATGCAATTGTACTAACCGAGGCATCGGATTCCTATAATGAACATCTCGTCGTGCATCAGGTCGTTCATATGTACGACCTTTGCCAGCACCATAGAAACTGGATCCTGTATCTGTATAGTCGGGTTCCATGTTAAACCGAAACTTTGCAATCGACATCTTAGCAAAATACTGAGGAACCTCGTCATTATTTGGGAAATTCCCATATGCACACAGGAACCTCGAATAAATGTGTGGTGCAATCAAAGGATCATTGAATCTTGCGATCTTTAGACGTTTTTTGTCTTCATGACACAAGTCAAAACATGAAAATACCATTTCTTTTGTGACAACATTCTTTACTTCTTCAAACTTGTGGCGACCCATAACTGAAAATCGCCTCCTATGCATCATATCATGAAAAATATGGGTTGATGGTCCAACCCCAAGATATGTCTCGATCAAACAATTTAGATTGTGCAAAACAATCTTGAGATATTGTTGAGTACCAAAAGAGAGATTTGAAGATTCAAGTTCTACCTTCAATCTGGAGGAATGCTCCTTCATCTCTTCCACAGTTAGCATAGCGATGTTGTCTTCCCAAGGAGTCTCCTCAGGAACATCTCTAGGATGACTGTAAAGAGGATCATATCTATCATTTTGAGCATATTGATGCACCCAACGATGTCTCCTTATCTCGGGAGGTGGATTAGGATCAAGAGAAGCAAACCCTGTAAGAAGATGTGTGTGAAAGTATTAAAATATATATATCTAATTTTTCAATCAAATTATACATGTCCATATAAAATATGTTCATTAGAAATACCCAATGCATCATCTTGTGCCCCATCATTATTGACAGAATGTCTAGAAGCACCTGTCAAAAACCAAAAAATGGAAATCACATGTAAGTTAACATGAAAAATCATCAAACAAGATTTCAAGTCAGAATGTACATGTGTAAACAACCTCTACCTGGCGATGGCATATCTGAAGAATAAGACACTAAGTGTGTCCTATGTGTTTGTCCATCGGCCCCTGTAGACTCCTCAGACATACATTTGTCATGCTCAGAGCCACCACCTGTGCATGTAACAAGATCTTAGAAAGACCAGGTAAATTAATATTTATGTTCATATAGACTTGAGTATGAATTAAATAACAACTGAATTTACTTGACGATGACCTCAAGGATTGTGGCTACATAGTAGCCAATATTACTTCAGCCTGAAGCTATGAAGCTTTGCATGGTAAGAATATTCCACATGTTAAAAAACATGTCAAACAAGAATTATAGTCAAATTGTATGTAAAAAATATTTACCTCGCAATGGCATCCTATGTGTTTGTCCACCAACCCTTGTAGACCCATCAGACAGACGTCTGTCATGCTGAGAACCACCACCTATGCACAACAAGATATCATTAATATGTGTACAAGAATATCTATCTTTATATATACTTCAGCATGAAATGAATAACATTTGAATTTACCTGACGATGACCTCAGGTACTGTGGATGAATAGTAGCCAAAATTTCTTTAGGCTGAAGCTGTAAAGCTGTGCCTGATAAGAATTTTACACATATTAGAAAACATGCCAAACAAGAATTCCAGTCAAAATGTATGAAAAAATATCTACCTGGCAATGGAATCTTATGTGTTTGTCCACCAGCCCCTGTAGACCCCTCAAACAGATGTCTGTCATGCTGAGAGCCACCACCTAGGCACAATAAGATCTTAGGTTTATATGTGTAAAAGAACATTTATTTTTATATATACTTGACTATGAATTGAATAACAATGAATTTTACTTGACGATAACCTCTAGGTCTGTTGCTGTATAGTAGCCAAGCTTGCTTCACCCTCAAGCTGTGAAGTTGTGCATGATAAGAATTTTACACAGACTAAAAAACATGCCAAACAAGAATTCTAGTGAAAATGTAGATGTAAACAATTTCTCTATGTGGCAATGGATTATCTGAAGAATAAGACACTAAACATGTCCTCTGTGTTTGTCCATCGGCCCCTTTGGACCCTTCAAACAGACGTCTGTCATGCTGAGAGCCACTACTTGAGGACAACAACATCTTAGATTTAGATGTGTAAAAGAAGATTTATTTTTATATATACTTGACTATGAATTGAATAACAATGAAATTTACCTGACAATGACCTCTGGGTCTATCGCTGCATAGTATCCAAGCTTGCTTCACCCTCAGGATGTGAAGCCGTGCATGATAAGAATTTTCAACAGATTAAAAAACATGTCAAAATTAAATTTACCAAATTTAACATTGTGCACCTATTCATGACGAGAAATTCTCACATTAAAAGCATGTCAAAACATGTCAAAGATGATAAATATATTTCTGGGAACAATGATTCCTCAAGTGACATATTTAATGGGGCTGCAAGATACACATCTAATGGTAGACCTCTCCAAATGAACATTATGACACAAAATTTAGTCCCCAAGGATTTATGCATCCAAAAGTAGATTGAAACACACCACGTGGTCTTCATTTGGTACCCCTATAAAATTAAGTTGTTGATTAAGAAACACATCTTACTTGGAATTAAGAAACACATCTTACTTGGGATAAGAAACACATCCATTCATGAGTTGTTAACATTGCCATGTGCCCTGAACAATCTAGGGTTTACCCTGAGTACCAACCTTGGAATGAGAGGAACCGCCAAGGAGGTTCCTTCCCAAATATGTTACCTAGAAAAGAATTTTGACAAACATTTAGTGGACAAATTACCTAATATCACAAAAATACCAAAATTCCTTTCAAAATTAAATTAGATAAATTCGTTAACTACCAAAAACATGAGCTTCTCGATTATTTATTTCTACTCATCTTGCCACTGTGGCCTACACCTAAGATTACTATTTTCTACTTGAGTTTCAAGAGTATTTTTTCTACTCGTCTTGCCACTATCTTTGAAATGTTCCTAAAAGTGACATGCATGCAAAACCTAAAAGTGACATGCATGCAAACCCTAAAAGTGACATGCATACAAACCCTAAAATGGCATGCATACTCTAAAAGTGACATGCATACAAACCCTAAAATGGCATGCATGCAAACCCTAAAATCTATATAAGAAGGTTAGTTGAACCAAAAGGGAATCATTGTTATTATTCATATTTTGGGAACATGTTTTGGGAGCTTAGTGAGCTACTTAGGGTTAGGGAAGATTGACTTGACTTATTTGGATTCGGTGGCAAAATCTAAATACAACCTAACCACTTGCTAGGGTGAATCATCCAGATTCACCATTGTGTACTTCATTGATTGAATAGGAAGTTTTGAATACAATGATTCCTCAAGTGACATATTTAATGGGGCAGCAAGATACACATCTAATGGTAGACCTCACCAGATGAGCATCATGACACAAAATTCAGTCCCCAGGGATGGTTATGCATGTGAAAATAGAGTGAAACACATCACGTGGTATTAATTTGGAAGACCTATAAAATTATGTTTTTGATTAAGAAACACATCTTAACTGGGATAAGAGAGGCTTTCTTGGACATCTATTTTCCTTCTTTGTAAAAATGAGCACAAAACTAGACTGTGAAATTATTGGACATTTTGTTAGATACATGTTCCTATTATTCAAAATTATAAGACAAAAGTGGTGTCCTAAAAAGTTTTTACCCTTGCCACCGGAGTTCAAATCCCACTTTCTGGCATGTTTTCTCTTAGTGAGCTGAATGTTGATTAGATATACATTATCTATTCATGAGTTGTTAATATGGCCTTGTGCCCTGAACAATCTAGGATTTACCCCGCGTACCATCCTTGGAATGAGAGGAACTGCCTAGGAGGTTCCCTCCCAAATATGTTACCTGGAGAAGAATTTTGACAAACATTTATGGGACAAATTACCAAATATAACAAAAAATGCCTAAATTCCTTTAAATATTAAATTATATAAATTCATCAGGTACCAAAAACATGAGCTTCAAGAGTATTTATTTCTACTCATCTTGCCACTGTGATTTAAACCCAAGATTACTATTTTCTACTTGAGTTTCAAGAGTATTTATTTCTACTCGTCTTGCCACTATCTTTGAAATGTTCCTAAAAGTGACATGCATGAAAACCCTAAAAATGGAATGCATGAAAACCCTAAAAGTGACATGCATGCAAACCCTAAAACTGACATACAAACCCTAAAATATATATAAGAAGGTTAGCTGAACCAAAAGCGTATCATTGTTATTATTCATCATTTGGAAACACGTTTTGGGAGCTCAGTGAGCTACTTAGGGTTAGGGCAGATTGCCCTGACCTAATTGGACTCGATGGCGAAATCTATGCAACCTAACCAATTGCTAGGGTGAATAATCCATATTCACGATTGTGTACTTCATTGATTGGATAGGAATTTTTGAATACAATTATTCCTCAAGTGACATATTTAATGGGGCAGCAAGATACACATCTAATGGTAGACCTCACCAAATGAACATCATGACACAAAATTCAGTCCCCAAGGATGGTTATGCATGCAAAGCTAGAGTGAAACACATCACGTGGTATTCATTTGGCAGCCCTATAAAATTATGTTGTTGATTAAGAAATACATATTAATTGGGATAAGAGAGGATTTCTTGGACATCTCTTTTCCTTCTTTGCAAAAATAATCACAAAACCAGACCGTGAAATCATTGGAAATTTTGTTAGATACATGTCCCTATTCTTCAAAAATATAGTCCACAAAAGTGGTGTCCCGAAAAAGTTATTACCCTCACCACCGGAGTTCAAATCCCACTTTCTGGCATGTTTCCTCTTAGTGAGTTGAATGTTGATTATCTATACATTATCTATTCATGAGTTGTTAACATGGCCTTATGCCCTGAACAATCTAGGCTTTAACCTGCATACCATCCTTGGAATGAGAGGAACCACCCAGGAGGTTTCCTCCCAAATATGTTACCTAGAAAAGAATTTTGACAAACATTTAGGAGAAAAATTACCAAATATAACAAAAAATGCCTAAATTAATTTAAATATTAAATTAGATAAATTGGTCAGCTACCAAAAACATGAGCTTCAAGAGTATTTATTTCTACTTATCTTGCCACTATGGCTTAAACTCAAGATTACTATTTTCTACTTGAGTTTGAAGAGTATTTTTTTCTACTCATCTTGCCACTATCTTTGAAATGTTTCTAAAAGTGACATGCATGAAAACCCTAAAAATGGCATGCATGCAAACCCTAAAGGTGACATGCATGCAAACCCTAAAGTGACATGCATGCAAACCCTAAAGTTACATGCATACCCTAAAAGTGACATGCATGCAAAACCTAAAATCTATATAAGAAGGTTAGTTGAACCAAAATGGTATCATTGTCATTATTCATCATTTGGAAACATGTTTTGGGAGCTCGGTGAGCTACTTAGGGTTAGGGCATATTGCCCTGAACTAATTGGACTCGGTGGCGAAATCACGGTGAAATCTATACGACCTAACCAATTGCTAGGGTGAATCATCGAGATTCACCATTGTGTACTTCATTGATTGAATAGAAAATTTTGAATACAATGATTACTCAAGTGACATATTTAATGGGGCAGCAAGATACACATCTAATGGTAGACCTCTCCAAATGAACATCATGACACAAAATTCAGTCCCCAAGGATGGTTATCCATGTGAAAGTAGAGTGAAACACATCACGTGGTATTCATTTGGAAGCCCTATAAAATTATGTTGTTGATTAAGAAACACATATTAATTGGGATGAGAGAGGCTTTCTTGGAGATCTCTTTTCCTTCTTTGCAAAAATGAGCACAAAACCAGACTGTAAAATCATTGGAAATTTTGTTAGATACATGTCCCTATTCTTCACAATTATAGTCCACAAAAGGGGTGTCCCAAAAAGTTGTTACCCTCACCACCGGAGTTCAAATCCCAATTTTTTGCATGTTTCCTCTTAGTGAGCTGAAAATTTTATTAGCTATACATTATCTAGTCATGAGTTATTAGCATGGCCTTGTGTCCTGAACATTCAAGGGTTTACCCTGAGTACCATCCTTGGAATGAGAGGAACCGCTCAGGAGGTTTCCCCCCAAATATGTTACCTAGAAAAGAATTTTGAAAAATATTTAGGGGAAAAATTACCTAATATAACAAAAAATACCTAAATTCCTTTAAATAATAAATTAGATAAATTGTTCAGCTACCAAAAACATGAGCTTCAAGAGTATTTATTTCTACTCACCTTGCCACTGTGGCTTACACCCAAGAGTACTATTTTCTACTTGAGTTTCAAGAGTATTATTTTCTACTCGTCTTGCCACTATCTTTGAAATGTTCCTAAAAGTGACATGCATGCAAACCCTAAAAATGGCATGCATGCAAACACTAAAAGTGACATGCATACAAACCTTAAAAGTGGCATGCATGCAAACCCTAAAACTAAAATGCAAACCCTAAAAGCTGTATAAGAAGGTTATTTGAACCAAAAGGGTATCATTGTTATTATTCATCTTTTGGAAACATGTTTTGGGAGCTTGATGAGCTACTTAGGGTTAGGGCAGATTACCCTGACCTAATTGGACTCGGTGGCGAAATCTATACAACCTAACTAAATGCTAGGGTGAATCGTCCATATTTACCATTGTGTACTTCATTGATTGAATAGGAATTTTTGAATACAATGATTCCTCAAGTGACATATTTATAGGGGCAGAAAGATACAAATCTAATGGTAGACCTCACCAAATGAACATCATGACACAAAATTCAGTCCCCAAGGATGGTTATGCATGCGAAAATAGAGTGAAACATGTCACGTGGTCTTCATTTGGCAGCCCTATAAAATTATGTTGTTGATTAAGAAACACATGTTAGTTGGGATAAAAGAGGCTTTCTTGGACATCTCTTTTGCTTCTTTGCAAAAATGAGCACAAAACCAGACTTGAAATCATTGGACATTTTGTTAGATACATGTCCCTATTCTTCATAATTATAGTCCACAAAAGAGGTGTCCCAAAAATTGTTACCCTCACCACCGGAGTTCAAATCCCACTTTCTGGCATGTTTCCTCTTAGTGAGCCGAATGTTGATTAGCTATACATTATCTATTCATGAGTTGTTAACATGGCCTTGTGTGCTGAACAATCTAGGCTTTACCCCGCATACCATCCTTGGAATGAGAGGAACCACCCAGGAGGTTCCCTCCCAAATATGTTACCTAGAAAAGAATTTTGACAAACATTTAGGAGACAAATTACCAAATATAAAAAAAATGCCTAAATTACTTGAAATATTAAATTAGATAAATTGGTTAGCTACCAAAAACATGAGCTTCAAGAGTATTTATTTCTACCTATCTTGCCACTGTGGCTTAAACTCAAGATTACTATTTTCTACTTGAGTTTGAAGAGTATTTTTTTCTACTAATCTTGCCACTATCTTTGAAATGTTCCTAAAAGTGACATGCATGAAAACCCTAAAAATGGCATGCATGCAAACCCTAAAAGTGACATGCATGTAAACCCTAAAGTGACATGCATGCAAACCCTAAAGTTACATGCATACCCTAAAAGTGACATGCATGCAAACCCTAAAAGCTATATAAGAAGGTTAGTTGAACCAAAAGGGTATCATTGTCATTATTCATCTTTTGGAAACATGTTTTGGGAGCTCAGTGAGCTACTTAGAGTTAGGCCATATTGCCCTGAACTAATTGGACTCGGTGGCGAAATCACAGCGAAATCTATACAACCTAAACAATTGCTAGGGTGAATCATCGAGATTCACCATTGTGTACTTCATTGATTGAATAGGAAATTTTGAATACAATGATTCCTCAAGTGACATATTTAATGGGGCACCAAGATACACTTCTAATGGTAGACCTCTCCAAATGAACATCATGACACAAAATTCAGTCCCCAAGGATGGTTATCCATGTGAAAGTAGAGTGAAACACATCACGTGGTATTCATTTGGAAGCCCTATAAAATTATGTTGTTGATTAAGAAACACATATTACTTGGGATAAGAGAGGCTTTCTTGGACATCTCTTTTCCTTCTTTGCAAAAATGAGCACAAAACCAGACTGTAAAATCATTGGACATTTTGTTAGATACATGTCCCTATTCTTCACAATTATAGTCCACAAAATAGGTGTCCCAAAAAGTTTTTACCCTCACCACCGGAGTTCAAATCCCACTTTCTGGCATGTTTCCTCTTAGTGAGCTGAAAATTTTATTAGCTATACATTATCTAGACATGAGTTATTAGCATGGCCATGTGTCCTAAACATTCAAGGGTTTACCCTGACTACCATCCTTGGAATGAGAGGAACTGCTCAGGAGGTTTCCCCCCAAAGATGTTACCTAGAAAAGAATTTTGACAAATATTTAGGGGAAAAATTACCTAATATAACAAAAAATACCTAAATTCCTTTAAATAATAAATTAGATAAATTGTTCAGCTACCAAAAACATGAGCTTCAAGAGTATTTATTTCTACTCACCTTGCCACTGTGGCTTACACCCAAGAGTACTATTTTCTACTTGAGTTTCAAGAGTATTCTTTCCTACTCGTCTCGCCACTATCTTTGAAATGTTCCTAAAAGTGACATGCATGCAAACCCTAAAAATGGCATGCATGCAAACACTAAAAGTGACATGCATGCAAACCCTAAAAGTGGCATGCATGCAAACCCTAAAACTGAAATGCAAACCCTAAAAGCTGTATAAGAAGATTATTTGAACCAAAAGGGTATCATTGTTATTATTCATCTTTTGGAAACATGTTTTGGGAGCTTGATGAGCTACTTAGGGTTAAGGCAGATTGCCCTAACCTAATTGGACTCGGTGGCGAAATCTATACAACCTAACCGATTGCTAGGGTGAATCGTCCATATTTACCATTGTGTACTTCATTGATTGAATAGGAATTTTTGAATACAATGATTCCTCAAGTGACATATTTATAGGGGCAGGAAGATACACATCTAATGGTAGACCTCACCAAATGAACATCATGACACAAAATTCAGTCCCCAAGGATTGTTATGCATGCGAAAATAAAGTGAAACACATAACGTGGTCTTCATTTGGCAACCCTATAAAATTATATTGTTGATTAAGAAACACATCTTACTTGGGATAAGAGAGGCTTGCTTGGACATCTCTTTTCCTTCTTTGCAAGAATGAGCACAAAACCAGACTTGAAATCATTGGACATTTTGTTAGATACATGCCCCTATTCTTCAAAATTATAGGACAAAAGTGGTGTCGCAAAAAGCTGTTACTCTCACCACCGGAGTTCAAATCCCACTTTTTGGCATGTTTCCTCTTAGTGAGCTGAATCTTGATTAGCTCTACATAATCTATTCATGAGTTGTTAACATGGCCTTATTCCCTGAACAATCTAGGGTTTACCTTGAGTACCATCCTTGGAATGAGAGGAACCACCCATAAGGTTCCTTCCCAAATATTTTACCTAGAAAAGAAAAATGAGAAACATTTAGGGGACAAATTACCTAACATCACAAAAAATACCTAAATTCCTTTAAATACTAAATTACATAAATTGGTTAGCTACCAAAAACATGAGCTTCAAGAGTATTTATTTCTACTCATCTTGCCACTATGGCTTATACCCAAGATTACTATTTTCTACTTGAGTTTCAAGAGTATTTGTTTCTACTCATCTTGCCACTATCTTTGAAATGTTCCTAAAAGTGACATGCATGCAAACCCTAAAAATGGCATGCATGTAAACCCTAAAAGTGACATGCATGCAAACCCTAAAAGTGACATGCATGCATACCCTAAAAGTAGCATGCATGCAAACCCTAAAACTTACATGCAAACCTTAAAAGCTATATAAGAAGGTTAGTTGAACCAAAAGGTTATCATTGTTATTGTTCATCTTTTGGAAACAATTTTTGGGAGCTCGGTGAGCTACTTAGAGCTTAGGGTGGATTGCCTTGACCTAATTGGATTCAGTGGTGAATTCTATACAACCTAACCAATTGCTAGGGTGAATCATCCAAATTGACCATTATGTACTTCATTGCATCAGAGATTAATTGTGTTTAGGGAATTGTTGGAGCTTCCTTAAAGTTTATAGCTAGGCGTATTGATTCATTAATCATGGTATCGATCCTATCATTGTTGAGAAAGTGGGATCTTGATCAAGTTCTGGGCAACAATCTTCCTCTATACTTCTACTACTGAATTGTATATTGAAATCATGGTTATCTCCATCCATTCCTCCTCAAAAGCACAGGGCAGTGATTTATTGTGGGAAAGGGTTCATTCTATTGGAAACAAGTTACAAGTGAGCAGAGGATTATCATGAGGGAAATCATCATGTTTAATAAGCGTGATCTCTACAGGAAGGCAATAATGTAAAGAAGGTTCACTTAAATTTCCCTATATAATAGGGATGCATTACTAAAGAGATCATGTTCACATGTTTAAGGGTTGCATACACTAAAGAGGGGCATCATTAGTCTATCTGGATTCCCTTCCTCCAATATGGGCATAGCTCTCAAGTAAACCCACTTCCATTAGGGCGTATTCATCATCTATGTTTATACATCAAACTACCACAACCCTCATAGATTGACTTTCCATTATTATTTGAGATCTCCATGCACATAATAAGGAAGGGATCAACATGTGGAAGGTGCTCCTAGCTGAGCATGGTACTCCAAGATTCCATTTCGTTGAAGCATATTCATAAATATGCATGTCTATATAAAGTTACTACAACCATCAAGCAATCCACCCTTATCACTATTTGAGACGACGTGAACCATCAACCTAGGAAATTAATAATTTGCATAGCTGGGACATTCTTAGAAATTCGTTATCTTCATACTTTGGGCATCACCTTAATCACTAAAAGCATTTTTACAATCATCTACAATTCAACCCTGTTAAAGCTTAAAACACTGCCATCTCATTTATTGTTGTCCAAGGTACTTCTTAGATCAGATATGATAATTTCATGAATCTACATTATTTCTACGCTGTTGTTATTTATGGATATATATTGCAAATTTTATGAATCTCTGGGTTAAGTCTGATATTGGATACAAATAAAGATCATTATTGAATATAGATATCAGAAATTCTAGTATGATAAGGAACCCTGAATTGTGTTGTGAAAGTTCCTAATAATAAACCCTATTCAAACATTACACCCTCATTTACAAACAAAAAGTAGGTTAAGGAATGTATTGATCAGAGAAGTGTCAAGAGTCATAATGTCAAATTATCTATAATCTATACCAGATTCAGTTTGGGATATTACAGTTTTCCACCTACGATTGCTATTTTCAGTCTTACTGAGTAGTTCTAGTAAGCATCTAATATTGGATATGGTCCAGATAAGCCTCAAAAATATGGTGGACACGAACGGACATACCTAGTCCAGATCAGCCTCAAAAATATGGTGGACACAAAGGGACATACCTAGTCCGAATTAACCTTAAAAACTATGCCTTGTATTTCTAATAAGAACTTAAATAGAATATTGATATAACTAGGGTTCTTCTAGTAAATATATTTAGATCACTGTACAATATGCTCATACATTATGGATATTACGTAGCTAATACATTTACTGTAAGTATTATTAGTAAGCTGTGTACTCATAAATAGCTTGATGGTTCTTCTTATTCCCATTAATTTATGGTGTTCATGTTCTACTTATTGAAATAGTGTGTTTACAGTAGTTCTTACTTGTGCTTATCTATGATGTTGTAGATAGAGATAGTTAACCTCAAAGACAAATTCCTAAAATAAAAGTCACCATATTTACATATGACCTCCCAACATAGTTTTATTGACTTCATAGTTCAATGATCTATGAAGAATTTAAAATACCCACCTAACAATTAATGTGCACAAGAAATTTATTAAATCTTAATGTTAGACACTAATTACTGGAATATACTTTATCTTCTATTTTCCAAACTAATTGTTAACCACATTTTATTGACTTTTATTAGCCACTTTATTTACTTGTGAATAAGTTAGTGTCTATAGGTGTTTATATTTTTAACAATTATAGAAGATGAGACAAATTTATTGTAATTTATTTTATAATTGTTTTTTAAAATTTTAAATAATTATATATATATCAATTTATATATAATAACACTTTTTGACTTTTAGGTTGATTTTTTGTTGGAATCAGTGAATTTAATCTACAAAATCTGTAATTTCTGGTATTTGTCGGGCAATTTTAAGCTTAGAATTGAAATCGGGTGACTAAAAACCCTTAAACACCCGCTGTATAAGATCTAGCAGTGTATTTTAAAGTTCTGAAAATTCCTTAAAAATTCATAGCAAAAAACTGGTAAAATCCAACCTAAAACAAAAATAAAAAAGTCTAAACAACTCGATTTATAATAATTAACTTACAATCTATTGATTTTCACCAACTATTTTTAAATAACCATACTAATTTAATACCCATCTCATTCCAAAGTTATGATATCTTGCCATACGAAATTTAAAACGTTGCAATTACGGATTCACCATAATACCTATCTCATTCCAAAGTCATAATATCGTGCCATACGAAATATAAAACGTTAGCAATTAAGGATACAGGATTTGAAATCCGAACCTCTTTTGATAAGGATATGGATGACTGCACATCGAAATCAAACCTTTTTTTTTTCCAAAGAAAAAATTCGTAAATATATTATTCACTTTCAGTAGATGGTCCAAAAGGTCCATTGTACAAAAAATAGCCAACTATAAAGTTGTCAATACATCGATATTTGCCTCAAGAGGAGTACACAATATCCTTAACAGGTCCAAAAAAATCCAACTATTTAAAGTTGTTATTACATCAGGAAATACCTCAAAAAAAGGGGCATTATTGTTCATCAATAATCATCAAGTCTGATCATAGCAGACTTTTTTTCATCATTCCTGATAAATCAGGTCATATTTGTGAAAAAATATAGGAGGTGATCACAAGCATTATAACCCAGAGCATCACTAGCTGGCTATAATAGTCTCTGCAAGCATAAAGTACTGAAATATATGCTGGAAAAAAACACAGCAGCAAAAAATTTGGCTTCCAAGCCATCCATATCCAATTCATCAAATAATACGAGTCCTAAATAGCCCGCAGGTCATGCTCTCGAAAATATGCTTGAAATCACCAATAAAACACAAATCAGCCATAGCATCATATATCTAGAAAATCCATCATAGTCCATCATGAGATCCATCATAGTCCATCAAGAAATCCATCAAAAAAATCCAGAAATCATAGTCCATCATGAAATCCATCATAAAATCCAAAAATGCCCAAGCATAAAGCCTCCAAATTCAGCAGGTAGTTCATAAAGAACAAAAAAAACATTAAGCCATAATACACCTGTAGAAGAAATGCTCACAAAACCTTTTTAGAAAACCTGAAAAGTTTCCACCAATGAAGTACCTCTCTGTTCACATATAATCCAAGATCCTTTGAGAATGCTGCCACCTGCTTTAGCCAAACTATCTGCTTTGAAATTTCGTTCCCTATAAATGTGTTTGAAAGACACATAATCCAGACTATCAGCTAAACAATGAACATCTTGAAGAATCATGGCTAATTCAGTATTTAGTAGTCGATATTTACCAGTTGCCCAGTTTATGACTAACTGAGAATCCCCAAATACTTGAATTTTATCCAAATTATGCTGCCTAGTCAGCCTAAGAAGAAGCTTAAGTGCACATAATTCTACATAATTATTAGTACCCAATCCTAATCCTACTTTGAAAGTAACATAATGGATATCAGATATGAACACTATACCACCAGCCCCACAAATCATTGGGTCCCCGGCTGCAGATCCATCAAAGTATCCCCATGCATACGATTGATCAATGATTTCCACAAAAATAGATCTGATAGACACCGCAGATAAAATCTGTGGAAAGTTCTTTATCATACCTAAACTGAAACTTGATACTTGTGCAGGAGTAGTGACAAGATCCTCAAAACAAAACCTATTTCTTTCTTTCCAGATAAACCAGAGTACAATAATAGGTAAAGATTTGAAAGGAACCACATCTGGAATAAAGCACCAGTTTTTAAAACAATCAGACAAGGAATCTCCATACCATAAATTATTAAGTTTCAAATGAACCTCAATAATTGACCAAACTGATTGAGTAAAAGGGCATTCCACAGCAATATGAAAATTGGATTCACAGCTCTGCTTGCATAAAAAGCACCTACCAGGGCCTTATCTACCCCTAGAACATAGAACATCCCAGGTCAATGCTTTACCAGAGAGAAGAAACCAACTAAGAATTTTAGTTTTAAGTGGACACTTCATCTTCCAGAGGACCTTCCACCACAAGATCGAATCCACTTCTCTGTTCAAAAGCTTAGCATAACCTTCTTTAGGAGAATATTTTCCAGTTTTAGATAAATTCCAGATAAGGCAGTCGACTACGGAAGAGATTCTAAGATGACTAGACTTAAGAATGGTTATATAACCATTCCAAGCAGCAATCTCAATTGGATCAGTAAATCCAATAGAGTCTGCAGATAGCCAAGATTGAGACATCAAACCAGACATACAAGGAATTCCAATATTAGAAATGAAGTGAAAACCAGCCAAATGTAATCTGTCTAGCATAGGAACTGGAAGAGTATGTCTCCATTTACATCCAGACCACGGATCTAAACCAATACGGACATCCCTGCCAGCTCCAATCTTCCAGACAAGAGAATTACCTATAAGATCAAATGCCCAAAGAACATCTTTCCAACAAATAGAAATATTCTTTTTCTTTTTAGAAATATATCTAATCCACTCCAGAATATTCATTGGGTAAATGTATTTCTGATATGCAATCTTAACCCATAAACCCGAACCATGAATGATATTCCAGACATTTTTTGCTGCAAGTGCCTTAGCAAATAAAACCGGAACCTTAAGACCCCAACCACCCATAGATTTAGGCATAGCAAGTATCTTCCAAGAAATCCAAGGATAACCAGCAGAGTTTTGTTTACTAGCCCAAAGAAACGTAAAAAAAAGCTTTCTGATTTTGTCTATGACACCCATAGGAACCCAGAAATGCATCCAATAAACTGGTAAAGCCTCTAAAACAGCTTTTATCAGAGTCATCTTTCCACCTTTCGACAGCCATTGGAAACTCCAATTATGAGTCCTTTGTTCAACTTTAATAATCAACCAATCCCAATCCTTAATAAGATATCTACAAGGTTTAAGATGAAACCCAAGATACTTCATGCCCTTTGCAATTCTGTCAACAGGAAAACTGAATATATTCTGTAAAGTAATTACTTCAGATTCTTCCATACAGGAAAAATAAAGGGAGGATTTATTATCATTTATTTGCATCCCAGATGCCTTACATAAATGCAATAATATCTCATAAAGAGTGGAGAGAGATTGTTCAGAACCATCATTAACCATGACAATATCATCCACAAAAAGAACATGAGTTAAAACTATATCATTGCCAAAAGGTAAACCATGATAAGTC
Organism: Pseudotsuga menziesii; assembly: GCA_001517045.1. Classification (NCBI taxonomy): domain Eukaryota; kingdom Viridiplantae; phylum Streptophyta; class Pinopsida; order Pinales; family Pinaceae; genus Pseudotsuga; species Pseudotsuga menziesii. The sequence continues at coordinate 80,145 of LPNX010753152.1, forward strand.
TCACAGTGTTTGGCATGAAGAATAGCCCTCCCAAGACCATCTACCACAATAAGAAACAGAAGAGGTGCCAAGGGACACCCTTGTCTAAGCCCCGTACCAGATTTGAAAAAAATAGTGGCAACACCATTGATGAGCATAGAAAAAGAAACAGAAGATAGACTGCTCATAACCCACGCAATAAAATTTCCTGCGAATCCAAGTTTTGCAAGAATAACCCGAAGATATGTCCAGCTGACTCGATCATAAGCTTTAGAAAGATCGATCTTAATCATGACAGCTTTTAAGGATTTGATATGCATAGTATGCATACCTTCCTGAATGACACAAACAGCATCATGAATCTGCCTACCTAGTAAAAACCCGAACTGTTCCCCAGATATACATCTACCCAGAACCTTTCTGATTCTTATTGAGATAATCTTGCCAATAATTTTGTAAACAAAATTACATAAAGATATAGGTCTAAAGTCCTCAAAAGATGAAGGACTATCGACCTTAGGAATAAGGGAAAGAAAGGTAGAATTAAAAACACCTGGTATTTTGCCACTAATCCGAGACACTTCAATGACTCTTAAAAGATCCTCGCCCAAAACCTCAAACAAGCATCTATACACCTCAACAGGAATACCATCGGGTCCAGGACTCTTATCATTTTTGCTTACGGATAAAACATGCTTGATATCTTTAATAGTTATAGCCTACATAAGCTCATCATTTTCATCCTCTGTAATAGAAGATGGGAAATAACCAGCACTTTGAACAATCTCTGGCAGATGGAGGTCAGCTTCTTCTTTGAAAAGGATTTCAAAATGCTGAATCCCAGCCTCAGCTATGGCCTCAGATCCCTCCACTAGATTTCCAGAATCATCATGAAGTTTCCAAATAGAATTGCGTCATTTCCTATGAGCAGCAAATTTGTGAAAGAAAGGAGTATTATCATCACCACAAATCAACCATAACGCCCTGCTTTTCTGGCAAGCCTCCTTTTCCCGAAAAAGTAATATAGAATTCTTGCATGATTCAATCTCAATCAGTAATTCTTTATCAGCCAGAGATGTAAAGCCAATATGCCTATCATAAAATCTTTTCAATTCAAATTCAATATCAACCAAATCTTTAATATTCTGAGCATTTTTATTTAGTGACCACTTAATAGAGATTGTTTTAATTCGTTTAAGATTCTCACTAAATTGAGCCGCATGAGATAAAGCAAACCTAGAAACGAAAGGCACCCACGAATCTTTTAATGCATCAACCAAGTCATCATGATCCAACCACCTTGCATTAAACTTGAAAGGACTGTGGGCCATAGAAGATAGAGAAGAAATTTGTAAAAATACAGGTTGATGATCAGATACACCTCCACACCCAATCCACTATTTAAGAAGGAAATTACAATCTAGGAAATCAGCCGAAACTAATAGACGATCCAACCTTTTACAGATACTCTCAGAACCAACTCTGCGGTTACTCCAGGTAGGAAAAGACACCAGAGGATTAATGTCAACAATCCCCAAGCTATCCAACAGATTGTGAAAAAAGTTAGTTAAAGGATCAACCTGAGCTTTGATCCCCCAAATTTCTGAGAGACCCAAGGAAAAATTAAGATCTCCCCAAAAAACTAAAAAGGGCGACAAGAAAACTTCCATCTTGACCAAGTTAGACCAAAAAGATTCCCTGTCCAGATAGGGCGCATAAAGATTAACAAAGGAAATTTCCTT
>LPNX010753152.1:81978-110134 GCA_001517045.1 Pseudotsuga menziesii
CCTACTTTCATTGCCCATGCATTATGAAAAAGAAAATTACAAGACTTCGAGCCCAAAATAAGTCCTCCTGATCTACCCATGGCATCCACTGAAATGAACTGCCAACCATGAACCAAATGTTCCAAATCCTATACCAGAGCATACCCCTCAATCATAGTTTCTTGTAAAAATATAACATCAGCTGAATTTTGTTCAATAAGTCTTATGACCGCTAGTTTCTTGGGAAGACTAGCCAAACCCATAACATTTAAGGTCAAAAGGATCATAAGGAAACCTTATTAAGGGCTGATGCTCTAAGCACCCCAACACAGCTTGTCACAGAATGTAAATCTTTAACATCCCCAATCTGAACCTTATCTACTATCTAATACCCAGGTTTATCCTTGATAGGCCTAAATGTTTCCTGAACTGATTTCGAGCAGGAACGAAGAAAATAGCCCTTTCTAGCAACAGGAGAGGCCTTGCAAGGAGAAACAAACCCCAGATCTTTTAGGGAGGAGATAGTAGCAGAAGAGGATAGAATTTGGAAGTTACCAGAATTATCCAAAGAATTGAAAATGCTAAACGTAGTAAGATTGGCTAAAGGATCAAGGATGGCTAATGAGTCAGGCTCAATGGAGCCAGATTGCACATCCAAAAAATTATTAACAGACGGTCCAATCTTTGCATCAGACTGAATTCCTCCATTAAGAATGTCTAATGAGTCAGACTCAAAAGAAACAGGCACAACCATAATTTCAGTAACAGATGGTCCGGCCTTAGCATTGGACTGATTCCTTCCATTTTTTACTCTCCAAACTTTGGGAGATTTATTAAAAGATAGAGAACACTCATTTGCCAAATGTACAAACCCATGACAATGGTAGCATCTGAAAGGAATACCCAAGTAATCCAGAGGCTGATGAAAATCACTATTACCCTTTTTAATAACCAGTTCAGCAGGTAAACCCAAATGATAGTCTAACAGGACAAGAAACCGGCCCATGCAGCAAACCCCAGAAGTCAAATAAGTAAAATCAGTTTCCAAATGGGATCCCAAGGTATTACCAACAAGTTTGAAGAAATCAGAAGACCAGAATTCAAAGTGTAAGTTTGGAAGTTTGACCCAAATAGGAACTTTGTCATACCTTTCCTTCCTCGGATCAAATAAAGGAGACCAATGCTTAAGGAGAAGGCCATATTTATCCCATCTCCAAACTCCTGCCAGAATCTTGTCAGCATCAGCCACAGAATAGAATTTAAAGGCTATCCATCCCCTTGGTAGCATAAAAATCTCAGGACTAGTACTAATGCCATCAGACCAAGCCCTATCATCCCACCTACGCAGAGAATCGGCATTGTAATTACGCCTTCCAAACCTCCCAACCAAAGTCAAAGCATTGGTGAGAACAATATCATTTAGAAGGATGTCTTCCCCCAGAGTCATCAAAACAGGGCTAATCTTCTTAATGGATTTAGGCTGCCTCTTTTTAGCCTTAGGATTCCCCTTTCTGAAAGAAAGAGAATCATGCATTTGATCATTATCAGAATCCAGCGATCTAATAGAACCATGAATTACATCTGGCTTAGGAATATGTCCCAAATCTGCATTTAATCCTTCACTAACCACTTGATCCAATCCACCTGCCTTAGGACTGACCAATGAACAATCTCTTTTTTCGACCAGATAATATGATCCTAAGGGGTAGCAATCATTGGCACCCTTGAAATCGTTCTTCAAATTACCCAAAGAGTCCGAATGGGACCCCAATCTCAGAGAGGAAAGTAAATTCCCAGCTAATAAACTACTCCCAATTCCCACAAGTCCATGTCCAATAACCGGCAAGTCCAATGGATTAGAAATGGCTTTCGGGTTAGAAAGGACATCCACAGGACATGGATCAGAACCGGTTTCAACCACATCAGAAATCTTAGATAAAAACCCCTTAGGGTCTGAAAAATCAACTGGAAGACCATTCCCATAATCAACAGGCCCTTCGACCAACAAATCAACAGAATCCGAGACCGAAGATACCAATTCCACAGCATTAACCTCATAAGAAAGAGAGGATGGTTTAATAAATCCATCTCTCTTAAAACCCCCAACCAAGCAAGAGGAAACCTGACACCCATTCTCCAAACAATCCTCCCGCAAAGGAGAATATAGCACAAATAAATGAGATTCCTCACCAGAACCCTGCCGGGAACATGACAGATGTTCCATTGGTGAAGAAACAAAAGGACAAGCAGGTAAAGGACTCGGCTTAGGCAAAGAAAAATTTGACTTGGAACATCCATCCAAATCCAAACAATCTACTGCAAGCTTTAACCTATCCGTTACAGGGTCAACTAAAGAATCCAGACCTAGATCGGACCCCAAGTCTCCCAGATTACATAGAGAAGGCATATAGGACGCTGTAACCCTTTTCTCCACACCCAAATCCTGCTTGTCACAATGCAGGCAACCTGGTCAGGTCCCCTAACCCAGACCAAGAATCATCAATACCCAACCCGGCCAATATCCCTGTAAAGAGCAATACAAATAGAGAGAAACAAGCCTTCACCAAATGACGACAGTAATTACAACTGTCAACTCGAAGCACAGGCAACCTAAACTGAAGGAGGGTCGGCTAAACATCCAAGAAGAATCAACCTGAAGGTCAAGAAATGGCCAAGATGCACCAAAAGCACCTACACCAATACCTTAGTCACTCAACTCAACCAACTAAAAGCCAGTGATCGGCTATGAGAACCCGCATAGACCCCTGTAAGTGCGTCACAAAGAGAACCATGCCTTCGCCACAGAGATTCAATCAATAACCCATCACCCGAATACCCAAAAAACCCATACAATCAGACTCAAGCATGGGCATTACACAGCAAACACTACTGCAATGGAATAACACGGCAAGCACAACTGACGAGCAAAAGCCTTGTCCATAGGCCAAGAACCTCCAGAGTAAGCCAAACCTGAAAAAAGCTGAACAAACTTATAACCCCACTCCCAGAAACAAGAAACTGATAAACACAACTTGCTAACAGGATAAACCATGTGCAAAGAATACGAAGGAAAAACCGAGCATACCTGAAGATAAGCTTGGAAACCACAATGCAGAATCAAGCAGACCCAACGGATGCTGCAAGAGCCGAGACTGCCTTCACCTGCTTCTCAAGCTACAACAGTCGAGAGCTACGGCCTTCACCTGCGTCTCAAGCTGCGCTAAAATCCACATACCCTAACCAACAATGCCCAAAAACTGAAGAGAAAGAAATTGCCAGCAGCAGATGATACGTACCGCCTTAGCACGAATAATAAGTACACTGAGGTCACCAGAATCGTAGATGGCCAAATCAACGGCCAAGATGAACTACCAGATGATCAAAAACTGGTCAAGAAACACCAACACCTTCGCCAATCATGAACTAGCTCAGGCACACACAGCCAGCAATCATCAAGGAATCCTATCGCAGGCTCACTCAACCATCAATGCATAATCATGCAAACCCACCAAATGCCAATTCCACCACCTCAAGAAATGGACCAAAGTCACCAGAGATAAATGCAGTAAAACCACCTGCGAAAGCCAAGACGGTCTGCTCCTGCACCGCAAGCTACAAAAGACAACCTGTGAGAGCCTAGACAGGCATCACCTGTGCTTCAAACTCCTGTGAAAGCCGAGAGCCAAGACGGCCTTCACCTGAGCCTAAAACTGTGAGGAAATGGAGCAAAGAAACCTCCAGAACGAAACAAGTTATCTCCAACCAAAACGGTAACAACGAAGGCCAAAACCACAACAAGAAAACCGACTCCACGATAAAGTAAATCTCTATCGCCAGAGAAACCACAAGCCCTAACCAGTAAGCTGATGGAGAGGATCTAATGAAGCCGAAGACTTAGCCCAAAACCGCTAAAGAGCAGGTGCCAACAACAGGATACTTCGCCTGCTTAAGGGTTCACAACTTTCCAATATGCAGCTCCCTCATCGCAACAACAGAAAAATAAACCAAAACAAAAACTCGCTCACACCATAAAACCATGCAATTACTACAGAGTATAACGTGGCAGATAGACAGCTCCAATGATTTAAAGCGTCGACAGTACAATAAAGATCCAGTATCGAAATCAAACTTGTAACGACTGGCTGTAAAACACTATTGATTAAGTTTTTATAAAATGTTATTTCTATTATTCAATTGTATCTTTTGGTTTAGGTTCTTGTTTTATTGGATTGTAATGCGTTTGACCATTTATTAATTTTATGTTTTATTGGATTGTAATTTAAATTAAATATGTTTCATCAATTTTTTTTTTATATTTTTAGTTATCTAGCTATAAGTTGTTATAAGTTGTTATGGGTACTTTTTATATTATCATTTATTAATTATCATTTTTTTTTATCTCATATTATTTTAGTTATATGTTATAAATTTTTGATTATTCATTCATCATTTTTGTTATACATACATTAGTACCAGTTATCCATTCATTTGCTATTTACTAGTTTTTTTTTATTTTTATATTCCATTTTTTTATAATTGTCTATTTAAAAGTCTACACTTATCTCATCCTTATTTATAAATAAGGAAACATAAACAATCCATTTCAAATCTCAAATAAAAACATCTATAGTAAGCATCTATCTAATAATAATTTAAAAAATATATTATAGTAAAATTACAATAAATAATAAATTAACTTAACTTTTATGAGGCACATAATTTTTTTTGGATTTTTCTGTCTTAAACCTCCGTTACCTCCGTTAGTTCGAATCTTGAAAGAATGTTAAACTATGTGTTGAATTTTTATCAATAGTCTGGATCTCATTCAATTAGTAATATTCCGAAAGATCTATAAATCTTTATGTGTATTGTGATGCATTAAAACTTTCTATAAAACTAAATTATGAATTTAGCAATCTCTAAGTCGTTTAACGCTATTCGACTGTGGAACTTTTTTTTTCAATGTGTTTTTTGGTAAAAAATATTTTTATTTTTATTTTAATTAATTTTTTTTTATTTTATAATTTTAAAAATTAAATATTCTTAATTTTTAATTTTTTTTTATGTCAAAGTACAAAATAGTTTATATTTTAGGATTTTATATTAGATTGGTTTTTTTCTAGATTGGAGAAAGATAAATGTATTATTTAAATTGATTTTATTAATATTGTTTAAAAATTTCAAAATTTTATAGGATATTACTATGTTTTTCTTCAAGAAACAACTGTACTATCTAAATTGATTTTTATAATCATTATACACAATTTTAAATAAGAATTATAATATATATAGATGATGAGGAGGAGGACATTTAAATTTAAAAGGTGATTAAATTATAATAATATATAAATGATGATGAGGAGTTCATTTAAATTTAAAAGGTGAGTGCTTTCAATTATTTGTAATTGAATGTTGAGTTATTCCACCTTTGTATGTAACTTTGTTCGCTGAGTTGAAGGGCAAGTTATTTAAATTATTGAATCGTTTGTTAAAGTAATAATTGAAAGGCGACTTCTAATGTCAGCTTGAGTGCTTATAGTGGTAGGATCTAACTCGAGTGTTGCCGAGTTTTAATTGTCCCAACATTATACAACAACGACATAGTTGGGCTCTTAGCCTCAAGAGGAGATGGCCTTTCATATCCTTCAATAATACTTAGTAAGGGCATTGATATAACCTCCCAAGGATTCTACAAATTCCTTTGGACCATTGTTTTCAACATTGTGCATGCCCATGGTTTCTAAGACCTCCAAGCCTCGGTGAAGTAGGAGTTGGAAGGGATCAAACCCTTGCACGTGCAATTGAGAATGGGTTATTGGGAGTGACTCCAATGTTACTTTACTATAATTCTTTTTCATCCCTAAATGTTAGAGATATTAGTTACTGCTTGATTCATAGCTTACTCACTTTCTGTCAAATATTATGAGAGAACGAAGAGAATGAAGAGTTCATGTCTCTCATATATAAAGCAGTAAGAATTAATTTTTTGAAGATAAGTTTTTAGGTAGATAGTTATTACAGTCTTTAATGTTATGTAGGTAGCTTCACACAGAATCATTGTTTCTCTATATGAAGAAGAAGAATGTAAGAATCTCAAGCTTATGTGTTTTGGAATGTGTTGAGAGCCGAAGCAAAAGGTGAAACATTCTTGTACATTTCAAGGTTAGTATTTGCTGAAATAGTTCTTTGTATGTGGTCAAAACATATACATGTTTTACTTATTCGTACATTTTCTCCAGATTTACTCAGGTGTAAATGTTTACATTTACCGTTTAGTTAAAATCACAAAGAACTCATATTTATTTCACAGTGTAAAAATTTGAGTTTTTACCCGTAGAGTGCTCGATACAAATATATGATATTTTGAGTGAGTCACAATAGACTACTCTTTTATAAAGTTATAACTAAAAAGTAATTACTGACAAGCCAATTTGAGTCTTTTGAGGTAAACGTGTGTAGAGTGAAAAGTCTCTAAGGTTAAGTTTGTCGCAAAAGTTTGTCGTAGTAACTATGTGGAAGTAATTCCTACGAAGTTTTTTATCAAAGTAAAAGGTGTTGTTCTCAAAGGCACTTGGTCATAGCTCCAAAAGTAAAATAAAAAAATAAGAGTATGGCCGAGGGTAAAGCAAGTTTACCGTAGTAGTAGTGGTTCCCAAGATTTGGTATCAAAGTCGGTTTAGGAAAGAAACCTTGTCTTAAAAGGGAAAAAGTAATTTTTGAAGGAAAATTAAAAATGGCTTCCACTTCTTTCTCACACATGCCGAGTTTACAAACTCTAATTTTTACATGAAAGAGTTATGAGTATTGGTCTCTAACAATGAAGGATTTTTTCAAAGGTCAAGATGTTTGGGAGATAGTTCATAATAGTTATGCAGAACCAAGAGATCACGCGGCATATAACAATCTCACAAAAGTTGATAAAAATGCACTGAGGGAACAGAGGAAGAAACATGAAAATATTTGTTCTACATACACCAAGACATGCACAAAAGCATACTCCCAAGAGTAGCAGCAACAATTATCGTTAAGCAGGCATGTGACACATTGGAGACCACATATCAAGGCTTGGACAAGGTAAGGACTTCCAAGTTGCAGATTCTAAGGTGAGATTTTCAATCTTTGTCAATGAAAGAAACAAAGTCAATAGACTCATTCTACAATAGAGTTGTTGGCATGATAAATCAACTGAAATCTCGTGGAGAAAACATAAAAGACATAAGGGTTGTTGAAAATTATTAGAAATATTCCCCCAATATTTGAATCCTCTGTTGTCACCTTGTAAAAAAACAAAGACATGTCAGTGTTTACCATTCAGATGAGTTGTCAATCCTGCGAATGTCACTGGTAGAGGAAAAAATCAGAACCCAAGTTAGCCAAGTGGTCACAGGTTTGATAAATAAAAAATTCAATGTCGTTATTGTAAGAAATTTGGTCATTATCCATATGAATGTTAGACGAAGTAGTATGACCAAGGAAGGAAAAGCCAAAACCAGTCGACGAACACCAAAGATTCTTTGAGCGCAATGTTGATGGCATGTACATCCCCAATCGAATGCAATACTGCCTAGAAAATTCCATGCGACATATGGTATTTAGATTCAGGCTTCAGCAAAAATATGACTGTAACTTTAAATTTGTTTTCCAGTCTAGATAATTCAGTTCAAACTGATGTTACACTTGGAAATAATGTCCACATCACTATTTTGGGAAAATCTATTGTTGTTATTCTAACCAAAAGGTGGGGCCTAAAATTATTCTTGATGTCTATCCTGTTGAAGGTCTGAAACACAATTTGTTGAGTATTGGACAACAGATATGGAAAGGTTACAAAGTCTACATGGAGCATAATCACTGTATGATTAAATACATATGTCCAAGCAACCAACTGATAGCAAAAGTGCCAATGACAAGCAATCACTTGTTTCCATTGAGGATATCCCCAAACATGAAAGGAATGACAAATACAAGAATGCATTCAAAGCATAATGAAAATAAGCAGACATGCATAGCGACACTAAAGAAAATAACAGTGTTGAAATTCAAGCAATGTTTCAAACAGAAGTTCAAGATGATTCCTAGGTGTGGCATTTTAGATTTGGACATCTAAATTTTGATGGGTTGAAGCTACTTCACACAAAGAATATGGTGAAAGTATTTCTATTGATCGACAAACCAGAAATAGTTTGTGAAGGATGCATTTTTGGCAAATAGAGTAGAGAAACCTTTCCAGTAGGAAAGTCATACAAAGCATGCACACCACTTGAGATCGTACACTTTGACATTTGTGGCCTAATGCAGACATCATCCATAGGAGGCTGCAATTATTTTCTTACTTTTATTGATGACTACTCAAGAAAAACATGGGTATATTTTCTTAAACATAAATATGAATCATTTAGTTGTTTTCAACAATTCAAGGCACTCATGGAGAACTAGAGTTGACACCACATCAAAATCTTAAGGACAAACAGAGGTGGTGAATATGTTTCAAATAAATTTCTAAATTTCTGTAAAAACCATGGCATACAGAAGAAATTCACTGCATGGTATACAACTCAGCAAAATGGTGTCACAGAGAGACAAAACATAACCATTATGGAGATGGCGAGAAACATGATGACAACCAAGCATTTTACAATTGAATATTGGGTTGAAGAAGTCACAACTATTGTATATATTAATAATGAACTAATGTCCAACAAAAAAGTGTGAAGAAAAAGGTTCCTTAAGAAGCATGGACATGTATGAATCATAGTATTTCTCATTTAAAAGTTTTTGGTTGTGTCACATATGCTCATGTATCAAATGAGCTCAGAAATAAACTGGACAAGAAGGAACAAAAATGTATTTTGTTGTTTACTCTGAAGACACAAAAGAATACAAATTATATGACCATGTTTGATAGTTAGTTGTATTAGTTCTTTGTTTGATAGTTAGTTATATTAAAAAATCGTGGATTGTTTTCATATATAGATTTATAGTTTTCATAAGTAGATTATTCTTAGATATTTTAATGAGATCCAAATGATCTCGATCCGTCATTCTAGATCTATAAAATTTGGATTCATAATAGGGTTCTTTTAATAGTATATATATATATATATATATATATATTAAAATTTCTAAGGTCTTTCGGCTCTCGACCTGATTCTATAATAAAAGTTGATTTGTTTAAAACAGTAGTTCTATCCCTTGTGAGAATAGCTTTGGGGGGAATAATTTACAAACATTAAATAAATTAAATGAAGCTAGTGTATATATTTGAAACCAGAACAAGCATAAAAAACAACGACGCTCATAATTTATTAATTATTATAATAGTACCCATTACTAGCAATCATTGATTCGTGTAATGATGCCCAATACGAGATGCATAAATAATTAATTTAACATTGTACAAACATGATTAAAATACACAAACATAGATATTTTTCATATACAGATGCATAAAATGTTTCTGCCTAAAAATGTAGCCACACTTCAAGTTATGATACACATCCTATTGCAATTAGATTGAATAATAAGCAACAGAATAAGAACCTAGCACCACTGCTAGAAAAACAAAAACAGAATATCCGTTCCTCCTAGAGAAGCTAAATTACTTGCTCGAGAACCCCTGAGTTTGTTCGCTGAACCACAAGAGAAAAATCCACTCAATGCCCCATTTCTTGCATTCTTAGATTCAATCCTCGTCCAATGTTATTCTCCTGCTTGCTAATAGATATACTATTATACAGTATTTTTCATAGGACTTGGTCATTTCTGAGCCTCCTTCTCTTTAGCACTCAACAAATAATTGTGACCTGATTTTGGGGAAGATGCCTAGCGCACCTTGAGTTGTCACTCAACAGCTACAACCACTTGTCTTTTCCTCTTGTGGGTCAACAAAAACTCTTCAACATTTATTTCATTTATGTCCCCTTCAGTATCTTTTATTAATAAAAGAATAATTCATTACATTTATTTTATTTTTTAGTTTATGTAAAAAAATTCAAAATAATAAAATAAAATATTTTAGAGTAAATTAATAATCAATTATTACATCTTCGTGTATTACATACACTTCCCCTTAGAGGATAACACTGTCAACGATGTTATTAAATTTTTTATTTATTCTTCAATATCTTCATCTTGGAATAGGATTGGATATGCTTTCCACATAACACTTTCCAATTCCCAAATAGATTCTTCTTCACTAAGGTTTTTCCATTGCAACTTGACTTGTCTGATGCTACGGTTCCAGAATAAAAATTCTCTCATGTCGAGAATACGCTTCGGTCCCACCTGGAACTCTCCTTCGGGTTCCACGTGTATAACATTCCAATCAATCAAAATAGTAGCATCATAAATATATTTCTTCAAAATGTAAACATGAAAAACGTTATGTACTTTAACAGTAGGTGGTAGGGCTAACTGGTATGCCATCGACTAGTTATATAAAAAATATAAGATAATACAATATATATATATATATATATATATATATCATAATAATAATAACAACAAATAATAACAATATAATAATATAATATTAACAAATTAAAACGTGTAACTCTTTATGAAGAGTTGCATTAGACACCCTTTAAATAATTATATACATGAGCAAGTCTATCTTGTAAAATATCATATATTATTTTATCAACGTTTCTATATATTCATGGATTATTTGTATTTTCGAAAGTGGAAGTTCGAGAAGTTGCAGTAAGCGGGTTTTTACCATTACAATGGTATCAAAGCCCCTTCTTGGGCATTGAGATAATACGTCTTTGACCTTACTAAACCTAAAAAAAAGGTAAATAAATAAATGAATGGAAAAGTAAAAAAAATAGAAACCACACTTAAAAACAACACATGGTTTCTTTTCCAACAAGTGGTTTATTTGATGCATTATCCTTAAAGGGAAAAAAAAATATAAAAGTTCATAATAATTTTTAAAGCTACTAAGGAGAAAGTGAGATTTGAACTTGGGTGGGGAAGGTGACAATCATTCGTCCCAACCACCCAATCTACAAGAAGTATTTAGGGAAAAAAATTAATTATTAAAAAGTATAGTATACTATATAAGATAAAAGATGTCTTTGTTTGATATATATTGGGATAAGAAGCATAATAAAATGGAGTCTCATGACAAAAAAAAGGAATATTCCTACAAAATTTTAAAAAACATGCACACCACATATTAAAAACTTATGGGATTATTCAAGAGAAGTGTGTGTGCATTGCTATTTTCCCAACAACCATAAAGAATTGTATAAATATTGACCTAGAAAACCAATTAATGATTTTAGAATCAATTATAATTGACAATAACATGATTCTTTCTGATGAGAAATATGAGCTTAAGAACCTACAACTATTTGTTGATGATTACAAGGTCCTAAGTCAATTTAGTATTGTTTCAGTGGTATCACTAGAGCAAGACAAGGTTGATATAACTCTAGTGCCAGCTTGGTTAGATACATTGGGTACCTTCATGTTCAACAAAAGAAAAAATTTCTTCACATTTCCTTTCAAAAATAATAAAGTCACATTCCAGGATGTTATAATGAAGTCACTGTCAGGAGTTGTGTCACATGAAGACTTTAAAGACATTTCAAAGGTGCTTTCACAAAAAGATTTGAAATTGATCCAGAAGATGTAGAATCAATTTGAGAAAGTCATCATGGACAAATAAGAAGAGATATCTCGTCTAAGAGATCATAATTAGAAGTTGCTTCTTCAAATCAAGAAGGTGAAGGATAAGACACAATACAATCAAAATCTAGAAGAGAAGAATTAAGATCTTCAGAAGAAACTATTATAAAATATTGAAGAGAATAATTACCTAAGAAGCATAAACAATATCTAATAGATCATATTTCGAAGCTTAAATATGATGATAAAGCGCAAGAATAAATGATAATTTGAACCTTAAGAATGATATGTATTCGTTAGAAAAAGAAGCAAATACAAATCTAGTCCTTGTCACCCATAAAAAAGAAGCCAATCTAATAAAAAAACAAACAACAAGAAATCATTATCGACACTCAACTTATAAGACTCATTTTGACCAATGAGAGGGTCAAAATAAACATAAACAGAGGAATTATGATTTCAGAACAAAAGCAACACACAATCAACAAAACTAAGCAGAAAACAAGAAGCTCCATCCAACAAAACCATCAACGAACAACTCGAGTTAAGAAAGATCCCAGATGGACCACTCCACAAACACTGAGACATTTTTTCTTGGGAATTCGTAACTTTGTTTCATTTCAATTGATCAAGTGTTGCAGTTATAAAGACAAAAGATAGAGAGATGACATTACAAGAAAGAAATTAAACATAACCCTTGTCTTCAATAAGCTTTGAGGACAAAGCTTCCCTTAATGGAAAGGCAATGTTATATAAAGAATATAACATAATACAATATATATAGAGAGATAAATCATAATAATAATAATACCAAATAATAATAATAATATAATAATACAATATTAATTAATGAAAATGTGTAACTCTTTATGAAGAGTTGCATTCCACACCATTTAAATAAATATATGTAAACACAAGTCTATCATGTAAAATATTATATCTTATTTTATCAACTTTTACATATATTCATAAATTATTTGTATTTTTGATAGTCGATGTTTGAGAAATTCAAGTAAAAGGATTTTTACCGTTACATTAACACTATGGTTTGTATGGAGTATTATCAAGTTTCTTAACAAGCCTGAACAAATTTAATGGTCATCATCAAGTCTCTTCCAATGATTATATCTCTAACTCTTTTCATTAAGCTCATTATATTAGATTGGGTAGCTTTGCTTCATTGTTAAAGGATTCTTCCATAACTCAGCAAAAAGCACAAATGATCTTATATTCTTAGTTATTAGGGATGCTTCTTGCTTCGACTCTCCTTGGTTCTTGTTGGAGGCTCCATCAAACCTTAAGTATTCAAACTTCTCATTTCTGGTCCTTTTCGAAGTGTGAAGGTTTGGAGGTAGGTCCTTAGGAATATTCGTCCCGTTCTTGAATCAAGTGGAATTGAACTTCAGATTTGGATATCTTCAAAGATCTTCACATTTTATGTTGTCATACTTGATTTGTCAATAAACCGTAAAGGCACCCATTATTTTTGCTGTTTTGCAAACTTGACAAAAGCCAACCTGATTATATTATTAGGTTGCGTCTATTCTTTTGCCAAGAACTAGATGATCCTATTGAGTCTTTATGAAAGATACCTTTGAGTTTATGCTAAATTCTAAATTTTGCACTAATGCTTTGATCACTTTTTGTGTACCTTTTTATCATATGCTTTGAATCAATAAATATGATCTGTCCACCTTGTTATTATTCGCTAGAATGAGATTATTGTATTTATATGTTTAGAAATAAATGTTAAAATAGTGGCACCTTATTTAAGAGAAACAATTATTTGTGCTTATCTATCCATGTGTTAATGTTTATTAGTTAATTACTTAGAAAGGATTAACACGTAGCTAGACATGGATAAATGGGAGTTGAACCACTTTAACTAAAGCTAAAAAAATATAAAAAATAAAAAGAAATTCTGAACTATTTTCTATTTTATAGCTATTTTTCAACCATTTAATCTCTATCCACCTCATCCAACCACAAACTATATTTCTGTACTATACTAATATATAAATAGTAAACACTTAAAAACCAATACTAATATATAAATAATAAACACTTAAAAACCAACACTTAGGTAATCGATGAAACATTGACAATTAGTAATTACAATTAAACATAAATAAATGAATGCCCTAGTTTTATTTGATTTGCTTTGTTTCAAGTGCAATAACATACTTCTTATATTTCAGATCTTATCCGATTTTATAGTGATTTGCAGAATAAAGAAATGACACAGCACACCAATGTCTATCACGCCGCCCACTTTAGCTCGTCAATCTATCTTTTAAATCAAAAGAGCTTATGTTAACGAAGCTATGGAGAGCTAGCTTAGGTTGATTTTTTTTTTTCGAATTTGGTGAATTTAACTTATAAAATTTGTAATTTTTGTTATTTGTTAAGTGATTTTAAGTTCGGAAATTAAATTAGGTGACAGCAAAACTCTCAACACCCATACTCTGTAAGATCTAACAGTAATTTTAAAAGTTTTAAAAATTCCTAAAAATTAGCTAAAAACAGAGTTCAAAAAGTCTCATGTTTTAGACAACTGGACTGAGAAATATGTTTTATGTCAAGGTTATGATTTTCTGTCATTTTTATATAGCATTGCAGGTTTAGTTGAGATGATTAGAGTCGTTGAATCCTCAGATTGTATGGAAAGGCAAGAGCTATCCATTGAGCTGCAGAGCATTTAATGGGGCTGCAGCAGGCTTGTAGACCGTTGGATCTCAAGCTGCTCGAGATCCAATAGTCTACAGGCCTGCTACAGCCCCATTAAATGCTCTGCAGCTCAATGGATAGCTCTTGCTGTATGGAAAGGAGGCCTCACTCATTAACTGACAGTTAACTCAGGATACAACTTTTAAGCAATGAAGGGGCATCATGACGGCATTGACCTTGCTTCTCACGCATTGTAGTGAGCTTCATGGTAATATGCGAATCAATCACCAATATTAAAATGCATTTATTTGCAATTCTTCTCTATGCATACGTAACATTGCATGGAATGCTGCATGTAAAATTGTTTTTTTTTTAATATAACCGTCATTATTTTGACAGTAAGAGGAAGGCAGGAATATTTAAAATTTATTGGAAGGTCAAGGGAAGCTCTATTTAATTGCGTGATAGAGAGCTCCGTTGACTTCAAATAAAACATACAGAGCCAGTTTAATAATAATTTGAAAGCTTAAATTAGTACCATGTACGTAGATTTCCTCTCAATCCATTATTAAATATATGAGGTTTTAAGATCTAATTTTTAAACTGTTCAGAATTTGACACCCAACCATCTACGCAGCAACTAAAAACAAATCAAGTTGAATATATATATATATAGGGTTGTTGCGAGGAGGTGAGTGTAGGGAGTCTTAGCTCTTTGCATTGTGCAGAGGCAAGTTGATTGTGAAAATTAGAGATTAGTTAAGCTTTCCATACGTAGAAAGTGAAAACACTATTTTGTCTTACAACCCATATCTTTGTGGTTCGTTCATCAAGAGACTAGGCTTAGGCTTGAGTAATATATATATTGTCAAATTCATTAAAAGATGACTTTGCAGTTATAAAAATAAAATCAACACATGGATTCAACCAATTACTGATATATATAATACGTAAAATCTCATGCATGGATACATTCATAGTCACTAACTTAATTTGAATTTCATTGGAGTAGAATGATATAGGATTTCTAGGCATACCATGTGAAATTAATTAAATTTTCATATTATTAGAAAAACAGGAGAGGAGAGGAAGTGGAGAGCACAAAAGCTCGCACACACAAACATAGAAATGGTGTAAAACCAATTCAATTAATTAAGAAAAATGATTACATTAAATAGTTTATGCTATCTCAAACAAACTTAGATCTAGATCTTATAAACTTGGATCTTAAACAACTCATCTAATCTAAAAGATTCACAATATCTAAAAACATATTTCTACATTATTCCAACATCCTCCCTTAATGGAGAAATAGATTTTCTATAATGAGAAGACATAACATGCCTGCTGGTCTCATTCTCAATGAGGCTTACATATTAGCAAAATACTTTAACAATTTAGGGCTTGAAGCCTAGTACTCCTCAATCCTCCTATCCCCTTCATCTTGAGTTTTGTTGCTCTCAGATAGTACTTATTTGTCTTCTTTCATTTCCTTCTCCAGATATTGAATTCTTCACGCCTTATGGAACTCCGTTGCAGTCACTATTGTTATGGATTTGCCTTCAACTATGCCTAGTTTAGTGGAATGTGGCAACATTTGCTCATAGTTGCTCATACCTTGTAGATAAAATTCAACATTGATATTTCTCATGGAAATATCAATGTTGATGTGACTTACAGCATCAACATGGGTGTCAAGCTGTCAGCTTTAACTAACATATCAATTTTAATCTCTTTAGGTTCTTCAGCAGCATTCAATATTGCTTCCAATTCTTCATAAAATTTATAAAACTCTTCTTTTTCAACATCATCATGGATACTTATAGTTGCAATCCTAAATTTCATTGTTTCAACAATATTTATAGCATTGGCATCACCATTACATTCTGCAGATAATTAACCTTCTTCACCATTCATCATTATAAGAATCAATTTCATTTCATTCTTGATTGCAATATGTTCAAACTCAGTTAGAATTTATGCATCATAGCGAGGTTCACCAACAATCTTCACCAAGTTTTCCATATATGAAAGAAGAGAATTACCTTTAGCACAATTGGCAACGTTCTCCACAATCTCCTTCAGCGAGATTTGCAGATGAATGGCGACAGTATTCCACGAAGGTCTAGGAGAACTCTTCTTCTATGTGTTGTGTTTCTCCTTCATGGGAAGCCTCCGACATCGTCGACTCTCTCCTCTTCACGCGGGAAGTTGGGAAAGCTACTAGCCACACCATTCGTCTCTCTTCTCTTCACATAGATAGCTGTGAAAGGATATGTTTTCCTTCTGCACCATTCAACGATAAAATGCTATAATAGATCCAGCTCAAACCACCAGATTCACCTTGGTAAATTTTCTCCACACGATTCTCAGTTTGCGGCTTCAAATAATAACCACACAGAGAAATTAAAAAAAAAAAAAACTTCAAACAACTTTGGAATCCACACGCTTCCACTATGCAGCAGGTTCTTTGACCACGCAAATTTTAACAAAGCAAATCCTCCAAGTGGTGATATCCACGGTTGAGACTTCCTCTTCTTCACATGAATAGATGTCTCCTATCAATTGGATGATCTTGCAGACTGGTTAACTGGTGGCACCAGACTGGTTAACTGGTGGCACCTCTTGATTGTAGGAAACAACATGTTCCCTTCACTGGAGACTCAGACCAGCAAATGGTCTTTCAATAGATCTCCCAAATAACGTCCATTCAACAAATTTTATTATTGCTCACCCATAGAGTATGATATTATAAGGAGAAATCCCAAACTAACAAATATTCTTCGTGCTTGAAAAATAAGACCTATTCCTTGACGCGTGCCATTGGAGCTGTTGGGAGATCAAATTCTATATTCTTTGGCGAGATGATTGAGTCAGTTCTGATTGCTCATAGAGAGTAATTGCTTGTCAACGATTCACACAATCCATACACAAAATTTTCCTTGGTAGCGGATCTCATCCCAACCTCAGACGACAATATCCTTCACATGCCGGCTCGATCTGTGGGCTCTTTCTGATCCTAAACTCAAATCCACAAAGTGGGATCTTTCTAGAATTGCAGCAAATGATGACCCTCTTTCAGGTTGTGATCTCCCTCAGTTTATAGCCAGTCAGCTCCACAGAAAACTCCTCTTACATAGGAACAACGATTCAACTGCTACAAATTTCTAGGCGATCCCTTCTTTTCTTACACAACCAGCTCTCAACAGCATGGAAGATAGCTCCACAGTGGTTTCTTCCTCAGGGATCTTTCTGCTAATTCTTCACACAGCTACATAGTCAAATTAGCATCTTCACTTGGGATCCAAATCTCCACAGGTCTCTAGGCAATCAACGCATCCACAAGGGTTTCTCCCAACAACAAAAGAAAACAACTATCTAACAGCCTATCTTCCCCTAAGGATTTCATTGGAGGATCTATACCCATTGTATACAAGAAATATACCATCTCTAAACAAAGCATCTCTCAAATTCATGCAAAATCATTAAAGTCTACCTCTCGGGCCTACTCTTTTCATTTGCAAAATAGAATTAAATAATTAGATAGAATTAAACTAGTGAACCTTGACTAGTTTAAATCTTCCTCCAGGTATGCTACCTATGTCGTTCCCTTCCCCAAAATCGTTAGCTCTCTATTACTTTAGCGCTTATCCAAAGCTATATCGCTTCCGATAGGACTTAGGCTTTTAGATCTCAGCCCTCATTGCAATCAACACAAATGCACTTACCTGTGCTCTCCTTATCCCTTACACCCAATCCTTTGAATGTTAGTCCAATACTACCAAACCATTAGCGGTCTCAACGCACCATCAATGGCTATTTAACTCACACACAATTCTGGTTGTGATTCCCTTTTGCATCTGTTGATCAATTTGACAAGCTACAACAACCATCGATTTGGTCCTTGAAGCCTAGGGACCGTCAATCTCCTTCATTAACACCCAGCGGTCATCGGTCTGTCCATACAACGCACATCAATAGTTGATTTGCTGCGTATAGAATCTCTTTCATTCTTTGCAAGATAACACAAAGATTTTCCTACAATTTTCACTATACAATTATAAATTTCCCCTAATCATCATAGATTTCAATGAATCCAATCACTCTGTATCATTGATCTCTCCCAATGACACTCAGAAGTCGACATGGATTGACTGTGTGAAATTCTCCATAACCCTCTGCGCATGAAAACAATGATTCACCGTGTATAAATCATTTCTTCTACTTCTGCGCATTTAAAACTAAATCTATGTGCAATTCTTACCATATGAATAACAATTTCTCTCATACGATCACCCACAAATACAAAATGGAGATTCAATCAAAACAAAAAAATCACATTCAAACTCTGCGCATTAGAATTCAATTTCTCTTGCAATCTCTGTGTGAAATAATGAATGCTTCCATCCAATTTCACAATTTCACAATCATACCAATAGATAGAGATATACAAAAACATATGAAATGTTTATTCAATTATAAAAAACACAGAAATACAGAGTGTTTAGCCGGTTACATAATATGGGCATGCAGTCCTGGCCCTTTTCTCCTACTCTCCTCTTGATCTCCCCTCTACACCTGTAGGCTTACAATTTAAACAAAGAAGCTTAGCTTCCAGCACATCAAACTAATTTCTACAATCTAGAACAAAAAAAACATCGACCCTATCTTGAAATATGACTCACGATATAAACATTTAAAGCTCCATCTAGATGCTACCAGCAATCGTGGAGTTGGTTACGTGTTTCATCACTAATCTAATGACTTGACAACTTCTAAAAAAATTGTAAACTATAGAACTTTACATTAAACTTATATTGAAATTTCTTATTGGGATAGGTCCAAGACTCAAAAATCTGAACCACATATGATTTGTCACAGACTATAAGATGCCCTTGCATCAGATTCCCAAGGTGGAAAAGAAACCATGACCTCCTGGTCATGTGCCTTTAGTATTCAAGCCTCTCGGATCCCGTACTTTGTTTTGTAATTGTTGCTTCTCACCAGTTTTGCAGTGATATTCACAACCTTCCACAGTCATCCAAATGATTTTTTGTACATTGGTGTTGTAGTTCATCTTACATCTCTGCATAAGCTTCCATAGCTCATATATCTCTTCATCTAGCCTATCTCTTTGGTGAGTCATTTTTGTATTGATGTCTTTCTCCATTGTAACATTCACTTTCCCAAAAGTATAGAAAAATTCCAAAGGTTTCTTTCTCTGCTGCATAACAAATTCATTGTCACTTCCCTCATCATCTTCAACACTATCCTAAGCTACCAATTTGTGTCTTAAGACAATTTCTACCTCTATATTTTCCTTTAACTAGTGAAAGGAAATTGTATTGCCATCAGGAAACTCTTCTTCCTCATTCAGTATCCCAGCTATCCACTTGCATAATACGTGCAATAAATTCAGCAAATAGATATTTAAAATATAGACATTCCACATGTCCATGATTCCACCTTCATTTTCATCATTTTCAAATTATTGGGAAATATTCAGCAATTGTCCCTTTCCTCCATTTGTGCAACCTGCAATTAAACACATATCATTAGTATTAAAATTATAAGGCTACTCAGTCTTAGTTGATGACTTCACCTCCAACATTTCATGTTGACACATTTTTGCACAACAATCTTTGAAATCCACAATGGACTTCTCATCAACATCCTCATTTTCTCGGGTATACTGATATGAACTCCTTATGATGTTTATGAGTTTATCAGCAAACTCTGCATCACCATCGTCTTTCTATTTATCAAGGTACATAGCTTGTTCAGATTCACACATGATGTGAACTGTCTCCTCATGCTCAGCTACTATGAGATTCTCATCTTCCTTCATCCAAACACTAAGCTTGTGTTTGAGATTCCTAGCATATAACCTCATTATAGGCCATTTCACTTTCCTTTACAGTTTTCAACCAAAGCACTGGTCTATGGAAATTGAACCCAATAGATAAATCAATTACACTCACAAAATTGCTAATCAAACATGCAAAATTCACACAAAAGGAGACTGAAATTGGAGCATAACTTAATACTGTATTGAATAAGTGTACATTATCCAACCATATGAATTAATAGGCTAGTAAAATATATAATTACATGAGACATTCAAAAGCACTAGGTTGATATTCGAATTGGTCGAAAGCAGGCCTACTAAAACAAGTCAAATCCCCCATAGGTGCAAAAAGGACTTTCCAAATCCATTAAGATCCTCACAAATTAGCTAAATCAAGTGGGAAAGCTAATAAGTGGTGGAAAGACAACTCATTCATGATTTTGTATGGAGAAAATGAAGGAGGATGATGTGGTCAAAAAACAAGGCAAGTTCCCCTAGACTAGCTTTTCCTTTATGCCTTAAAATTGCTCTAGAGAAAAGCAACTTTCAGAAAAAGTAGATATGTTCTTTAAGGAACCAGGAATAAAGTAGACATGCTAAATATGTTTCCAAGATGATTCCAAAGCGCTCCATGACCCATTTTAGCAAGTATTGACTTCTAGGAACATGTAGAAGTCAACTAGCATAGAGAGGGAATTTAGGATTCTAGGAATAAGACAAAATTGATTTAATTGATGTCAAATATGGGTCACTATCGGTTGATTATTCTAACACCCCCCATTAAGCCTGACTTTATGAGTAAATATCAGAAAATTATAGGGCCTATCAACAAGGCTTAGTCACCCTTTTACATACTGGATGTCTATACAACTAAAGGAAAGAGGCAAAAACCCAATGGGAAACTCCTCCCTTAAACATGGACAAGAAAAAAAATTGGAAATATTGTCATCAATCATTATTCACCACATGATCATAAATCCCTAGTAGTGATTTGAGATTACTGAACGTCTTCTTAGAGAATACTTTGGTGAAAATTTCTGCTACTTGTTTTGAAGATGCGCAGTAGAGTAGAGCAATGGTACCATGATGTACAAGCTCCTTGATATAGTGCATATGGATCTCAATGTGCTTGGTTCTTTGTCTTTGAACTGGATCAGTGGAGATTCGAATGGTGCTTTGATTTAAACAATAGATGACTGTTGAAAACAATGATTCGAAACCACATTCTCCAAATATCCCTTGCAACCATAAACATTGAGTAGCTTCATTTACAACTCCTCTATACTCTGCCTCTGTAGATGAGAATGCTATGGCACTCTGCTTCTTACTTGACTAGCTGATTGGTCCTACTACAAGCATGAACACATATCCTGAGGTATACTTTCGATCTATGTTGTCACCTTCCCAATCACTATCAGTAAATCCAACTGGCTCTAAGTCAAATTTTGCTTTGTTGAAAATCCCATGAGTCCTTGTTCCCTGACAAATTTTAGGATCCCCTTGGTTGCTCTCCAATGGATCTCATGAGGCTGATCCATTTATATTGAAGCCACACTAACTACATAAGATAAGTCAGTTCGAGTATGTATAAGATAAAGAAAACACCCAATCAACTTTCTATACAGTGTATTATTTACAATAGGAGAAGAACCTGCTTCTTCAAGCTTAACTCTTGAAAGGAATGGAGTCTTTCTTGGCTTTCAATATTTCATGCTGAACTTGGTGAGAATATATGAAGCATACTTTGACTGATTAACCTTGATTCCATGTTTGGATTGACCAATTTCGAGACCCAAGCATTTGCTCATCAATCCCAAATATGTCATAGAAAAGGCATGGTTCATTGCATCCTTCAATGAGGAAATATCTTTCTTTGAACTTCCTGTAATCAGTAGGTCATCCACATAGAGAAAAATAATCATTAAATAGACATGAATCATCTTCAAATAGACATTAGGATCAGACTTGCATCGACCAAAACTCAGTGACATCAGAAAGCCATCAATCTTGGCATACCAAGCCCTGGGGGCTTGCTTGAGCCCATACAATGATTTCTTTAACCTACACACTAAATATTGATTAGAGACAAAACCTTCTGGTTGCTACATATAAATCTCTTCATTTAGATCTCCATTCAGAAAGGTACACTTTACATCCAGGTGATGTACCTCCCACTGCTTCAAAGCTGCAATGGCTAGATCAAGCCTTATGGAGTCCATCTTTTCCACTGGTGCAAAGGTCTCATTGTAGTCAATACCATGTACCTGAGAGTAGCCATTGGATACCAATATTTCCCTATATTTCGAAGGTGAACCATCAGTATCAAACTTAGTTTTAAAGACCCACTTACACTTCACTATCTTTCTCCCTTGTGGGATATCAACTAGTTCCCATGTGTTGGTCTTTTGGAGCGAGCTGAATTCTTCTTTCATTGTTGTTTGCCATATTGGATCATGTGCTTCATATTCATATGTCTGCGGATCAGAATATATCATCAAATAACACTTCTCATCAAAGAGTGGATCTTTCACACAAAGGGCACTCTCAAATTGAGATCTAGTCCTCCTAGTGTCATTAGGATTTCCAGCTACTTCCTCGGCTGCATGAATGGTACTTGCTTCCCACTTTGGTCTTGTAGGGCTGTTAGGATCTCCAATTAACTCATCAATATCAAACATATCAGAATAAGCAAACTCGTTAGTATCTTCACTTACAATCAATGGATGTGGTGGTGAACTTGGACTCTCCAACTTCAACTGCTGCTAAAGGCTCTTCTTCGAATTGAACACTTATTTCAATGAAATATTTGTTAGTGCTCAAGTTGATCATCTTGTATCCTTTTGAATCTTCAGAATACCCAACAAATAGGCACTCTTGTCTTTGGGGTTGCAAATCCTTCCTTTTTTCAGTTGGAATTCTAGTCCAAGCCTTTGAGCCAAAAATCTTGAATTGGGTCACATTTGGCTTGTGCCCACTCCAAGATTTAAAAGGAGTCATACCAAAAAGATGCTTATGTGGAACCCTATTCTGGATAGAGGATGCACATTTTATAGCTTCAGACCAAAATTTTGGTGGAAAATTTTTAGCCCCCATCATGCAAGTTGCCATCTCCTTCAGTGATCTGTTCTTTCTCTCAGCAACACCATTTTTTTGTGGTGTGTAAGGAATAGAATGCTGCATATTTGCAACACTGGATGAACTCAGACTTGACATACTCACCACCATTGTCAGATCTAAGGAATTTTCCTTATCTCTCTTTTACTCGGGTGGATTTTTAGCTTTTTTCTTTCTTTTTGAATCCACCTTCGAATCTCCAGTAACCAAAGCTTGGTCTTTTGAATGTTTGATGGTTATCATCATCACTAATTTATCTTTCTCCTGAGTGAGGGATTCCATGAACTCAATAAGCTTAGGAATATTCCAGGTTTGAGCTGTCAATTTAGTGGCATAGAAGGTCGAAACAAACACTGAATAGTCAGGACCAAGCTTTGAGAGAATGGTCAAAACTAGTTTTTTCTCCTTCTTTTCAATCCCACATTGTTTTAACTGCAAAACAAGGGCTTTAAACTTGGTAAAATAGAGTTGCAATGATTCGAAGCTACTGGGATTCAAGGAGATCAATTCATTCTCGATTTGATGTCCTTTCATCTCATCTATCTTTCCAAAAATGTCTTCAGTCTTTTCCCACGCTTCATTAGGAGATGTCAATGAATCAAGATGAAAGAGGAGGTCTCTTGAAATACTCAGACACAAAAGACCATAGGCCTCATCCCTCCTATTGTGCCATTTGATTTTCTCTTCAACTGCATTGGGATCTTCCTCAGTAGCCATGGTAACCCTCTAGAGACCTTTTTCTATCAACAATATCTCCATATCAACTTTCCATTCGAAGAAATTGAATAAAGTCAAGATGATCCTTTGAGATTGGTCCATATCTCATCTCCTGTGCCCTTCAGTCAGCAGAATGCACTCCCATTTAGTGATGTCGAACCTGCAATAACAATTTGGAAGGAGAGAAATCGATCTACAAAGGCTTTGATACCATGTGGAAATTGAACCCAAGAGATAGATCAATTACACTAACAAAATTTCTAATCAAACATGCAAAATTCACACAAAAGGAGACTGAAATTGGAGCATAACTTAATTATGTATTGAATAAGTGTACATTAGAAAACCATATGAAGTAATAGGCTGCTAAAATATATAATTACATGAGAGATTAGAAATCACTAGGTTGCTATTTGAATTGGTCAAAAAACAGGCTTACTAAAACAAGTCAAATCCCTCATAGGTGCAAAAAGGACTTTCCAAATCCATGAAGATCCTCGTGAATTATATAAATAAAGTGGGAAAGATAATAAGTGGTGGAAAGACAACTCATTCATTCTTTTGTATGGAGAAAAGGAAGGAGGATGCTGTTTTCAAAAAACAAGGCAAGTTCCCCTAGACTAGCTTTTCCTTTATTCTTTAAAACTGTTGTAAAGCAAGGAAGCTTTCAGAAGAAGGAGATATGTTCTTTAAGGAACCAAGAATAAAGAAGACATGTTAAATATGTTTCGAGGATGATTCCAAAGCACTCCATGACCCAGTTTAGCAAGTATTGACTTGTAGGAACATGTAGAAATCAACTAGCATAGAGAGAGAATCTAGGATTCTAGGAATAAGACAAAAATGATTTAATTAATGTCAAATATGGGTAAATATGGGTTTATTATTCTAACATGGTCCTCTGTATTTTCTTCTTGCAACAACTCTGCCTCTATACTAAGCCTATTCTTCAGCACAGTAACCTCTATATCAAATTTGCTTTGACTCATCCTCTTGACACAATTTTCTTTGGCATCTTCCCTTCTCCTATTGTGGCTTCCTCTTGAACCCCTTAGATGACTTTCAACAGCCACTTTCAATACCTCCTCTATGAGTTTACCCTCACTCATGGTGAAATCCAAACAAGCCTTTCCTCTCAACACCTCATCAAGATTCCTCCTACTTAACCTCTTGGAATTCCTTGGTTCTCATATAGAACCCTTAAACACTTCCTATGCTCTCTTTAGTCTTAACCCTTGCATTCACTTCCTACAGCACTTTGTTTTGAGGGTTCCCTTACCACAATCTCCCTTCTCTCAATTCCTTTGTTCAAAAATTAGCATTCTGAACTACTGTCTTCAAAGAGTGTTCTTCCATCAACCTGGAAGTTAGTATTGCAAACCTCGTCTCAATTGCATGCAAAGTTGTGACCCGCTCTGATACCAAAATTGATAGGCTATATTCCTCTAAGGATTTCATTGGAGGATCTATACCCAATGTATACAAACAATATAACATCTCTTAACAAAGAATCTTTCAAATTCATGCAAAATTATTAAAATCTACCACTCAAGCCTACTCTTTTCATATACAAAACATAATTAGATAATTATATAGAATTAAACTAGTGAACCTTGACTAGTTTAAATATTCCTCCAGGTATGCAGCCTCTGCCATTCTCTTCCCCAAAATCGTTAGCTCGCATTCACTTTAGCAGTTATCCAAATCTATATGGCTTCCTATAGGACTTAGGCTTTTAGATCTCAACCCTCATTGTAATCAACAAAAATGCACTTATTTGTGCACTCCTTAGCCCTTGACACCCAATCCTTTGAATGTTAGCTCAATAATGCCAAACCACTAGCTGTCTCAATGCACCGTCAAGGGTTATTTAACACACACAATTCTTGCTACGATACCCATTTGCAACATTTGATCAAT
Organism: Pseudotsuga menziesii; assembly: GCA_001517045.1. Taxonomy (NCBI): domain Eukaryota; kingdom Viridiplantae; phylum Streptophyta; class Pinopsida; order Pinales; family Pinaceae; genus Pseudotsuga; species Pseudotsuga menziesii. Next base: position 107,858 of record LPNX010753152.1, read on the forward strand.
TTGACAAGCTACATCAACCATCGATTTGGTCCTTAAACGCTTAGGGACCATCGATATCCTTCATTAACGCCCAACAGTCATTGGTCTATCTATACAACACACAACAACCATTGATTTTCTGCGTATAGACTCTCTTTCATTCTCTGCATAATAACACAAAGATTTCCTTGCAATTTTCACAATACATTTATAAATTTCCCTTAATCATCATAGATTTCAATGAATCCAATCACTTTGTATCATTGATGTCTCCCAATGACACTCAAAAGCCGGCATAGATTGTCTATGTGAAATTCTCCTTAACCCTCTGCATATGAAAACGATGATTCACTGTGTATAAACCATTTCTTCTACTTTGCGCATTTAAAACTAAATCTATATGCAACTCTTATCATATGAATAAGAATTCCTCTCATACGATCGCCCATAAATACAAAATGGAGATTTAGTCAAAGCTAAAAAGCCCATTCAAACTCTGCGCATTAGAATTCAATTTCTCTTGCAAATCTCTATGTGAAATAATGAATGCTTCCATGAAATTTTACGATTTCACAATCATACCAATAGAAAAAGATATACAAAAATGATATGAAATATTTATTAAATTATAAAAAACACAAAAATACAGAGTGTCTGGCCGGTTACATAATATGGGCATGCAGCCCTGGCCCTTTTCTCCTACTCTCCTCTCGATCTCCCCTCTACGCTCGTAGGCTTACAATTTATACAAAGAAGATTAGCTTCCAGCGCATCAAACTAATTGCTACAATTTAGAACTAAAAAAACATCGACCCTATCTTGGAAGATGGCTCACGATATAAACATTTAAAGCTCCATCAAGATACTACCAACAATCGTGGAGTTGGTTACATATTTCATCACTAACCTAATAACTTGACAACTTCTAGAAAAACTGTGAACTATAGAACTTTATAGTAAAATTATATTGGAATTTCTCATTGCGCTAGGTACAAGACTCGAATGTCTGAACCACATATGATTTGTCACATACTATAAGATGCCCCTACATCACTATCTCAGCAGGCTCGCAGGCTTCTCACAGCCACAAAGGGCTTTTCCAAGTAGGCCACGAAGGCCCTGACAACAGGCCAATCGGGCTCTTCTCACATCAGGCCACTCAGGCCACTTAGACTCTCACAACAAGCCACTCAGGCTCTTCAACAACATGCCACAAAGGGATCTTCACAACAAGCCACAATGGCTTCTCAATAGGCCACCAACAGGGCTCTCACACAGAAGCGAGATCCTTGGCTCTGATACCATATTAGAAAAACATGAGAAGAGACAAAGTGGAGAGCACAAAGGCTCGCACACACAAACACAGGAATGGTGTAAAACCAATTCAATTCATTACGAAAAGATGATTACATTAAATAATGCTATCTCAAACAAACTTAGATCTAGATCCTATAAACTTGGATCTTAAACAACTCATCTAATCTACAAGATTTACAATATCTAAAAACCTATTTTTACATTATTCCAACACATATATCAAAATGTTTGATCTCTCTTGATTTGAACAACCAATTTAAAACATTAATTAATTTCAGTAATATATTCGAATGAGAAAACCAATATTTCTAGTTCTGTGCATCGTGGTTATAGTATCTAGCAAAGTAATTCAGATTTTAACCCACTTTAGAGCTTTTAGTACAATCGTATATGATTCTTTTCACAAATTAATCTATATCTTGTGTTAGAAATAGCATTGCAATAGTTTCAAGCTCAAAAATATGGAGTTATATTTCACTATAGGTGGAATACCATATTGTAAATGCCAAATAAATTGAATAGTATAAAATGAAAAGTATGAAAATACTTTATTCAAATCCTAAGTTTTGTCTTTTTTAATAAAATGGTTATTAAATAAGGTACATAATGTCTAAATAGTATTTTATCAATAGGAAGATCTCGAGATGTACATGATGCTATGATGATATATTCTCCTCGGGAATTTTTTGATATGTACATAAGGTCTAAATGATATATTCTCTGTGTTATTTGGATCGGGATTGGAAATTTTAAGGTTATGATTATTTTTTCTTTATTTATGTTTCTCAATTTAACATCTAAGCTTAGGGATAAACGTTTAATTTTGAAGTTTAGAAAATATTTTTAAAAAAATAATATTTAATTTATTATTATTATTATTTAGGAAATAATATATATAAATATTTAAAAAAAATGAATATTTAATTTATTATTATTATTGAGAAAATAATATATATATAAATTATAAAAATAATAAAAATA
>LPNX010753152.1:114724-158460 GCA_001517045.1 Pseudotsuga menziesii
AAAAATTGCATTATTTATCATTTTATTATAATTTTAAATTTTATTTATTAGATCTATTATTATCACTATATAATATAAAATTTTCCTCCGAAGATAAAATAAAACGTTTTAATTTTTTTTAAAAACTACTTCTAAACATTTTAAAAAACCAAAGTATTTTTAAAAAATTTAAAATTAACAAAAACAAAAGAAAACATTTTTGAAATGAAGAAACAAACCGTTTTTTAAAAAACTTCAAAATTTTATTAAAAGAACTTATATAAATATTTAATTTATAGTGAAATACTTTATTTATTATTTAAAATATTTTTGACAAAAAGTCAAAAATAAAACAATTCTAATGAATTATTATTTATTAATTAAATATATTGAAGGCTACATAAGTGGAATAGTTGTTCAAGAGTGTTTGTTGATCCACAAGACAAGGGGCTCAAGCTACTGAGTGAGAACTAAAGGTGCAGGAGGCATCTTTCCCAAAATCAATTCACAACTCCTACTTGAATGCTAAAGAGAAAGAGGCTCATAAATGCCCAAGTCTTAGGAAAAATGCTATACAATAGTATGTTCACTAGCAAGTAGGAGGCTAGTATTGGACAGAGATTGAATTCCATAATACAAGAGATATCCCATTAAGTATATTTTTATTTTGTGGTTCAGCGAATATGATCGAGAGTTTTGGAGAAAGTAACTTGGCTTCTCTGAGAGTTGGTGGAGGGAAACGAGTATTCCGTTTATATTTCCCCAATAGTGGTGCTAGGTTCTTCATCTATGTTTTCATTTACGGTAGGTTTTTTTTATTTTAGATCTCTATGTGTTGATGTATTCATTAAGTAGAAAGTTTTTAATTAATCTTATTGCATAGTTATCTAACATGTATCGATTAGATTTTGTTATGTATAGACCCTAAATCTGTTTATGTTTTGTTAAATGTTTAATTTTGATTAGAATGGATTCTTAGATCGGGCATCCATACTCGAGTTTGGGATCTCTAAATAAGTTTATATGCCGAAGAATCGAATTCTTTCCTCAAATGAGTATATATCGATGAATCATATATGCTATTTTCCTATAATGTAGATCTAGTTTAATTTCACTTACATTAGTGGAAGTTAACATGTTTAAATTCTAAACGATTATAGTCATATCAACATCAAAGAAACAATAATTAAATAAACTAATATCAAATAATTTATAAACTACCAAGACAGAGATATAAATATTACAATTTATAATCTAGCTAACTACTAATCCAAGAAGCTCAATCATCTACATTCGTAGAGTTATTTATATACAGTATATATTTTATACAAACAACCACCTACACGATAATTATAGCTAATATATAATTTAGCTAACTAAATCTTTTACGGATCTAATGGTAACATACATAACCAAATTCAAGGAAATCAACTAAATCTACATTATAAGTGTAAATAAATCGTAGAAGCAAGGATCTCATTTCCAAAGAACGGTAGTAAGCCCATCTACGATGGTCGTCGAGCATTAATGAAATACAGTAAGAAAATCATTTTTAAATCCAAACCAAATCACATGCATGGATACTATCTTTTAAACTATGATTTCCATAATTAAACTACTCCACAAAAATCGCAAGACCCAATGGGTCTTGTAAACATTAATAAGTTAAATATTATGGCCATAAGCCCATTTTAAATGGCTTCCATCATTACACAAAAGAATAACACACGACATTTATATAGTAACCAACTGAACGGTTGCATAAACCACATTAAATCCTCGTACACGTTAGTAACAATAACAATATTATTATTTCTACTTTGTACACAAAACTAAGATTTTATTTAAGATGATATTATCAAAACCTAGTCATGGTCTTAATACCATCAAAGGATGGCATCTAGTAAATAAATCCAAAGAATAACCACACAGTATTTTGCAACATAGACCCTAAGGGTCGTTTCAATTATTTGAACAACAAACACATTGTACACGTACAGGTGTGGTTGTAAGTCCATTTATGATGGCTTCCACCTTGGTTTAAAAACCATAAATAAACTTCAAATAACAAAGTGAGCAATGTGGTGGTAAGATCATTCATGATGGCACCCACAATACCATGCAAGCACTAAAAATAAGCCTAATGCATTTAAAACCTATTTGAAGCAGAGAGGCTGTAAAATCCATCTGTAAAATTGAGTATAAACCCAATGGGTGTTGAACCAAAATCACACATAACACTTATCTTGTGAAAAGGTAAAAAAATTTCTTCCTCTCGGCTCTTTAAGCTCAGGCGTTAATGTACCTACAACAAACCATACTATATATAAGCATTGTGGATGCATTGTTTTTTTAAAATCAAACAGTAGGAAAAACAAGAGATAGGGTTTTGTTCATTACCTTAGGCGTTATAAGTCGCATGTGTAGGAATAGGTAACCCTATTTCCTTCCTCGCTAGCATTTCCATCCTACAACAAAGGTTTTAGTGGAAGTTAAAAAAAAATTAAACCATGTAAAACAAGTTGAACTTAAATTTAAACACCTTTACCCATACCCGATGCAAGTGGCAAAGAGGTGAGGGGTCGGCTCCTCTAAGAAGAAAATTATCTCTCCTATACCTACACAAACAAAAGTTGTATATAAATTTACATATAATCTATTAAAGAAAAATAAACTTCAATTAAAAAAAACTTGTAGCATTAAAACCTAATTTACCTGGTGAAGGGAGCAACAAACTGGAGCAGATGGTTGAGCGAAGTAATGAGTTGCAGATGGCCATAGACACCATGAACAAGCACGAAGACACCTTGGCAAGAAACCAAGTACACAAAAATCAATCAATAGCATTGATTACAGGAAGAAAACCAACATTTCACCATTAACCAAGTAGAGCTCGACTCTCCCCCTCTTTCATACCAAACAAACAATAATGTAGGGTTTAGGCAGCAAAGACCACATTAAACTTCAATAAAAACCCTAATTGCAGATCCTTACAAATGGATGCCAGGATGAAATCATGAGGCTAGTGTGGAGGCTTAGAAACACTATCAACTCGCAGCGAGGAAATGCTTTTAAGGAAATTCAACTCAAAGAACAGACACTTCTAAACCTCGTCTAGTTTAATGATAAAATTTCAATCATTGCTGGAAACTGTATAAACTATGCCAAGAACCATATTATATAACATACGAACCATTTCATTATAAACCAACAACATATAATATTATATTAACATTGTAAGCCAAGGTTTAGACCATGTTAAGGTTATTTTAAAATCCTTACACCTTCACACCCTTAGGACTAAGTCCTTACAACAATTATACCATGTGCTTAGGCTATGGTAAGGCCCATGACCTCTTAACCTTGGGTTAAAACCTTATTCCATGGAAGGGTGGGGGCCTCCCATAAGAAGCTGCTACCCAAATATGATGCAATGGGAGCGCGTAAGTGAAAAAAAAAAAAGAACATGCATGCACCCTTAAAGGTGCGCATGTGCTCCTTCTTCGATAGTGAGGAACCTCTATTTCAGATTACCAATGTGGGAAATAGGAGTGCACACGCACTCCTAATGACACGCTCGAGTGGAAGTGCATGCACACATATGTAGACACGTGAGCTTGTTTTATGTGATCGCATACAGGGATGCACGTGTGTCCCTGTGTTTAAAAAAATATAGTGAACAGTTTTGTTTTATTCATGATCATCATTCCATTGAAAATTCTTTAAAATAAAATCAAAGAAAAGTTTCAACTAAACCCATCATCATCATCATCATCATCATTATCATCATCGTCATCATCATCATCGTCATCATCATCACCATCGTCATCATCATCATAATCATCATCATCACCATCGTGGTCATCATCGTCATCATCATCATCATCATCCTCATCCCCATCCTCATCATCATAGTCATCCTCCTCCTCATCATCATCACCATCATTGTCCATCATCATCGTCATCGTCATCATCCTCATCATCATCCTCCTCCTCCTCCTACTCCTCATCATCATCACCATCATTGTCCATCATCATCGTCATAGTCATCATCCTCATCATCATCCTCCTCCTCCTCCTGCTCCTCCTCCTCATTATCATCATCCTCATCATCAGCATAAGCATCATCATCCTCATCCTCATCCTCATCATCATATTCATCATCCTCCTCATATTCATCATCAACATCATCATCATCCTTGTCCCCATCATCATCATCATAGTCATCATCATCATCATCATTATGATCAAAATCATAGTCATCATCATCCTGATCATCATCGTAATCATCATCATAGTAATACTATTCATCATCATCATGATCATCGTCATCGTCGTCGTCATCGTCATCATCATCATCATCATAGTCATCATCATCGCCATCATCATTGTTCATCATCATCGTCATGGTCATCATCATCATGGTCATCATCCTCATCATCGTAATCATCATCATCATCATCATAATCATCGTCATCATAGTCATAGTCATCGTGAACATCATTATCATCATCATCATCATCATCATCATCATAATCACCATCATCATAATCACCATCATTGTTCATCATCGTTGTCATCGCCATCATCCTCATCCTCATCATCATCATCATAGTCATCATCCTCATCATCATCATTGGCATCATCCTCCTCCTCCTCATCATCATCATTCATCATTATCATTCCATTGAAAATGCTTGAAAACAAAATCAAAGCAAAGTTTCAACTAAACCTATCATCATCATCATCATTGTTCCTCATCATCTTCATCATCATCATCATCCTTATCGTCATCATCATTATCATCACCATCGTCGTTGTCATCATCATCATCATCATCATCCGCATCCTCATCATCCTCATCATAGTCATCATCCTCCTCCTTCTTATCATCACCATCATCGTTCATCATCATCATCGTCATCATTGTCCTCCTCCTCCTCCTCCTCCTCCTCCTCATCATCCTCATCCTCATCGTCATCATCATAGTCATCATCCTCCTCATCTTCATCTTCATCATCATCCTCATACCCATCACCATCCTCATCCCCATCATCATCACCATAGTCATCATCCTCATCATCATCATTGTCATCATCATCATCATCATCATCATCATCATCATCATCACCATCATAGTCATCATCGTCGTCGTCATCGTAATCATCATCATAATCATTATCATCATAGTCATACTATTCGTGATCATCATCATCATCACCGTCATCATCATCATCATCATCATCATCATCGTCATCATCATTGTTCATCATCATCATCATGGTCATCATCATCGTCGTCGTCATCACCAACATCATCATCCTCATCATCGTAATCATCATCATCATCATCATAATCATTGTCATCATAGTCATAGTCATCATCATCATCATCATCACCATCATTGTTCATCATTATTGTCATTGCCATCATCATCATCATCATCATCGTCATCATCATCATAGTCATCATCCTTATCATCATCATTGTGATCATCCTCCTCACCATCATCATCATCATTCCATTGTAAATGCTTGAAAATAAAATCAATGTAAAGTTTCAACTAAACCTGTCATCATCATCATCATCATCATCATTGTTCCTCATCATTGTCGTTATCATCATCATCCTCATCCTCATCCTCATCCTCATCATCGTAACACCATCATTATTCATCATCATTGTCATCGTCATCATCATCATCATCATCATCATCATCGTCCTCATCGCCATCATCATCATAGCCATCATCCTCATCATCATCATTGTCATTATCCTTATCATCATCATCACCATCATCATCATCATCATTGTTCCTCATCATCATCGTCCTCATCCTCCTCCTCGTCCTCGTCCTCCTCCTCATCACCATCATTGCTCATCATCATAGTCATCATCCTCATCATCATCATCATCAACATCATCATCCTCATCATCGTAATCATCATAATCATCGTCATCATAGTCATAGTAATCGTGATCATCATAATCATCATCATCATCATTGTTCCTCATCGTCGTCATCATCCTCATCGTCCTCATCAATATTATCGCCATCATTGTTCATGATCATAGTCATCATCATCGTCGTCGTCGTCATCAATATCATCATCCTCATTATCATGATCATCATCATAATCATCATAATCTTCGTCATCATAGTCATCGTGATCATCATCATCATCATCATCATCATCCTCGTCATCATCATCATCACCGTAATTGCTCATCATCATCGTCATCGCCACCACCACCATCATCATCATCCTCATCCTCATCATTATCATCATAGTCATCATCCTCATCATCATCATTGTCATCATCTTCCTCATCATCATCATCATTGTTCATCATCATCATTCCATTGCAAATGCTTGAAAATAAAATCAAAGCAAAGTTTTAACTAAACCTATCATCATCATCATCATCATCATCATTGTTCCTCATCATCATCGTAATCATCATCATCATCACTATCATTGTTTATCATCATCGTCATCATCATCATCATCATCATCCTCGTCATCATGATCATAGTCATCATCCTCATCATCATCATTGTCATCATCCTTATCATCATCATCACCATGATTGTTCATCATCATCGTCATCATCGTCATCATCCTTATCATAATCATGATAGTCATCATTCTCATCATCATCATTGTCATCATCATCCTCCTCCTCGTCATCATTGTTCATCATCATCGTCATGTTCATCATCATCATTCCATTGAAAATGCTTGAAAATAAAATCAAAGAAAAGTTTCAACTAAACCTATCATCATCATCATCATCATCCTCATCATCACCATCGTCTTCATCATCAACATCATCATCATCGTCATCGTCATCCTCATCATCATCATCATTTCCATTATCCTCATCCTCATCATCACCATCATTGTTCATCATCATCATCAGCAGCAACATCATCGTCATCATCCTCATCATCATCATCATCATCATCCTCATCCTCATCCTCATCCTCATCATCCTCATCGTAGTCATCATCCTCCTCCTCCTCCTCGTCATCATCATCCTCATCCTCATCATCATCATCATCATCATCATCATCATTATCATCACCATCATAGTCATCATCATCCTCATCATAGTCATACTATTCGTGATCATCATCATCATCATCATCATCATAGTCATCATCATCGTCATCATCATTGTCATGGTCATCATCATCATGGTCATCATCCTCATCATCGCAATTATCATCACCACCATCATTGTTCATCATCATCGTCATCGCCATCATCATCAACATCATCATCCTCATCATCATACTCATCATCCTCATCATCATCATTTTCATCCTCCTCCTCCTCCTCCTCATCATTCCATTACAGATGCTTGAAAAAAAAATCAAAACAAAGTTTTAACTTACCAGATGCGCGCATGTGTGTTAAAATCAAAGTTTTAACGTAATAGATGCATGCACACGTGTTTAACGTGCACACACATAGAAGCGCGATCACACTTATAGTGTGTGCGCGTTACGTTTCAAACTATGCGCACGCTTTGTTTAAATTTAGAATTTTGGCGGGCACCGTTTTTCCAACCTATGTGGTGGATGACTTGGTTGCTTTGGTTTTAGGTTCAGGTTGCCAAACCAAGTGATTTGGACTGTCTTATGACATAAAACATGTTGTGTACCACTTCTCCTATTTCGTGTATGATTTTGCATATGCCACACTTTTCCACTGCTAATGAAAATTCACACACTTGTGTAACTTTGTCTATAGATTCTGAATATGTAATTTTTATTTAAATATATTATTTTTTCTATTTTTTATTTAATTTTAAATGGACTAATGTCAATCTAACACAAAAGGTAGGGTATTTGCTTCATAGTACAACTTTTGATTGGCTCGCTTATTTAGAAAATGGAAAAGAACCTCCACAAGAAGACACAAAGACCTACATCCTAAAAAAAATATCATTCATTGACTATGTTAAGTCCAAGATGTCGTGGACCAACGCTCGACCTTGTCATTTTAGGGCGTCACTGACTTCCTTAATTAAATATATATATATATATATATATAAGATAAATAAATATGGAAAAATAACGCTGCACTAGACACACCTGTTATATACAACTCTATATAATTTTTTTCACAAAATTCCACCATTTGCATACCAAACGAGTGGACCAACGCAAACATATTCATTATTGTTTGGGAAAAAAATAACATACCAACCTTAGAAGAACCTCGTATTTTGGGATTTATACTTAGTTTCCGTAAATAAAAGTTATATATTCCGGAAGGTAATTCGACTTTCCACGTTTCATATTCTTACGCCATATTCCAAAAAGCTATGTAGGTACCTCTAATATTTATTTTTGACGTTCAGATTTATGTTTCTCCAGAAGTCCATTGCAATGAAAGCGTCATAAGTGACCAACATTAGCTTGCACCAGCCGTGGAATTAATGATAAGGTATAGTCTCCCAATCCTTGGGGCTAGTAAATCCCTAGTGAACATAATACAAACAAAAGTAACGAAACTGTAAAACATCACCTTCGAGCGTGGATGAACACAACAGATAGATTTTGAGCCATTACCATGGCTGGCGAAAGTTGGCATATAAATCAATGTGATATAAGTGACTTACAATAATTGACACGAGTAAAACTTATTATTAAGAGTTGTATGATTAAATGCATGTATATATTTTTTTTAAAGAATTTTCAGGTGTGTGACATAATGGTATCATCGCATGGCTACAACACTAGGCCTGAACCGACTCAACACTATAACTGCTAAAGAAACCAGAAAACTAATTTTACTTTATTTTTTGGTTTAATTCTTTCACAAAATAGGAAGAGAATGATAACTTTATTTTTGCAAGAAAAAAATGGAAGAAGTAGGGATGTTTGCCGAAGAAGAGCCTCACCCAAGAAATCCTATAAATAATGAAGAGGATAATTTAAGGGATGGGGAGATTTGGGTAAACCTAAATGAAAGTCAATATAATAAATCTGAAATGCAAATAACTATTAAGGAGTTAAGATCAGATCTAAAGAGAGTTAAGGAGGAAAATGAATGAATCCTAAAAACTCAAGAGAAACTAAATACTATTTCATTAGCTAAAATACATAATGATAAAAAAGAGAAAAACAAGGAATCTGAACATATCATGCAAAAAAGTAGACCTTACAAATGTAAGGGAAGGAAACTGGAATTTTCCAGTCATAAGGATGAAACTTCCAGTGAAGAATCAATCAAACATCACTCAAAATAACAGCAAAATTCAAGCGAGATTAGTGCTAATAGTAAAAAGAAAAATAAGTATAAGCCATCTGAAGGAATCTTTGTGGAGTTTAAAAAGATGAAACCACCAATTTTAAATGGTGAAATTGAAAAAAGAGAAGCGGAATCCTGGTTGTCAGGGATGAAGAAATACTTCCAAATCTACAATTACTCTGACGAAATGAAGGATAAAATGGCCATATATATAATATTACTAGAAAAGTGGATATATAGTGGAGAGATATAAAGAAAGTAAAGGGAATAAAGGAAATATATGTAACTTGGAAAACCTTTAAAAATAATTTTAAAATAAAATACCTGTCATAACAGTATTATGAAGAGAAGGCTAAAAAGTTTTACGAGTTAAGAATAGGAGCTATGACTATGAAACAGCTCTGTGGTAAATGTCTAAGTCTGCTTCGTTACAAACCTTATATAATTGATGAAAAACTAAATATACAATGTTTCTTAGTTGTTTGTCTATCATGTTTAAAGAACGGATTTAGTATGACAATCCGAAGACGCTGGAGGAAGTAATGAGAAAGAAAAATTTTGGTTGTGAACAAAACAAAAATAAAAGAGAAAGTGTACCAATTTAAAAGAGTAAAAGATGAGATAATTTGTATCCAAAAAATAAAAATAATAAATTCCACAAAAAAATAGGGAATAATTATAAAGGGTATCAAGGAAACAACTACAAAATTTTTAAACGAATCAATTATGTAGTAAAAAAAAGAGAACCTCCCACTACTTTTAATAAGAACACTGCACAGAGGGAACCCTTAAAATGTTGGGAATGTGGCAAAAAACATTATTTTAAATACTTCCCAATAAGAGAAAAAATTTAATGTTCACTCCATTCAGGAAACAGTTACAGTTGGAGACATGGCAAGGAGAACGCCCAAAATCAGCGCTACATTGGAAACACGGAAAGCAGACCATTGAAACTTCAATGGTATAGGTTTAAGGTATGATAAAAAGTCAACCTATTTCCATGTTGATTAATCCAACTAAAAGTGTGTGTTGTATATGACCTAGAATAGTTGAATTATGTAAATTAGTATCAAAATTTGTTGATAAGTCATGGTTACTACAGTTATCCACAGGTACTAAACGTAAAGTTACTAGTTATGTTAAAGACTATGAATTATTAATGAATGATTTCATTATGCATGTTGATCTGAATATTTTACCTTTAGGTTCCTATGATTTATTAATAGGAATGGACTGGATAGAAAAACAAAGAGTAATGCCAAATTGTTTTGACAAAACCTTTACACGCATAGACGATACTGGAAACCCTTCTATACAAATCAGGGAGATCTCTTCTATACAAATTAAAAAATTAGTATGTAAAGGATGTAAAGAGTTTTATGTTGATGTAATGGATGATAAATATAACAAAAAACACACTTAAAATAGAATACATACCTATCTTAAAGGAGTTTGAAGACATCTTTACAGAAGAAGTCCTTGGACTTCCTCCTAAAAGAAAGATAGACTTCATAATCGATCAAATACCTAGAGCGGTACCAGCATCGAAAGATCCTTATCGAATGACCATAATAGACCCTACATAACTCAAATCACAATTACAAGAATTGATTGACAAAAAATATATTCGAGGTAGTGTTTCCCCTTGGGAAGCATCGGTCTTATTTGTAAAGAAGAAAGACAGAACCTTAAGATTGTGCATAGACTATCGACAACTGAATAAAAGGATTACTAAAAATCGATACCCACTACCTAGGATAGATGATCTATTCTATCAATTCTACGGGGAAAGAATATTCTCTAAAATAGACATAAGGTTGGGATACCATCAGGTGCAGATCAAAGATGGGGACATATTTAAAGTTGCGTTTAGGACGCGTTATGATAACTACGAATTTGTCATAATTCCTTTTGGGTTGACAAACACACCTACAACATCCATGTGCTTAATGAATAATATTCTATGTAGCTATCTAGATAAGTTTGTAGTTTTCTTCATCGAAGACATACTGATTTATTGGAAGAATGAACAAGAACATGAAGAACATTTAAAGATAATTCTATAAGTACTAAGAGAACAAAAATTGTATGCTAAGTTTAGTAAATGCGATTTTTTTAAGGATAGGATTCAATTCGTAGGACACATAGTGTGCAAGGATGGAATATCTATCATCCCCAACAAAATTAAGGCTATCACTAAATGGCTAGTTGCTAAAAATGTAACCGACATAAGATCTTTCATGGGGATTACTGGTTATTATCGAAATTTCATCGAAGGATTTTCTAAGATAGCCTACCCCATAAGTTCGTTGTAGAATAAAGGTAAAAAGTTTGAGTGGAATAAAAAGTGTATAGAAATCTTTAATAAATTAAAACATCTATTGAATATCGCCCCTATCCTAAAGATTGCCAATAGAGGAAATTTGGGGTCTAAAATGGGCCTTATAAGAAAACGCGTCAATAATAAATTTTGTGAGTTGGAATTCAAGAACCAATATAATTTCATTAAAATGAGTCAACCATAATGGTTGAATTGACATATTTGTCATAAAAGAAAACTACTTTTTTTTGTTCGTATTTTTGACATATCTCCCTGTTTGTTTACTCAAATTTCAAGCAAGCGAGCTTGTTGGATGTAGAATTTAATTTCGCATCCAACGAGTACCCACGCTGCATACTTTTGATGGGCCCCTCTACCCCAAAAATAAGAAATACCTGAAAAATGTGATGATGATGTCATCATCACGCTTTTTCAGGTATTTCTTGTTTTTGGGGTAGCGGGGTCCGTCAAAAGTATGCAGTGTGGGTACTCTTTGGATGCGAAATTAAATTCCACATCCAACAAGCTCTCTCACTCAATATTTGAGTAAAAACACAGGGAGATATGTCAAAAATACGAACACAAAAAGTAGTTTTTTGCATTCTTCCTCCAAAATTAACAACTATTATTTTATTATTTGACTATTATTTTATTATTTTAACTATTTATTTATTATTTTTCTTAGGAGGCCTATAGCAAGGATTTCTCCCTGCTACAGGGGAAAGAATGACTCTCTTATGCCTATAGGGCACAAGGGTAGGTTCCTGCTAATTAGGATAATTAGGGTTAGGTTTCTAAATCCCTGATTCCTAAATTTGGGATGAGTGGTGCACTCATGTCAGATTCTTTAGTCGATTTCGATCGCACCCACAATTTGTGTATCCTTGGTTTTTCTTTGTACCCCAACTTTTTTTAAGTCATTGTTGAAATAAACTAGGATAGCTTAAGTTTTGCTTATGATTGTGATATCTTCTTTTGGTCGATATTAAAAAGTATCTCAGATTAGGAATTAGGTTACATAAGACAAAAGCGTTTTTAAAGTATCAATAGGAAATTAACCTTGATCAGAGAGATTGTTCAACAATAACGAGCAAACATGATGGAACCTATGTATCCCACCTCTAAAAGTTCCTTGTTCAAATAAATAGGATACTAAGCTTTGTTTTTTATTTCATTTCCTTCTGGTGCATATTCTATGACATTCCAGATGATGAATATAGGTTACATGATACATAACTGTAAAAATTTTCAATGGAAAGAAATCTTGCTTGGAGAGGTTGTTTATCAATACCAAGCAAACATGATGGAAAACCATAGAATTTCATTAATGACAAATGTCTTCAATAAATGTGTGAATTATTTCAATGTTAAACAAATTTACAAATGTCAAATGATTTTTATTAGCATAATTCCATATGTTGTGATGTGGAAGCAGCACTGGTTTTCTTGTTAAAACTTTGGAATGATGAATAACTTGTGATTAGTTAGGAATTTGTAATGTCGGTTAACTTGGGGAGAGTTTACAATATTGATTATGCCATGGCTGAGGTTTTGACTCCTAGCTTTGTTCATGGCTTATTGGAAATTAAATATGAAATTGGAATGGACAAATTTTCAGACATCAGTCTTGGCTACTTTGTATATCTGTACACTAGTTTTGGGATGTAATATTTACTCTATTGTTGCCCGAGTTATCTCTTTTAGTTCATTTTCAAACATTCGACATAATATTCTTATTAATATATTTATATTAATTTAGAAAGTTTTCTTTATTGGGCTAAATTGTTTTAAAAAATATTTCACATTTAGCTTTTATGATTTTTTATTTTCTATATCCTATTTTTCTAGTAGCAAAACTCAGAAGTTTTGCTAAGACTTCCCTTGCCAATGGAGCTACTGGAAGATCAGTTGTATTTCCAGCTAGTGCATCTTGGTATGAAATCTATTTCTTGTCATGGAATATTTGTTTAGTTTTCTAGCATCCCCGTGGATTGGTGCGTAGTGACATTACACATTAATTTTAGTGAACATAAGCTTCCATATGATTTAAGAGTTTGTGGTGGAATATTACATATCTTACTGAATATTGAGACATTAATGGTTGTTGGAGGGGCTCCCATGCTGCACAAGAAAAATAATTTAGTATGAGGATCTCAGTTGTTCATGGCTCCTCTAATCCTAAAACAAGTTCATCTCATTCACTTTCAGTGTCTCCAACATTAAATTTCCCTTCCTTGGTGGTGGAAGCTGCGGCATCAGGGTTCAGTTTGATCATGGAAAGCTATTGGTCAATAAAGGTGGGTAGTCATCAACATTTATATCTAAAAAAATATTGATGCCACACCTAATGCAATGAGTGGAACATATATAAAATTAAATTCACGTGTAAATACCGTTGGGGAAGCTTTCCATGGAAAGAATGCTAGTTTAGTTGATCCTACTATTAAATGTAAGAGTCATGAAGGTTTTAAAAGTCTATTGAAGAAATCGTCCTCTGACACACATAAGGGTTCATCTGAGCTAGGCAGTGGGCACATTGAAACCAAAAAAAGTGAAAGAACAGATCCAGCTTTAGTGTCATCTGGTATTGTCTGTGTTGGACTTTCTAAAGATAGCTTTCCAATCTCTGTCCCTCAAAGCAACTCTATTGTTCAAAGAAACAGTGAAGTGAATGTTGTTGCTCTAAATAAAAGCAGTAGAATTCTTTTAGGAAACCATGTTGAGAATTGTCTACAAAGGTCTCCATTTGATGATAGGTATTAAAAACAATTATGAAGAACACTTTGCAGAACCATATGGTGGACTACGACCTATACTTTTTCATCTACAGATGAGGATGAGACAAGTGCATCGTAGAGATTGATTCTATGGCAGTCGTTCAAAATTTGAAATAAACAATTATAAAAAAAAAGAATATAGAAAAAAATTGGTAATGATGAATAGATAAAATGGTAGCGATGCATGGATAACTCAGAGTTGAAATAGTTTAACTAAAAGAATACAAGACATAAAAAGAACCCAAACTATCTTCCATTCCATTGTTTATCTCTAAACCATTTAATCCCTATTAACATGATCTAACCATAAACTATGTAGATGTTCTAGTCCTATATAAACAACTTAGTTACATACCCAGATATAAAGCCAAATTGATCTGCATAAACTTTAACCCAGTATTTTCTTAAAAAACCAACCATGTATATGGTTGCAACCTCCCTCTATTTGGTGCAAAGCTTATAAATTTTGCGATTTTGGAAGCACAAACCTCTTTCTCCCATCTTTATTCATTGCGGGTTATATTTCTACTCATTTTGGGCTCTTAAACCATATCGTTGTCAATCATTTATTCAATAAATATCATAAAATTGACTATTAAGGGATTTATACTGGTATTTCCTTTTATGTGCACAACATCCCTGTGATTTTCTATCCACCATCATCTATTTAATTAGTTTTATATTTTTAGAGGCGGCGGTTTCTTTCAAAACAATTTATTTATAGTTTTGGTGTTAACGGCACACAAGGATTCCTCTGCACCACTTTTACCCTACACACCCCTCTATTTTTCCTACCCATTACAGTCTCTGCCATATACAAAGTTGTTGTTCTAGTAGTTTCTCTTACAGTAAAAAACAGTGGTAATATACCTCTTCCATTGAAAAACCCTTTGCTTTTGATTAAATTTCAAAAACTTAAACGGTTTTTGATTGTTGACATCGCTTCTTTTTGCAGATTAGGACTCAAGGCTAATGCCAGGATGTCTTGGTGTACTATTAAATCGGACCCTGGTAAGTTATTTTATGTTATTAAGTGACTTTATTTAGTTAATATCCCTTCTAACTCCAATGGAAATCCTTGTTTTTATTTTATTTTAAACCTTTTTTTCACCACATTGAAGTTCAGTTGTGTCTGTCCATGATTTTGGGGCCTCCTATGTTGTTTTGTACTCATTGATGTGATTTCATGGGAATCAAACTAATATTGATGTGATGTAGTGTTGTTTCCTGGAAGTTTTACCACAATGCAAATTAACTTATAAACATAAAAACCAAACTTCTCTACTAAATATAACCACTAGTGTTCATTGTCAGAAAAATTGCACAGTTAGAGTTTAGGTCTATATGTTTTGTGCATGTGCTCTATGCAATTGGACATTTTACAGCGTATTTGAAATGAAAACCTTTTAACCATTAAACAATCTAATCTGGTGTGGTGCCTTACTTATTGAAGAATTTTCTCTATTGGTGCTAGAGCTTTGAATTTTTGTTACATCAGTGAGGATTAGGTACTTTGAATTGGTCGAGGCCTGTAACTTAACATATTTTTGGTAGTCAAGCTACATTTTCCTCCTTGCTATTTGTTACCAAAGTAATAGAGGATTAGGTACATTGCTATTGGTTGAGGCCTATAACTTGATATTTTATAGGCAGTTCATCTACATCTTCATCTCTGCTATTTGTTACAAAAGTGATCCAAACACACAACAAAATGATGAGAAAAGGAGAAAATATCATCCTCAAGACTGTGTATTTATAGTCGCCAAGTTGTAATGAACTTGGAGACTGAAGATAAATATGTATCTTCACCTCATTATGGACTAGCCTAGTATGGACATGGATATGGGAATTGCATTAATCTGAGAGATTTGTGCCAGGCATGAACTCCAAACAGTCAATTCTACTGAGAACTTTGAATATGAATTCCCTTAGCGATTTTTTCAAATGAATATATTGTGAGAATCTAAACTAAATTAAACTGTTTTCTAGAGTAGTTCCTTAGATAGAATTTCATTAAGACATTCCATAGATGGAACCTATATCTGTTATGATTATGCTCATCTCATTTTCAAAAGCATAGACTTTAATTTGTGTAGACTTGGAAATGTACTGGTTAAAGCATGGATTCCCTACCAAAATACTGTTAACTACCTTCCTTTACATGA
The DNA here is from genome assembly GCA_001517045.1 of Pseudotsuga menziesii. Taxonomy (NCBI): domain Eukaryota; kingdom Viridiplantae; phylum Streptophyta; class Pinopsida; order Pinales; family Pinaceae; genus Pseudotsuga; species Pseudotsuga menziesii. Next base: position 131,232 of record LPNX010753152.1, read on the forward strand.
AGCTTCCAAGGAAGCCACAAAGCACCTATATGGTCTGTTCCAGAAAACTGTAACAGTCAATATGTACAAATAGCTAACAAGGAAAACAAAATCAATGTAATACAAGCTTAGGATGATGGATGTATTGTGCTTATGGCTAAAAAATATTGCTGATTACAAACATGATATCAGACCATTTATTTCATCAGCAAATTTGGTCATTTGATATACGAAAGTTGAATCCTATCATTTGATAAGTTGTCTGATCTTCATGTAACTATTTGAGTGATGTGATTTTTGAAAGTTCGGCAGTGGGTGACACTTGGTGATTGCTTAAATTTTTATTATCTTTAGTTACAGGGAAAATTGGACATAGCTCTCAGGAATTAGTTTATCATAAATAATAGTTACTGGTAAGTTGTAATAGTAATAATTATGTAGTTTGTAGATTGATATCTATCATAAATTTGTTTGAATATCATCATTGTCAAGCAATAACAACTTCTTAAAGGGTGTCAGCTCAATGGTAGAGCGCCTGCCTAATTATAGGAGGGAGGTTGGTGGTTCAATTCCTTCGTGCCCTATCATAAATTCGTGACTACAAAAATGACTAAATTTACAAATATACCACTATTAGTAGATAATTTCTCGTATCTTAGTCGTATTTAGCTTAGTCATTAATATGTTAACATTTAGTAGTTTATTTAGTTGTATATTTGGTCATTAATGGTTGTAATTAGTGACTAAATCAGTGATTAAATCAATGACTAACTCAATCACTAAATCAATGACTAAATCCTTGACTAAATCAATGACTAAATCATTAACTATCAATGACTAAATCATTGACTATCGATGACTACAGCATTGTGTATCAATGACTAAATCATTTTCTATCAATGATTAAATCAATGACTACTAAGTCAAGCTATTAATGACCACTGAAATATGACTAGCTATAAGATAGTGGAAATTTGCTACTATTATTCATCGACTCAAAAATAGTCGTTTATAGCGTGATTTTAGTCATTAATTTCTCATTTTCTAGTAGTGGAGGTTTGGTAGTATTGGACTAACATTAAAAGGATTAGGTGTTAATTTCTAAGGAGTGCACATGTAAGTGCATTTGTGTTGATTGCAATGAGGGCTAATATCTAAAAGCCTAAGTCCTATCGGAAGCCATATAGCTTTGGCTAAGCGCTAAAGCAATAGAGAGCTAATGATTTTGGGGAAGGGAATGGAACATGCTACATACATGGAGGATGATTTAAACTAGTCAAGGTTCACTAGTTTAATTCTACCTAATTATTTAATTCTATTTTGCATATGAAAAGAGTAGGCCCGAGAGGTAGATTTTAATGATTTTGCATGAATTTGAGAGATGCTTTGTTAAGAGATGGTATATTTCCTGTATATGGTGGGTATAGATCCTCCAATGAAATCCTTAGAAGAAGATACGCTATCAGATAGCTGTTTTCTTTTGTTGTTGGGAGAAATCGTTGTGGATGCATTGATTTCCTAGAGACTTATGGATATTTGGAGCCCTAGTGAAGCTACTAATTTGACTATGTAGCTGTGTGAAGAATTAGCAGAAGGATCCCTAAGGAGGGAACCACTGTGGAGCTATCTTACACACTGTTGAGAGTTGGCTATGTAAGAAAAGAAGGGATTGCCTAGAAATTTGTAGCAGTTGAATCGTTGTTCCTATGTGCAAGGACCTGACAGTGGGGTTAACTAGCTATAGATTGAGGCAGATCACATCCTGGAAGAGGGACGTCATTTGCTGCAATTCTAGAAAGAACCCACTTTGTGGATATGATTTTCGGATAAGAAAGAGCCCACAAATTGAGCCGGCGTGTGAAGGATATTGTCTCCTGAGGTTGGGATGAGATTCGTTTCCAAGGAAAATTTTGTGTATGGATTGTGTGAATCGTTGAAAACGAATTAATATCCTTGAGCAATCAAAGCCGACTGTGTCATCTCGTCAAAGAATATAGAATTTAATCTCCCAACCGCTCCAACGGCATGTGTCAAGGAATAGGTTTTATTTTTCAAGCATAGAGAGGAACTGTTAGTTTGGGATTTCTCCGTATAATATCATACTCTATGGGTGAACAATAATAAAATTTGTTGAATGGATGTTATTTGGGAGGTCTATTGAAATACCATTTGTAGGTCTGAATCTCCAGTGAAGGGAACATGTTGTTTCCTGCTATCAAGAGGAGCCACCAGTTAACCAGTCTGTAAGATCATCCAACTAACATGAGCAATATATTCATGTGAAGAAGACGAAGTCTCCATTGTGGAGATCATCGCTTGGAGGATTTGCTTTGTTAAAATTTGTGTGGTCAAACAACCTGCTGCATAGTGGAAGCGTGTGGATTCCAAAGTTGTTTAAAGTTTTTTTTTTAATTGATTTGTGTGGTTGTTATTTGAAGCCAAAAACTGAGAATCGTGTGGAGAAACTTTACCAAGGTGAATCGGATGGTTTGAGTTGGATCTATTATATCATTTTATCGCTGAATGGTGCAAAAGGAAAACATATCCTTTCCCAGCTGCCTATGTGAAGAGAAGAGAGCAGAATGGTGTGGCTACTGGCTTGCCTAGCTGCCTGCATGAAGAGGAGAGAGTCGATCGTGTCGAGGATTCCCATGAAGGAGAAACAGAACACACAGAAGAAGAGTTCTCTTAGACATGCATGGAATACTGTCACCATTCATCTACAAATCTTGCTGAAGGAGATTGCTGGAGAACACTACCAATTGTGCTGAAGGTAATTCTCTTCTTTCAAATATGGAAAACTTGATGAATATTGTTGGTGAGCCTTGCTATGATGCAGAAATTTTAACTGAGTTTGAATGTAGTGCAATCAAGAATGAAATGAAATTGATTCTTATAATGATGAATGATGAAGAAGGTTCATTATCTGCAAAAATTAATGGTGATGCCAATGCTATAAATATTGTTGAAACAATGAACTTTAGGATTGCAACTATAAGTATCCATGATGATGCTGAAAAAGAAGAGTTTTATGAATTTTATGAAGAATTGGGAGCAATATTGAATGCTGCGGAAGAAGCTAAAGAGATTGAAATTGATATGTTAGTTAAAGTTGACAGCCTAACCCATGCTAATGTTGTAAGTCACATCAACATTGATATTTCCATGAGAAATATCAATGTTGAATTTTATCTACAAGGTATGAGAAGCTATGAGCAAATGTTGCAACATTCCACTAAACTAGGCATAGCTGAAGGAAAATACAGAACAGTAGTACAAGAACAGAGCTCCATAAGGCGTGAAGAATTCAAGATATGGAGAAGCAAACGAAAGAAGACAAATAAGTACTATCTGACAACAACAAAAGTCAAGATGAAGGGGATAGGAGGATTGAGGAGTACTAGGCTTCGAGCTTTAAAATGTTAAAATATTTTGCTAATATGTAAGCCTCGTTGAGACTGAGACCAGCAGGCATGTTATGTCTTGTCATTATGGAAAATCTATTTCTCCATTAAAAAATGATGTTGAAATAATGTAGAAATAGGTTTTTATATATTGTCAATCTTTTAGATTAGATGAGTTGTTTAAAATCCAAGTTTATAAGATCTAGATCTAAGTTTGTTTTAGATAGCTTAAACTATTTGATGTAATCATTTTTCTTAATTAATTGAATTGGTTTTACACCATTCCTATGTTTATGTGTGCAACCCTTTGTACTCTCCACTTCCTCTCCTCTCCCATTTTTCTAATAATATGAAAATTTAATTAATTTCACATGGTATTCCTACAAATCCTATATCATTCTACTCCAACGAAATTCAAATTACGTCAGTGACTATGAATCTATGCATGCATGAGAATTTACATATTATATATATTAGTAATTGTTTGAATCAATGTGTTGATTTTATTTTTGTAAGTGCAAAGTCATATTTTGATGAATTTGAAAATATATATCATTCTACTCCAATGAAATTCAAATTACGTTAGTGATTATGAATGTATGCATGCATGAGATTTTACATATTATATAGATTAGTAATTGGTTGAATCAATGTGTTGATTTTATTTTTATAACTGCAAAGTCATCTTTTGATGAATTTGAATATATATATAACTCAAGCCTAATCCTAGTCTCTTTACCTATGAACGAAACAGAAAGATATGGGTTGTAAGACAAAATGGTGTTTTCACTTTATACGTATGGAAAGCTTAGCTAATCTCTAATTTTCACAATCAACTTGCCTCTGCACAATGCAAAGAGCTAAGAGTGCGTACACTCAGCTCCTCCCAACAACTCCATATATACATAGATGGTTGGGTGTCAAATTCTGAACAGTTTAAAAATTAGATCTAAAAACCTCATATATTTAATTAATGGATTGAGAGGAAATCTACGTACATGGTACTAATTTAAGCTTTCAAATTATTATTAAACTGGCTCGGTATGTTTTATTTGAAGTCAATGGAGCTCTCTATCACGCAATTAAATAGAGCTTCCCTTGACCTTCCAATAATTTTTAAATATTCCTGCCCTCCTCGCAATTAAATAGAGCTTCCCTGGACCTTCCAATAATTTTTAAATATTCCTGCCCTCCTCTTACTGTCAAAATAATGACGGTTATATTGAAAAAAAAACAATTTTACATGCAGCTTTCCATGCAATGTTACGTATGCATAGAGAAGAATTGTAAATAAATGCATTTTAATACTGGTGATTGATTCGCATATTACCATGAAACTCACTACAATGCGTGAGAACCAAAGCTCTCCATCGCTACGTTAACATAAGCTCTCCATCGCTACGTAGCTCTTTCGATTTAAGAGATAGATTGACGAGCTAAAGTGGGCGTCGTGATAGACATTGGTGTGCTGTGCCATTTCTTTATTGTGCAAATCACTATAAAATCAGATAAGATCCGAAATATAAGAAGTCTGTAATTGCACTTAAAAACAAAGCAAATCAAACAAAACCCATATCATAAAACTAGGGCATTCATTTATTTTGGTGGGTGGATGAAGAGGGCCTAAGTTAAGTGTCATGATTTCTTTTATATGTTTAATTATAATTACTAATTGTTAATGTTTGATTGATTAGCTAAGTGTTGGTTTTTAAGTGTTTATTTTTTATATATTAGTACATAAATATAGTTTGTGGTTGGATGAAGTGGATAGAGATTAGATGGTTGAGAAATAGCTATAGAATGGAAAATGGTTTGGAATTTCTTTTTATTTTTCATATTCTTTTAGTTTTAGTTAAAGTGGTTCAACTCCTAGCTATCTATGTTTAGCTACATGTTATTAAGTTTTGTTATGCATTAGCCATTCATCAGCTATGAGTTATCCATGTATTGTTACAGGTTATCCATTCATCATCTACCAATTATTTTTTATATTTTTTTATAATTGTTTATTTTGAATTTTGAAATAATGTCATATAATCAATCTTGATAGTACATTTGTTTCATCATAGTCCATAGATTAAAAAAACATAAAACTTAGTCCACCTGAAATCTCAAATAAAAAATCCTTTCTAAGTAATTAACTAATAAGCATTAACCCATCCTGTCTAGGTAATTAACTAATAAACATTAACACATACAAGAAAACATGTCAGTACACCGCAAACATGTCACTCACTACCAGGAAACCGCAAGCTGAGCACAACTAATTGTTAGTCTTAAATGAAAAGTGCCACTATTTTAACATTTATCCTAAACATATAAATGCAATAATCTCATTCTAGCGAATAATACCAAGGTGGACAGATTATATTTATTGATTCAAAGCATATGATAAAAAGGTGCACAAATAGTGATAAAAAAGTGCACAAAAAGTGATCAAAGCATTAGTGCAAAATTTAGAATTTAGCATAAACTCAAAGGTATCTTTCTTAAAGACTCAATAGGATCATCAAGTTCTTGGCAAAAGAATAGACGCAACCTAATAATATAAACAGGTTGGCTTTTGTCAAGTTTGCAAAACAGGAAAAATAATGGGTTCCTTTACTGTTTATTGAAATTTGGGTAAGTTGGATACGAGATCATAAAGTAAGGGAAGGCTGTACACAAATATAAATTTTTTTTTTATAAATAACTGAGATCTCATTAGTAGTCACACAAAGTTTAGTGGAAAACCCTTGTGGTTGTTGTAGTCATACAAAGTTTTGGAAAACCCTTGTGGTTGTTGTAGTGAAAAACAAAGTTTTTTTTTAAAATAAAGGAGATTTTATTAGTAGTCATACAAAGTTTAGCAGTCTAAGAAGACCATATTAGTGTCTCAAAGCTCACCGAGAGAATGTCGCAGACGTTGCTAGAAGTGGTTAAACATGTCGTGTTAAACCTAAATACATAAGTGGTTAAACATGTCGTGTTAAACCTAAATACAACAGGAACATTTGTCAAATCAAGTATGACAACATAAAAACCGAAGATTATACCTGAAACCTTTAACAGCTTTGAAGATATCCAAACATGAAGTTCAATTCTAGTTGCTTCAAGAACAGGATGAATATTCCTAAGGACCTCCCTCTAAACATTTACACTTTGAAAAGAACCAGATATGAGAACAAGTTTGAATACTTAAGGTTTGATGGAGCCTCCAACAAGAACCAACGAGAGTCGGAGCAAGAAGCATCCCTAATAACCAAGAATATAAGATCATTTGTGCTTTTTGCTGAGTTATGGAAGAATCCTTTAACAATGAAGCAAAGCTACCCAATCTAATACAATGAGCTTAAAATGAAAAGAATTAGAGATATAATCATTGGGAGAGACTTGACGATGACCATTAAATTTGTTAAGGTTTGTTAAAGGAAGCAAGAAACTTGATAATACTCCATGCAAACCATGTTGTTAATGTAACGGTAAAAATCTATTTACTTCAACCTCTCAAACATCCACTATCAAAAATACAAATAATCCATGAATATATATAAAAGTTGATAAAATAAGATATGATATTTTACAAGATAGACATGTGTTTACATATATTTATTTAAAGGGTGTTTAATGCAACTCTTCATAAATAGTTACACATTTTCACTAATTAATATTATATTATTATATTACTATTATTTGGTATTATTATTATTATGATTTCTCTCTCTCTATATATATTGTATTATGTTATATTCTTTATATAACATTGTCTTCCCCTTAAGGGAAGCTTTGTCTTCAAAGCTTATATTGAAGACAAGGCTTACGTCTAATTTCTTTCTTGTAATGTCATCTCTTTATCTTTTGTCTTTGTAATTGCAACACTTGATGAAATGAAATGAAACGAGTTACGAATTCCCAAGAAAAAATGTCTCATCGTTTGTGAAGTGGTCCATCTGGGATATTTCTTCACTGGAGTTGTTTGTTGATGGTTTTGTTGGAAGGAGCTTCTTGTTTTCTGCTTAGTTTGCTGATTGTGTGTTGTTTTTGTTTTGAAATCATAATTCATCTGTTTACGTTTATTTTGACCCTCTTGTTGGTCAAAATCAGTCTTATAATTTGGGTGTCAATAATTTTTTCTTGTTGTTTGTTTTTTTACTAGATTGGCTTCTTTTTTATGGGTGAAAAGGACTAGATTTGTATTTGCTTCTTTTTCTAACGAATACATATCATTCTTAAGGTTCCTTATCATTTTTTCTTGCACTTCATCAGCATATTTAAGCTTTGAAATATGATCTATTAGACTCTGTTTACTCTTCTTAGGTGATTATCTCTTCAATATTTTATAATAGTTTCTTCTGAAGATCTTGATTCTCCTCTTCTAGATTTTGATTGTATTGTGTCTTATCCTTCGCCTTCTTGATTTGAAGAAGCAAATTCTAATTATATGATCTCTTAGATGAGATATCTCTTCTTATTTGTCCATGATGACTTTATCAAATTTATTATGCATCTTCTTTATCAATTTCTGATCTTTTTGTAAAAGCACCTTTCAGATGTCTTTAAAGTCTTTAGGTGACACAACTCCTGATAGTGACTTCATTGTAACATCCTAGAATGTGACTTTATTATTTTTGTAAGGAAATGTGAAGAACTTTTTCCTTTTGTTGAACATGAAGGTACTCAATGTATTTAACCAAGCTGACGCTAGAAATATATCAACCTTGTCTTGCTCCAATGATACCACTGAAGCAATGCTAAATTGAGTTAGTACCTTGTAATCATCAACAGATAGTTGTAGGTTCTTAAGCTCATATTTCTCATCAGAAAGAATCATGTTATTGTCATTTATAATTGATTCTGAAAGCATTAATTGGTTTTCTGGGTCAACATTTATACAATTCTTTATGGTTGTTGGGAAAATAGCGATCCACACAGACTTCTCTTGAATAATTCCATAAGTTTTTAATATGGGGTGTGCATGATTTTTAAAAGTTTGCGGGAATATTCCTTGTTTTTTTTCATGAGAGTCCATTTTATTATGCTTCTTATCCTAATATATATCAAACAAAGACGTCTTTTATCTTGTATAGTATACTATACTTTTTAATAATTACTTTTTCCCCTAAATACTTCTTGTAGATTTGGTGGTTGGGACAAATGATTGTTACCTTACCCACCCAAGTTTAGATCTCACTTGCTCCTTAGTAGCTTTAAAAATTATTATGCACTTTTAGATTTTTTTCCCCCTTACGGATAATGCATCAAATAAACCACTTGTTGGAAAAGAAACCATGTGTTGTTTTTAAGTGTGGTTTCTATTTTTTTTACTTTTCCATTTATTTTTTTATCTACTTTTTTTTAGGTTTAGTAAGGTCAAAGACCTATTATCTCAAAGCCCAAGAAGGGGCTTTGATACCATTGTAATGGTAAAAAGCCACTTATTGCAACTTCTTGAACTTCCACTTTCGAAAATACAAATAATCCATGAATATATATAAACGCTGATAAAATAAGATATGATATTTTACAAGATAGACTTGCGTGTATATATAATTATTTAAAGGGTGTCTAATGCAACTCTTCATAAAGAGTTACACATTTTCATTAATTAATATTATATCATTATCTTATTATTGTTTGTTATTATTATTATTATGTGTCTATTTCTATATATATTTATATATAGAAATATATTGTATTATGTTATATTTTTTATATAGCTGGCCGGTGGCATGCTAGTTAGCCCTACCACCTATTGTTAAAGTACATATGATTTTTCACGTTTACATTTTGAAGAAATATATTCATGACACTACTCATTTGATCGATTGGAATGTTATACAGATGGAACCCAAACAAAAGTTGCAGGTGTGACCAAGGCGTATTATCGACATGAGATAACTTTTACTCCCGAACTGTACCATCAGACAAGTCATGTTGCAATGGAAGAACCTTAGTTCAGAAGAATCTACTAGGGAATTGGAAAGTGTTATGCGGAAGGCATATCCAATCGTATTCCAAGATGAAGATATTGAATAATAAATAAAAAAGTTAATAACACCGAGGAAGGTGTTATCCTCTAAGAGGAAGTGTACGTAATACACCAAGATGTAATAATTCATTATTAATTGATGCAAAAATAGTGTATTTTATTATTTTGAATATTTCTTACATAAAGTATAAAATAAAATAAATGTAATGAATTATTCTTTTATTAATAAAAGATACTAAAGGGGACATAAATGAAATAATTGTTGAAGAGTTTTTTCTGACCCACAAGAGGAAAAGACAAGTGGTTGTAGCTGCTCGGTGAGAACTGAAGGTGAACAAGGCATCTTCCCCAAATCAGGTCACAACTATTTGTTGAGTGCTAAAGAGAAGGAGGCTCATAAATGACCAAGTCTTATGAAAAATACTATATAATAGTATGTTCATTAGCAAGCAGGAGGATAGCATTGGACAGGGATTGAATCTAAGAATGAAAGAGATTGCGCCTTAAGTGTATTTTTCTCTTGTGGTTCAGCGAACAAGCTCAGGGGTTCTCGAGCAATTAATTTGGCTTCATTAGGAGTTGGTTTGCAGGAACGACTATTCCATTTTTGTTTTCCTAGCACTGGTGCCTCGTTCTTTTTCTTTTGCTTATTATTAAATCTAGTTGTAGTAGGATGTGTATCTTAACTTGAAGTGTGGGTACATTTTTTAGGCAGAAACGTTAATGCATCTGTATAGGACAAATATCTATGTTTCTATATTTTAATCATGTTTGTACAATGTTAGATTAATTATTTATGCATCTCATATTGGGCATCCATACCTGAATTAATGATTGCTAGTAATGGGTACTTTTATAATAATTAGTAAATTTTGAGCGTCATTGTTTTTTATTCTTGTTCTAGTTTCGAATCTATACACTAGCTTCATTTAATTTATTTAATGTCTCTAAATTATTCCTGCCAAATCTATTCTCACAAGGTTAATCCAAGGGATAAAACTACTATTTTAAACAAATCAACTTTTATTATAGAATTTGGTCGAGAGACGAAAGACCTTAGAAATTTTAATATATATATTAAATACATCCTATTAAAAGAACCCTATTGTAAATATAAATTTTATAGATCTAGAATGATGAATCGAGATCATTTGGATCTGATTAAAATATCTAAGAATAATCTACTTATGAAAATTATAAACCTAGATATGAAAATAATCCATGATTTTTTAATATAACTAACTATCAAACAAATAATTGTAAAATATCATATATATATTATACGATATCATCAACTACCTACATATGCAATACAACCAGTTATGAAATCCATAACGTATTCAGCAAATCAATCAAGGATCCGTGAATATCCTATCAAATATTACACTATCAGTCAACATTTAAAATCAAGGCAATCACCTTAATAGTTGTTACAACTTTGAAATCAAAATGCCTACCTAATCACAACAATATTCCCATTATCTAATTATGGCCGTAATTCAATTGAAGGATGGAAATCATTACTCTATGCAGAGGATAATTACAAACAAAGTTACTATATTAAAAAACAAACTACAACACTTGTAAACAACAAAAAAAACAAATGCAAGAATGAAGTGTTCGTAAGCCTATGTCAAGAAGAGCTTAAAACCTAAGGGTTTAAAACAAAACCATTAAAACTTATCTGGCACAAATCTAGAGTTAGTTTCCCTCTCGACCGATTTCCTATTCCAATATCTGCCTGTATTAAACCACAATTGTAGTTAGTAAATGTGGAAATAATCCTTTTTAAATAAAAAAAAAGGAACAGAGAAAGGGTTTTTACCTGCGCATTCTATGATGTAGGCCTGGGAGGAGGTTACCATGTCTCCTTCCTTGCAAGTGATCTTAAACCTGTCAAACAAATAGCTTCAATTATAATGAATCTGAAATTGAAATACTCTAAGCAAGTTAAATTTTCAAATTTCTTACCTTTGATGAGTTGCGGAGAGGGTCAAGGGTCAGCTCCTCTAGGGTTATCCTTATCCCTCCCTTGTCTAAATCCAAAAACAATCCGAAAATACCTCATCAAATTGCAAAGTTGAATTTATAATCTCTAACTTATTAAAAGGGCATTGTTCATCACTAGAAATGGTGGTGAGGTTGGTTGGAGGTGTAAGTAGCATGCTACAGGAGGCCATTCGAGTCGTGAAAACAAATGGTTCACCTTGGAAAGCATCAAGGAAAAATGCCATTAAAAACACATACAAGTTTCACACCCAAACCCCATCCCAAATTCCATTAACAGAGCAGAGCTCAGCTCTATTCTTCCACATAGCAAAAAAACAAACAATGAAGGGTTGAGACCAAACAAAAGACACATTAACCCTTTTCATAACCCTAGAAATCCTTGTTGCATTGTCAACTCGTAGCTAGGTAGCTCATTAAAACCCTTAAGTCAACCAAGTACCAGATTTTATCACCACTTTACCTCACGATCGATTGTAATCATGGCCTCCAATCATTGTTTTTCAGGCCAAGGTTAATTTATGGCTAATACCCATAAATATTAAACGTTTAAAATTAAAAAAAAAAACACAAGCTCTTAACCAGCAAACATCTAAGTGCGAAAAGAGGGTTTGCGGTAACTTGGTTTGAAAGGGTGATTGTGGGAAGATCGTTGTGGAAAAAGTATATGCATAAGCCTTGTTTGAAAAAATTGAAAGTAAAACTGCAACCAACAACCCACAATTGAGAAAGGAAGGAGTTCCCACATATTATGGAAAGGGTGATTATGGAAATATCATTTCAAAAAGGGTAAGTACGAAACCCTTGTTTGAAAAAGTTGTAAGACAACCCCACAATACGCAACCTGCAATTGTGGAAGGAAGGAGTTCCTACAGATTGTTGAATGGGCGATTGCGAAAGGAGCTTGCGGAAAGAATGCATGCCTACAAATTGCAGAAAAACTATTAAACTTAGAAGTTCATGGTTAAACAAATAAATGAATGAGAGCCTAATTTTCAAATCCGAGTTCAACGATTGAGGAAAAGTTGAAAGAACAAAGTAAAGTTAAAAACGAGCAATCAACCTTCAAATTTAATAATGCCATGTTACACTTATTGAAGAACAAGATAATTTAATACAAAAAATCACCTGTATGTTGAATAAAATATGATGATATTGTTCCCTTAGCAAACATCTACATTGCATAATTTGCCACGTAGCAGTAAAGTATGTTTTAGTAACATAACAAAAACTATGATAGATGTATTTAGTATCATGTAGGAACTTTAATGATGTGTGTGTGTGTGTGTGTATATCAAAAATATTTTTTATCGATTTTTAAGGTGTGTGACACCTAAGCCCCTACCCCTCTGCCTACCCCCACATGCTCTCCCCTGCCCTTCGCTTCCCGCTTGGCTATACCACTGCCCCTCGCATGCTAAAATCGCAACCGAGGGGTTGCAGCTTGATTCATAGAATCAGAATGCAGCCCTCAGGTGGCCCTTTGGGCAGACGAGAGAGCAATGCACACCCCTCGTGGGCCAAAAGGTTTGCTTCAGGGATGCACCTTGGTTTTTAGAATTAAGCTACAACCCTCGGTGGCGACTTAGGTGCACGAGGGGCGGGTTTCGTTCCCTTATGCACCAAAATGGTCGCCCAATGGTCGCTTTCCCGTGAGCGATCCTTGAGCGGCCTTTTAGATGTACGAGGGGCAGAGAGATGGCCAAGTGGGACAAGTAAGGGAGAATGTGGAAGGGAGGTAGAGGGGCGAGGTGGAAGGGAGAGGGGGGAGGGGGTAGAGAGGAACTGGAAGGAGGGCAGGGTAGTGGGGAGAGGTGGTCGATGGCGAGGGGTTCCTTGTTTTATATATTTATATTTTCTTTTAATAAAATTTTAAATTTTTAAAAAAATTGGTCTCCTTCTCCATTTTAAAAAATGTTTTTTTTGTTAATTTTTAAAATATCTTTTAAAATTTTTAAAAATTCTTTGGTTTTTAGAAATATTTTAAATTTGAATTTTTTTTAATATTATGTAGTGATAATAATAGATTTAATAAATACAATTTTAAATTATGATAAAATGGTAAATTATTTTAATTTTTTGAAAAAAGCTACTAGTGTTAGTACGTTCAAAGCATGATTTTAAAGTTTTTCTGTAAACACAAAAATTTGTTTTGGTAAGTGTATATATTTTTAACAAAAAAAAAAGCCCCTACCCAGAGCACCACTATTTTTTATTACACTTTGTTTTATTGGGGCGTTTTAAAAAAAAATAGTTTTAATAGTTAGAGTTATAGTTTAGATTATAGCTTAAAAAGTATCTAGATTAGTGACTTGTTCATTCGTATTAGGTATTTATCTTCTCACACAGTTGTTGTAAGACAAGTTGTGGACAAAATTTTCCAAAATTTTACAATTCTGCAAGCAAATCTGTTGGTGAACTCTGAGCTTGACTTATAGTTTTCGCAACTCCATTAACAAACTCATGTCACTAGTCAACACCACTTTTAAATTCGCAATTGATAAAATCCTACACATTACAAAAACACCTACATATTGAGCATGCAACAACATACACAAGAACCAACTAAATTCCCTCTACTTGCATGAACTCTAGTAGGTCATTCCATCTTTCAATTTTGATGGACTTAGGACTGATTCCTTCCAACTCAGTGGCATTGTCTTCCATTCTGTAAGACAGTACCCTGAGGGAGGCAACTTAGTGTTGTTGAATGCTGTAATTAACCTATGGGACTAACTAGAAAGAAAACCACTTTGATGGCAATAAGAAGTATATTGAATTTTATCTTCATGCAACTATAGTAGAAAAAAACCCGAAGGAAATATTGTGTTCCGTATAAAAGCACAAAGAAAAAGGAAGTGTAATGATCATTTTCACAATTTGTTAATCTCGTGATTCCAATGCATAACATACCAACACAAAATAGAAGAGACAACACACTCGAGGACACGGCCATCCCCAAGCAAGAGCCTAAAAATCCAACAAAGAAATATTTAGATGTTCCTTAGGAGAAAACCTCAATGTATTTCACCCTTGAAAACCTAGATGAGCTCATGATTGTAGCCATCCATGTGGATGCATTCAAGGTAACTCCTACTTCACCATGGCTTGGAGGTCTCACAAACCATGGGAAAGCACAATGTCGAAAACACTGGTCCAAAGGAATTTGTAGAATCCTTGGGCCATTATATCAATGCCCTCACTACGTATTATTAAAGGATATGAAAGGCCATCTCTATCACACCGCATGTTAAGGCTAATTACCCAACTATGTCGTTGTTGTGTAATGTTGGGAAGTTCAAAACTTGGCAACGGTCCAGTTAGATACTACAACTATAAGAAGTAAAGCTGAGGTTAGAAGTATCCCCTTCAATTATTATTTAACTCACCATTCAATAAGTTAAATAACTTGTCCTTAAACTGAGCAACCAAACATACAAGGTTGCATAACTCACCATTCAATTACAAATAATGGAAAGTGCCTCATCTTTTAACTATTAAATGAATATTCTTTAATATATATATAGTTGTTTATTTAGAATTTTGAAAACTGATCATAAAAATCAAGTTAGATAGTACACAGCTTGTTCCATCTTTTTTCAATCTAAAAAAACATAAATGGTACTACATTGTAAAATTTTTAACAATGTCTAAAGTGTCAATCAAGATGATACACTTCTCCCATCCTTCTTCAATTTAGAAAAAGCTAATCCAGTCTGAAATTCTAAGATATACTCTTTTTAACATAATAAACTAATAAAGATCTTCGAAAAACATAAATGGTAGTATACTATAAAATTTTGAAATTTCAAACAATGTCCATAAAATCAATTTAGATGACACACTTTTCCTATTCTCTTCCAATTTTGGAAAAGCTAATTGAGTCCAAATTTCTAAGATATAAACTCTTTTTAAAGCAATAAAGTAATAAATTTCTTCTTAACATAAAAAATAAAAATATTTAATTTTAAAAATTATAAAGTTAACATAAAAATTATAAATATTTTATTTTAAAAATTATAAAGTAATAAATAAAAAATAGTCCATAACGACTATTTACAAAAAGAAATCAATATCTATTTTTTACAAAACATTGGAAAAACAAGAGCCACAAGGTGGCAATGTCCCCAACATTGGTGATAGCTAGTGGTTTGCAATTTCCTATGGAAAAATTTAAAACTTGATAAAAATAGATTAAATTTTGTTATAGCTTACTTAAACTCAATAGAAATAGAATCAATGATGTTATAGCCTACTTAGGCATCCTTTTGACGATGGTAGAGATTTGAACTTAGAAGACTCTAGACTGAAGTTATATTTCAATGGATCCAAAGTGAGGATGAGCTTTACCAACTTTGTGACAATGACTACTACATCTCAAATAGGCTATGAAGCACATAAAGACAAAGCTTAAATATAGAGTGGGGATGGACCATTTTTTATTATCTAGATAAATTGTTCATGCTTGTTGGGTGGTTAAGCTAACTCCTTTAGTTTCAAAGTATCAAAGTTCGAAACCAAACTCTCCTTCTAAAATGGTACCCACCTCTCTCTTGGAGTTGCACATTTGGCTTGAAAAGTAACTTATCCTCTAAAGGAAGGGTGGAAAGGAAAAACAAAGCCAATCATAAGTTAGGGAACAACTCCATATTTGAATAATGCGAAGCCAATATAATAAAAAGAAGAAATTGAAAGAAAGCAAAACCTTTCTCATTGAAGGAAAACTCACTAGCTACCCTTCAATCAAATAGAAAAGTTTTAGTAAAGTAAGAGAACAATTTCCATTATTACATATATCATAATAACCACTTATGTAAGTATACACCCATCTTAAAAAAACCTATTAATAAAAGTTAATAACAGTTTGACTTTTTTATTATCATGAAAATAAGCTCGAGTGAATTATTTGCCCATTCTTTGAAATACTTTTTTAATATTATCAATAGTATTTTGACGGGAGGGCATATGCCCATCAAATTTCAATCCTTCCTCAATAACTTCAGTTAAAATGGAAAATTCATTACATGAAATAGACATTACATAGATTATCTTAACACACTTATTAAGTATAAAAACCATATAGACTTTATGTAACAATTTTATACATGTATATTTAAAAAAAAACACATGTATAATAAAAATATGTAAATTAAAATTAATTTTACCTCTTACTCAAATATACTATGATAAAAATATTTATATTATGAAATTTCAAAATAAAAATAAATATCGTTCTAAAATATTTACACATTGCCATCTCTATTGGCTACAAGTGGGATTTACATTCATTTTTATTTATAAACTCGGGGTTTAGGTTTAGTGCGCTACTGCATCAATCCATGGAACACTGCTTCCTTTCCTTTTCTAACGTAGAGGTATGAAAACAATAATATCCCTGAAAAACCAAAATGGATAAGGGTCTGATACAAAGGAAATTTTATGTTTGGATTCAACCTTCCACGTGTTTCAAACATTAATTTTCCTATTTCATATATGAAAAAACAAAGTTTACAGTATTCTGGGCCCAAAATAATAAGCTATATAACTTTTTCTTTATCGATCCTATCTATGTGGTCGCTTTCGTTCTTTCATGAGTATCTCAAAGGCCAGCACAAGTCAAAGATAAGTAGTGAACAACCCATAAGTAATACCAACGTTAGTGATTTCGAAGGAGGTACCATCATCTCAAAGGTTAGTCTTTTGCATGTATTCCAACTTAAAATTTTGTTAAACTTTTTTCTGCACCATTAAGTAATCAAAATTAACATAAAACTATAAATTTTCAAAAAAAGTTGGTGGTTGTTTTTGATGTGTCATTCATGACATTGGAGGGTAGATGCCACCAATCTGAGCACAAACTTGTGAAAATGAAATTGTCATTAAAGCTAGGAGAGAAGCCCTGTCGAGCCCATCTCACTTATTGGAAAAATAAATAAAAAATATAAGTGAAGGCGTTGCAAACAATGCCAGTGTCGACCCATCTCACTCAACCTAATTAGTTTGGAAAAATAAAAATAAAAAACCTAATCAATTTGGAAAAATAAAAAAATATAAGTGGAGGCGTTACAAACAATGACAATGTTACACCTGCATGAAATTAAAACAAATGGCATGACAATGCCAATGCTAGACTGGCATGACATTAAAACCAATGGCATGACATTGAAACAAATGGCATGGGGAAGAAATGCACAATAAGAAATCAATATATAGAGAGATTATGTACAAATACTCTGCTTTGTTGCTGTTACAGTTGCAATTGTTTCGATACAACACAATTGCATAAGTGCCTAATTTGGAATTTGTGAGTTTTAGTCTACAAAACTATATCAAATGGAAAACTCAACCATGGTTCAAGGGTTTGCAGAGCTTATAGGCCTAAGTCCTTATGCTTCTTCTTCCAACAATTTACAGCTGGAACCACTTATACTATGAAACAAAAACTCAACACAGTTCTCGTTTTTCTCTCTCCTAATTTTAGTAGCTAATTTTACCTCCATTTAAAAAAGGGTTCATACCAGTATCACACATTTTCATTTTAAGGCATTTTTTTGGGCCTTTGAATCATCTTTGTCGTAAAATATTATTACTTTCTAATTTCAAGTGTGTTTTTTAGACATTTAACAAAATAACATACATCTAGAAGCAATTTATATTGAAAATCATATACATTTTGCAATTTTTCCTTTAAAATAAGACTTTTTTATAGGCAAAATAAGACTTTTTTATTGATAAAATTCTAAGAAATTCTAGAAAAAAAAAACATTTACAACCATTTTCAATAGATTTTCATAGAATTTTTGTATAAAAATGATACTATTTCATACTATATTCCAAAATGTTATGATTCACATAAATTCACAAAAAACTATACCATATATTTGCAAATAACATATTAAAAACAATATAATAGAGATTTTATTTCTAAAATAAAGTCTGAAAGTCAAAACAGTACTAATATATCTTATGAAAAAGTTGTCAAATTAAACATTTTCTTCAAGACACTCAACTAATCAACAGTATCATGCGGGCCAAATTCTTCATCGAAATTGGAATTTTCTAGAGCTTGGCTTTCCTCGGGGACATCAATGTCCTCTTCCATTGGGTCTTCTATGTCTGCAAGATGCCCAAAGTGCTCCTTTCCAAACATCCCTCCTAATGGGGATTGAGGCTCTTTCGACATCTTCACCACAAGTGTTTCACTAAACTCCCCTTTCTTCAAACCAACTTCTTGTAATTCATCTGGAAGAACTTGAATAACATTAATTCTTTGCTTGGTGTAATTGCATTGTAGTGGATCATTATCAATGGATACGCAATTTCTTCCTTTTTGTAAGGAGCATGCTATTGTTGTACCTAATCACCAAAAACAAAAACAAAATAGTTAAGACAAATAACATAAAGAAGCATACTTTGAAAAAATAAATGAATAATAAAAAAATAAAAAAATTGAAATATGTTTCCATATGTAATATCTAAAATTTGACCTGAACCCAAGAACAAATCTAAGACCCAATCTCCTTCACTTGAAAATGTATCTATGAGATAATTAATCAAAGCTTGTGGCTTTTGATAGATGTTTACAGCCACTCCTTTCAAATCCCTTTCTTCATATATCAGTTTTTTAACCACGGCATTATAAGTTAACATTTGACTATATTTTCCTTCACTCTTTTTATTGATTAAAACAGATTCATAAGTCTCATCTTTTGTCCAAGTTGCAAGATGCATGTTTTCAATATCATTCAGAAATGGATCACTGCTGGAGCTATGAATATTAGGCTTTTTCCTACAGTCAAAATAAAAAAAAGAATTGAATTAACTTATCAATAAATACAATTTATTTATAAATTCAATAACTTGATAATAATAGTGGAAATATATTACCAATAAAGTTGTTTCCTTGTTTTTGCTTTACCCTTGAAGGATGTCAACAACCCCCCTAATTGTGTGTCAGAATGGAAAACAATGAATCCCCATAGTGGTGATGTTGTGACATCTACAAATCCTGAAACCACTTTATTGAATGATTGGTAAGTATAATGCTCACAATCATAAGTAGTGTTTCGTATATTGAATCCATGAGGGATATCTACAATAACTAGGCTGTACTCCTTTTTAGGAACAATTTTTGCAATGTCCGTACAGTCACCTAAAATGACTTTATATTGCACAGTGTCAAGCCCATTCCAAATATAATGATCAAGTGTATCATCAAGTTCAACATTTTCAAGACATTGTCTCCTTTGTCGTTCTATTTTGGCTCTCTGGATATTAATTTTGAAGGACTCTGGTACTCCATCTGTACCCCTCTTTGGCATCTTCAAATGAAATTTTTTTCTATAAGTAATAAAAAAGACATTAAATGATTTACGAAATAAATAATTCAGGATGTATCATAGATCAACATACCTTCTTGAATGCAGCAAAAAAATGTTTTAAGGTTTCTATTGAGCTTGATTCTGGATAGTTGCATTTGACATCAACCCAACTATTCTTATTCAACATTATAACCATCTCCTCTTGTATTTTCATGTAAATCTTGTGACTAGATGATGAAACAATAAATAATGTTTACAATCATATATAATAATACAACATAATACTTAGAACATAACAAAAATGTTAAGCTCAATAAACATACTTTGTACCATAAAAAAACATCAACTTACTTACCAAATTCACTGCACATTTCCTCCATTTATAAATCACCTGACTTTACCCGTGACAATATTGTAGCTGTTAGTGTTTCATCCTTCACACCTTGCATTGTTCTCGAGGGTGTAATAGTCATGTCTTCTGGCAAGTTCTTGATGTCAGGACCTGACTTACCACTGGTCCATGGAACAACTTTACTTTTTTTCACTTTTTGATTTCTTATGCTAATATTCTCCCACATGCTAAATATGTCCTCAACCAAATACCATGTTTTCCCTACTCTGAATTCCAATTGGAAATATCCATCTACAGCTCTGAATGCATCACTACCTTTGGCATTTTTCTGTTTCACAATATCCTCTTTAATAGGGATACCTATTTCCAGACAACATTGTTTCTGAAAAATTGCATCAACCTTAAATTTATCTCCACCACATATTTGCAAAAATTCATTGTGGATGAATCTCACCCTTTGAATAAATTTCAAAGTCATCCTATATTCGCTATCTATGTTATGATCCCATGCTAACAACTTTGCTTCTACATCTGTTAAACCAGCATAAACAATGCATTTCACTGTTTCAAAAATAGGGTTATTGGGATATTCTTGCATCAAATCTTGTCTTGCCTTTGCAGAATGATTCCCTCCAAGAACATAATATTTGTAATGAAAACTTCTTGTTTGATCAAGTTCATCTCTAGTAGGAACATCTTTCGGGTCAACAAGCACTAGGTAGTCAACCACATGTGCATAGGGATTATGCCTCATTAATGCTTTCAAGTTGTGAATATGCAAATGATGTGGTTTTCTAATTCTAAATTGATCTTGCCCTTCTGTGGGTCTAAAAAGTTGATTCACATTCAACTCAAATGTATGCCCATTGTTAACCAATTTATCCCTCTGCAATCGATCTCGAATGGCATTTTGTGTTGACTTGACAATTCCATCCTTTAGATCAGCACCTGGAGTAATGATTTCCCTATTACCCCCAGAATCTTCACTCTCATATTCATGGATAACATTGTAATTAGAAGCAAAATATCTCCTCCTTTTCTGTCTTGAAGGGATTCCATCTAAATCAACAATGCCTTCATAAGGAATTGAAGCACCCTCAACCATATTTCTTATATGAGATTGATTCTTACTCTTACAAACGTAGTAGCCAGCTCATTGGCAACAATTTCAACGTGTTCACTTGGGTGAGATAAAGATTTAAATGTAACATTTCTAGCTACCTGATTTGATTGTCGGATGCTCTTTCCTCTTTGTTCTTGTACTTCTTCAGTTCGAACATTTGAAACTTTTTTATTCTTCCTTGGTTCTTTTCCTTTTTGAAGTGCAGCATGAACAACATCCATAGGATTTTCCTCTGTATAATAAATTCCGTTCAACATGTTTGAAATCGACCTAGCAAAATCTTGCAAAAAAAAAAATGGTATTAAATCTATTACATTGTGATATCCAAGTTATAAGAAAAACAATTTAAAAATAATCTCAATATTGAAACTTACACTCCCGCTTTCAATATCATGTACAACCCCTTCACAGAAGGGTGTGAAAGTTTCCTGAACATTATATTTTGAAACCTTCAAACAATATCGAATTTTGGCAAAGGTCTTCGCTTGTTTCACTTGTGCATAGACAATTTCTGTACTCGGCATCACACATATATCTCTCAACAATCCCAGTGATTGGTAATCTGATTGAAGAAATTGAAATGCAGCACAATATAAGTGAATACTATCCGCTTTTCCTTGATATTTTTCCTTGAAATGCCAAAAATAATTTGTCCTGTCTTCTTTGGCCGCATATTTCCATTCTCTAGCATTCTTGATTTTTGATTCCTCAAAGGTCAAAACTATATCTTGAGGCTCAACATTCTCAGATACCTCAACAGTTCTTTTCGACGCAATCATTGCTGCTCTTGATCCAGAAACGTTCACAGATATCTTCCATGATGCCATTGTCTGTATATCCAAAATGTACAAATTTAAAATACAATCAACAAACATTCATAAACAAAAAAAATCAACATCAATAGTTATTATAAACTATATTGGAAATTTGTTGAAAAACATTAACCCCCCCTCCCCCCAACTTAACCCCCTTACACTAACATTTCATTAAAATAAAAAAAATAAAACCGTCTTAAGCCCCCACAAACATTGCATTTAAATAACAATGAGTGCAGTGAAGTGAAAGTGAATGAGTGCAGTGAAGTGAAAATCCTCAAACACCCACACTCTAGAAGATCTAACAATATTCTTACAAGTTTTGAAAATGTAGTGAAGATTCATGGACAAAAACAAGTAAAAACCAGCCGAAAATAAGGAGAAAATAGTCCCCTAGTTACACAACTCGCTTTAAAAGTGTGTTCCTAAGTGCACAAAAAATCAAAGTGGTTGTTAAATGACAATTTATTATTCATCGAGTTCAAACTCGCTTTAAAAGTGTGTTCCTAAGTGCACAAAAAATCAAAGTGGTTGTTAAATGTTAATTTATTATTCATCGGGTTAAGTGCACAGAAGTCAAAGTTGTTGTTAAATGACAAATTATTATTCCTTGCTATTTGATTCGATTGGATATTTCGAATCACGCGGAGTTACTAGACTTAAATGTGTGGGGCCTACTTTTGGAAAAGTCAAAAAAACTATTATATGACATTGAATTATTATATGGTTTGCATTCACTCTTAGTCGTTGGAGCTTTCTAGTCACGATCCATTATCTTGCGTAAAGACGAAATTAATGACTCGTAGTTCATCAGGATATTTCCACCAATCACATTGGTGCATTTTAAAAGTCGGTGGGTACATTCTTTTGGGATGTTGTTGTTAAATTGGTTGGGAATTATTCCAATTATGACAATAGAGAAGGATCCTACTTGTCTAATTGGTTGTTGGAATAAGGAAATTAACCAGTCTCTGAAGATGTTAAATGGTACAGTTATACACATCTGCAAAATGCATATTGCATAAGAGTTCAGCACCTTTTACACACTTTCTGAAAATGACCTTAGTGTTTGATGGGGCATATTTTATATTTCATAGGAGTAGGTGTTGTTTTAAACAGCAAATGCATTTTGCACTGTTTCGTAGTGTGAAACTTTAGCATTTCATGAAGCATGTTAAACTAAGCTTATACATATGATATTCATATGGAATCTCCTTCCCATAGGGAAGCTATGGGAAGGATTCCTTTATACCAAATAATTGTCAAGGGTGCATCGTTATGTGTTGCTTTTTCTTGGAAACAAAGGAGTGGACAGATAACTAATCTGACTTGTAATTCATGTTTTTTAACAAATAGCGGCTAGAGTCTACTTGTAGTTTTCAGTTATTCTATGTTGCTAACACTTCAAAGAAACTTATTCAGTCAATTTAATTGTGGATCAACCAAATATTATTGGTCAGAGAAGGGGTAAAAATGTCATCAAAGTTTTTCCTAAAGTACTTGTACAATTGACAAAAGCTTCATGGAATTGCTCTATTTGTAAAAGCTTTTCCTTGATCTCTGCTTTCTCAAATAGAAACTGCAATTTAGTACTGGCGATCTTAAACACCCAGTTTTTTTTTGACATTATATTGGCCAATATCAAAAGTCAAGCATGCATATTGTTGCAGCAAGCTCTTATTTCACTATACATACGGTGAACACTAAAAACTTGGTACCATCAAAATTATCTTGCAGGAAGATTGGTACTGTAATGTTGATTCAATTTTCCATGTTATAAATGACACAAATTTATATTTGTTGGACTAAAATCAGAATGTAAGAGAAGATTTATCCATGTTCATTGGTTGAACTTCGGAATTGTTCTATTTGTAAAAGTTTTTTTTTGATTTCTGCTCTCTCAAATAGAAACTGCAATTCAGTATTGGGCACCATAAACTCCCACTTTGGATTTTTTCTTTCTAAAAGATTTTCCTTGATCTCCGCTCTGTCAAATAGAAACTACAATTCAGTATTGGGCACCATAAACTTCCAGTTTTTTCTTGACATTCTATTGACCAATATTGAAAGTCAAGTATGGAGATTGCTGCAGCAAGCTCTTAATTTGCATACATATATTTGTTGGAATATTGGTGAACACAAAACTTGGTACGATTCAAATTATTATGCTGGAAGATTGGTATTGTAATGCTAATTCAATTATCAGAGTTATTAATTGAGGCAAATTTATATTTGTTGGGCCAAAATCAGAATTTAAGAAAAGATTTACCATGTTCATGGGTTAACTATGATGGTCGATTGTTGCAAATTGCCAGCTTGAACCAATGTGTTATCTTCAGACAGGAAAATTTCCATGCCTCATGTTCATATGGACCAATTGCCACTTTCTCTGCCTATCCAACTATTCCTCATAGCTGATTGGCACGACCATTCTAGTCCAATTTGAGTTAAACACACTCACAACATATAGTTGTGGAATATGCAAAATTATTGACTCAAACCTTCTTAAAATACAGTTCAGTTTTATGATAGGAATTTTTGCCCTGTATTCCAAAAAATATAAATTGAATTAGCCCAGAATGTTTAATTATAAGTTTCTAGAGACTCTATCTCAAGCAAGCTTATTTTATGCTACGATCTAGGTAGCCCAGCCCGAGCAGCTAAGTCAAGTATCGCAACATCCATGCCATGCATCCATTCTGATTATCAAAGTTAAGTAGCATAGTAGCCATGGTAGAGTGTCAAATCCAAGCATGAAAATAGCGCAGTTGAATAACCAACCAAGCCAAGTTGAGTATCCAAGTCAAAAGGGTCGAGGTTCAAGGGGTAAGGCTTCTTACTTCATCAACAGCCAATAAAAATACAAGTACCACATATGTCATTTAACGTTCACCAGTAAATATAAATCAAGACACCGTTGTTACTTATTATGTTGATTCATCGTGCAATCTCTTTATTTGATCCCAGGCTTGCTAGATTATGATTTATTTAGTAAGCTGCCAGGAAGTTTATGCTGCTATACTACATGTGATATTAAATCATTCAAATGGCTGCTATGACATACCTTCTTCCTTCAGCAAGCAACAAGTTCAATGATTAGCAGATGGGTTAACCGCGTACTTTAGTTGTTATCACATATTAAAAATGGGTATTTCTCGCTTGTCTATAGTCAACTGGTCTATGGCCGAAAGGAGATGGACAGGAAGGAACGACAGATAGCCATTTTCAAATGCAATGTAATGATCATATGTTTATTCTGTTGTGATTTTAAACATCTATTGTGATTTTAACTTCGTCATTGTGAGAATAGGGGTGCTTTACATTTTACCTTACGATACAAACGAGATGTAAATTTTGTAAATGTCTGCTGAATGGATCAATTCAGAGGTAAAGATTTTTCGTCTTCTCTATCTACTCAGATGAACAATTCAGAGGTAAATTTTTTTTTTGTCTGTTATATATATGAGCTACTATATATAATCTGCCCATGCTCCATTCATGAGCTGCTATATATATATGAGCTACTATAATGAGATGGAAGTCTTCCCGCGCTCCATTCACCTCCGCCTCCCTCCACCTCTCCACCTCTGCCGGTCCCTTCTCCCCCCTCCCATCCTCCAAATCAGTGCGGCCATCCTCCATCTCCGCCTCCCTTCTGCTCCATCCTCCTGCCACTTCCACCTCCTCCACCATCAAAACAAGTGGAGTGCCACTCCATGGGCGCCAAAGGGCCGCCCTTTACTGGCGGAGCGATTCTAAGAATCGCGCCACCAGTAAAGGGCGGCCCTTTGGTGCCCATGGAGCGGCGCTCCCCTTTTTTTGACGGCAGAGCCTCCCCCTTCCACCTCTTCCACCGTCAAAACAAGGGGAGCACTGCTCCATGGGCGCCAAAGGGCCGCCCTTTACTAGTGGCGTGATTCTCAGAATTGCACCACCAGTAAAGGGCGGCCCTTTGGCGCCCATGGAGCGGCGCTCCCCTTGTTTATTGTTAGTTGGTCATAGTGTCATCTCCGTATATCTAGATGTAAATGTAGCTAAATATTTGTATAGCATGGCTCAACTGAGCGACTATGGCAATGACAAAATGCAAATTGAAACCAAGACCTAAACCACAATCTCAAACCCTAACTTCCTATACGATTATCAATATATTTAGTGTCAGTCATCAAGGTGGGGTAAATTGTTCATCAAGGATAGCTCCACGTAGGTGAATCCATGAGGGAATGCACGCATAGGGAAACCGTGGACTGTCCAATACACACACCATAAACCTAAGTGCCCTTTTTGCAATAGAAATCACTCATATAGTCGTTGAATAGGAATCAATCACCAAGTAGAGTAGGGTGCATTTAAGAAGCTCCTACGACGGATTACGATCAGATCACGCAGTGTTAATGCAACATTAATGTTTCATTCCTCTAAATCCACCTTCTAAAGACGAGGCAAACAAAACAAGAGCCAGGGTAGAGGAAATTGACTCATTGAATGAGCAATTGTTTTTTGATATGTACCTTTGTTGTACATAAGGGCATGACTAGACAATGGCGCTAAGCATGTGTATTATGGTCTCATATGAGGTGTAGCTCACGATTTTTACATGATTGATTTCTTTGTGGATCAAGCTTTAACGAGGTGGTTTCGAAAAACACATATACATTCTTTGATGGGAGTTCCTTCTGCTGCAGAGAGTTGGTCAACTCTACAAAGTAGGTGTGAATGGGCCAACCAAACCTAACTAGCAACAAGAGAAGCAGTTACACCATCAAAGTAGTAAGCAATGATAGAATGGTTATGATTCCTTACTGTTGTTTATAGCTAGCATTGATCTTGATTCTTAACATTGTTTTGGCTTCTTCCAAATCTTTGGCCCCTTCAGCATTCGCTGAGGCTTAAATTGTGGAGATTTTACATCCAGTGTTTACGAGAGTTTAAAATGGAATTGAGGTAGAGTAAAACCCAAGAACCCCCCTGCCGCCCTTGTCATTCCTTCCTATCTAGGGTTCTCAACTCAACCGAGATCTGATTGCCATTAAACTTACATGAATGATTTTTTCCTAAAGGAAGTATGCTTCTCTACATGGGGTTGGGAATGGGTTCAACAAAATTCAGGGATTTCAACATGGTCTATAGTAAGCAATTCGTTTCAGCCATTCATTCGAATGCATGGCAATATCACATTGGCTATATGCATGCCATTTAACTATAGATAACTTTTCCCAAGATCAATGCATTAAAGAAATATGAAATCATTTAAGTAGTG